>OY982563.1:18352454-18724903 GCA_963859945.1 Euplagia quadripunctaria | reverse complement strand
GTTGCGAAGTCATCTCGTCACAGTGTGTGTCCAACAAAAGTCAGTGTAGTTCCCACTGACTTCATTCCGAACTTTATAAATTGGCATCCTGCTCATTCAGCAGTGTATTGTACAAAAATGTACCTACATCGACGACCGCCAATTAGCGGCTAACTCAGTAGAGTCATGCATGCATGAGCGTATTAATGACAGCCATAGCACATTTCGAGAAATAAGGATCGATGACAATCACTGTAAATTCTCCCTCGTTGGAATAAAGCACATATTTGTCTGCGCGTACGACTGTTCATACTGAAGTTTACTCATTTCTTGCGAGAGTCGATTTATTTGAATGTCTTGTTAAACTGAGCCATCTCTTGTACTACTTATTAATATGTGCCCTTGTTTCAATAAACAAAGACAATCTTGCGGTGTATTAACATTAAAAAACGGGCTAAGCTACATGACTTGGCTATAAGTACCAAATTCGCATATTAACAAATCCTTGTCCCCAGTTTGCCACATAATCAAGCAAGGTCGCTGCACGCTGGTTACCACACTGCAGATGTTCAAGATCTTGGCTCTCAATGCTTTAATCTTGGCCTACTCTCAGTCCGTGTTGTATTTGGACGGTATCAAGTTTAGTGATACACAAGCTACGTTACAAAGTTTGCTGCTTGCCTCGTGTTTCTTGTTTATATCAAGATCAAAGGTTAGTTTATTTTTTTAATGTTTATATTTGAATTGTACATCTCACTTCTAGTTTACGGGACTGATTGATTCAAGCTTTGTAGCTATCTGATCTGTCCTAGCGCCATATCAAACAGTCTTTTCAATACACGGGTTATGTAATACAAAAACTGTTTTTCAAAGTCTAATAGATTAGCTTCTTTGAACAAACTTTTTGTGAGGCTCTTGACTACTCCAAAAGTTGAAAGAGACGACGTCGAAAGACGTATTGAAATGCGAAGCGGTCGGTTCGAGTCAGTGCGGTACTTATTCGTTCCAGTATGTGCAATGTTGGCCAAGCAATGAGTGGAACTAAGTGCATGAGAAGTTAAGACTTTACATAATACTCTATTTTACCTATACAAGCATAAATTCAAATACCCTCGACTCCATAATCCCTTCAACGATTAGAAAAGAAGCAGATTTTCTTGAATTATAGTTAACCAAACTCGATCAAGTCTGCTTTCAAACAAAAAAAAACTAAATCAAAATCGGTCTATCCGTTTAGGAGCGAATGCTACAGACTGACCCACAGATACACACGTTAAACTTATAACATCCCTGCTTTTTCCGGGGGTTAAAAACTTATAATAATAAAATATTCCTCATTACTTTTGTTGGTTCTAATTTGTTTTTAATATACTTTTTATAACAGTAGGGTAGGTAGCAGTAACGTCACACCTATCTGTTCTGCACCATTTACAACAAACAAATAAACTAACTGATACTACCACTAGTATATATTGTTTTTCTTTCCAGCCACTGAAAAATCTATCAAAAGAGCGTCCTCTACCGAACATTTTCAACGTTTACACTATAATGACGGTGCTCACACAGTTCGCAGTGCACTTCGTCTGTCTCATATACTTAGTGAATGAAGCTACGTCCCGTTCACCCGGCAGGTAACGCATTGTCAGTTCTTTATTTAATCATAATAAATAACACCTACAATAAATTGCAGAATCGTGTTTGATTATTGATGTGGAATTTATATAAGCTAAGGCTGGCGAGATGATCTGAGGCTGCCGACATCGGTACTTTAAAGTCCAAGGGTGTTTTGTTTTTATAAAATTTCTAAAGAAGAAGAATTTCTCTAAAGAATCATTGGGTAACAACTATAATTCATTAAATAATTTTAACGTATAATTGTCTATTTAATAAGTCACGTAAAAATATTTTCTTTGCTTGTTTGTGTTGTTTTTTTATTCAACTAAGTTGGCAAAAGTGTAAACTTTAGTGATGAAAGTACACACTAAGTCCTGTAACAGTGAAAAGTGTAGATATTACTGATTTAACAAATCATTACTTTTAAACTTTTGCGTTCCATTATACTTATATTACTATATATTTCATACCTTTCAATTACCTGACGTTTCGACCAGGTTGCACTGACCGTGGTCACAGACTGAGTCAGTCTGTGTGTGTGAAATTGTAATTCCCGTAATACCTACTGATCGCTTTGATTCCCGTATACATAAGTATACATATAACACTACTAGCACGACCTGCATGACCCGCGCAACTTAGTTGCGTTTGTAAATTTTCCCCGTTTTTGCAACATTTTTTATTGATGCTCCGCTCCTGTTGGTTGTAGCGTGATGTTATCTAGCCTATAGCCTTCCGCGATAAATGGGCTATCTAACACTAAAAGATTTTTTTAATTCGAATCAATAGTTCCTGAGATTAGCGCGTTCAACCAAACGAACTCTTCAGCTTTATAATATTGGTATAAAATCATGTTAATTAACCTCGGTTTCCAGTAGGATAGAGATTTTCTCCTAGTTTGGCGGCTCAAATTCGTACCGAAATATACTGAATCTTGAATTCCTGTCACGAGCCAGCCATTCCTCAGGACAATCGTAGAATGCTTTTCTCATAAACGCCACAAAATGTAATGATGACGATCATTGTTTTCCAGGGATTCAAAGGTGAAATTGGACATGGACTTGGCTGAGGATGAAGAGCGGGAATTCCAACCGGACCTGCTCAACAGCACCGTGTACATCATTTCTATGTCGCTGCAAATATCTACCTTCGCTATCAATTATAGGGTTAGAATATAGTTGAATATTTGTTTTGTACGATCATAACTGTTTATAGATTAGACTGATTTAGATCATTTTTGATCATGTTTATCAAATCGGTATTTATTTTATCATATTATCATTTTATCAATAAATAAAAACGTAGCAATTTATTGTCAGAAAAGATATTAATTTCCAGCCTTAAACAATAATGAATGATTTCGAATGTTATCACTTTGCAGGGAGAACCGTTTATGGAAGGCCTGAAGGACAACAAACCCCTACTGTACAGTATATTGGTATCGGGCGGTGCGGTGCTCGCGCTTGCCGCGGGAATTTTCCCAGATCTCTCGAATATGTTTGAAATCGTATATTTCCCACCAGACGTGAGTATTTCATTGTATTTAATATATTTTAGTTATAACACTACTTAGAAATCTAAATTTGTCTGGACGTATATGTCCATGACATGACATGACATATATGTCAAAAATGCGCTATATATTTAACGCAATAATAAACTGAATAATGCTAGGACGAATTCCAACCGGACCTGCTCAACAGCACCGTGTAGATCATTTCTACGTTGCTGCAAATATCTGCCTTCACTATCAATTATAGGGTTAGAATATAGTTGTATTTTTTAGTCGGTTCGAGTCCGACATACTACTTTACCGTTGGCCCGGTGAGGTGACGATCCGTGGGGGTTTCCACAAGGACGAATTACGTGTAATCACTAGCTTCTATATTCCTAATAGGAAAGTATTACATTTCTTCTGCAACATCTGTATTTTGACAGTATATCAGTATATACAGGTCGACAGTCATTTCCAATTCGCATCTAAAAAGGTGGTTTTACACAAAAATAAAATGGCGACTACTTACAATTTGTAGGAATAGTATAGTTAATCTTTTTTCTATAATTTTTTCTATAAATCGTTACAAATTAATTTACTTCTTCTGAAAGCGTAATATCGCGTCATCCTTATCTATTTTCGTGATTTTCATCATTTTTTTTTATGCTACGAAGCTTTTATGTATTTAAATTGATAATTTATTTTATATTGTTTCAGTATCGGCTGATATTAGTACAAGTTTTGATAGCAGACATGATGTTCGCCTATTTAGTGGATCGTCTCTGTCTATTCCTATTCGGCGAGACGGGCGCCCATAGAGTCACGTAACGCAAAATCTATAGACAAAAGTATTCGTATGTCACACGATTTTTTATTGTTAATATAGGTAATTGTGTTATTTGGTGTAAATATCTAAAATAACGAAGTATTGTTACGTGGCTCGATGTGTTGCGCCCAAGTGACCGAGACTTTGTAACCGCTCAAATATACGTGCATTTAAATATGACGAATAAATGTGTCGATGGTATTTATTAAATATAATTGTGTAGCTAAATGTACTCTGTTGTTTTATTTGAATGATTTTTTAAAATTAATATTAAAAAAATATTCACCAAACCAATCTCGGTTGCGGTCTGAATGCGTTCAGTGTCCCACTTGCTGCTTTGTGTTTTATCGTATAGCCTGACCAGGGAAATCGCCATGTTGCGGAAAACAAATGGAACTAAAAATATTATTATCGCGCGTTACACTTCAGAAGGTCGGCGGATGAGAGCTAGACGGAGAAAAAGTGTAAACGCAACTCTCTCTCTCTCTCTCTCTGTCTCTCCCTCTCTCTCTCCCTCTCTCTCTCTCTCTCTTTCTCATTATCCCACTGTTCTTTTCCATCGAATTGATTAATTTTATTTACGCCATCTGTGGATTTTGCGCGATACTACTGTACTTTGATGTTGGTTGTATAATAATTATCCATATATTAGTTCTGGCAACATTCACAGATGGCGCAATTTTAATTTCGAGTTTTTACAATATTTACTATATCTTGATTAAATTTGTTTGTTATAATGAAAGGAACTTTGTCCCAACCGGGTATCCTAAAGACACCTCACACGTTTTTTTTTAATAATGTTGGTATTGGTAAATGGTTGGAGTGAATCCAACCATTGGTGCAGTGGATAAATATAGAAGATGAAAATGTCAAATGAAGTTCGATTCTGATTTTGATGATTCGTATTAAACATCATATTAGATTTGATGGTTCTATTTCTTTGATTGGATTGCATGCTTTGGCCTGGATAAAATGCTATTTATTATCATGATACATTATATGTAGTACTTTGGAGACCGAGCTTTGCTCGGTAGCTTTTTGTAAAATCGTTTTTTTTTTTGTAAAATTGCATTTTTACATCAAACACAACTATGCAGTTGACCTTAAAATGTAAAACTGTATATGTATACAAAATTTCATCAAAGTCGTTGGAGCCGTTTCCTAGATTCAGATTATATATATATACAAGAATTGCTCGTCTAAAGGTATTAGATAGATATATAAAATATATAATGTATCATGTACATAATGTAAGTTTATAAAAATAAAGTTTCGTTGAATAAGTACAAAATAAAAAATGGTCTTGTTGGAATTTTAAATGATTCACCATAGTATTAATTCATAAGGTTATATTTACCACCCGTGGTCATTTTAAACCCCTGACGCATCTGTGTGTCTGTATTTGGCAACATAGCGCCTAAACGTTTGCTGAATAGTGTTGCAATACAGAACGCAATAGAGGCGTTATTCCAGGTTTTTTAGTATCCTGGTCTGGTCAAGCTATAACTTTTAATACTCGCGTTTGTGGAATGACATTCGGATTATTCTTTTAGCCTTTAATAGGTAATTTGTACTTCATTGCGTAAATCCCAGTCATTGTGTAAGTCGCTATGTGTATGCTTTCAATGAGTGTAATGTCAGTGACTAAGCACTATTATCTATTCTACGCTTAACCCTAAGATTTTAAATAATAAAAGGTAACACGTTTTTGAAAATTCGAACATTTATGTTTGAATTTTTATAAACTTTACTGAAACTGAAACGAAGAAGTTTGAATACCTACCAAAATATTTGAATAAGAGAAGTAAATAAAATTAAATGGTACCTGTATCTCATCATTTATTTCATAAATACACATGTATCAAGTCAACCTATACAATCCGTATCGCGTATGAACTGTAAATTAAAATTCAGACGAAACATGAAGTAAGGTTGCGATAACGTCCATAGAGAATTTCCGGCACCAATGTCTACTATTAGTGCTTCCATCCTCCTAGGCCGCCGATTCCGTAACCGAGATCAAGACCTCCGTGGCCGAGACCGGCGTAGCCAAGATCAGCATAGTCGAGATGCGCGTTGCCAAGATCAGCATAGCCGTGTTGCGCTTTACTAAGAAGCGCGTTGTCAAGGTGCGCGTAGTCAAGATGAGCGTTGCCAAGATGCGCGTAGCTGAGAGCGTCATAGCCGAGGCCGAGTCCAGACTTTGCTAAACCAAGTCCACCGACGCCCACGAAGCTTTTAGCTATAGGAGCTACAACAATGGGTTCTGCAATCGGTGCAATGTACTGTTTAGACACAACGGGAGGCGCGACTACAGTCTGTGGGTGAGTAGCGGGTCCTATGCGTTTAACGACAGCATTGAATCCAGAGGCAGAGTCAGCAGAGTAGTCTACCACTCTGAGAGTACCGTCGGGCTCCCTCAGCGAGTAGGAGCCTTTAACGACGTCTCCGTCACGAGACTCACTTTGAGCCTTACTATCGCCAGTCAGGGGGTCGTTCACTGCGTAGTTGAACCCGTAACGAGGAATGGACTGTAAAGATATAGGTACATACATATTTTTAATTATGTCAAGGAAATAAAAGTATAATTAAGGTTAAAGTTATCCGTCAATCAGCAAAATAAATTTTTAGTCTAAAAATTCTCTCAAATGGTTTGTACATGTATACCATTTATTTGAGAGAACGCCTATGGGTCGTCGCCGCTCCGGTGAAGTGGTATGTCTGTATCGAACCGACTAAAACCACACGGTGTCATAAGTGGGTCTAGATCTGGGTCTGGTTTGTAGACTCTTCTATGTATTTTGAAACTGAGCATTAGCAATTTTAGAATGACTATATCTAGAATATTGATCTTTCATGACTAGATTTAATCCCGTAATTCCCACAAACAACACAACAAAAAAATAAATTAAACAAACTATTTTCATGTTTTAGTATGTAACCTGTTGGCCTCGTGGTTAGTGACCCTGACTGCTATGCCATAGGTCGTGAGTTCGATTCCCACCCGAGTCTGGGTGTTCTCTGTGTCCGTTGTTTGTATGTTTGTAAAGTCCCCCGCGACACAGGAGTAATTCCTAATGCGGAAGTTGTCTTTTTATAAAAGAACAAAAAAAAAACAAAAAAAATCTGCCACAAAATATTATTTTACATTGCATCCAAATGATTTCTACACAATTCTATTCGCCAATGATGTTGCTTTGAACAACAGGAGTATCGTTCGCATATCCTATTCCTCAAATGTACATACATATATACTTTATATAGGTATATATTATAATCTTACAATGCTATCATGGTTAGTGACCGTAGCAAGCTGTAGCCCACCAAGGCCAGATGGTGCTCCCGCTACTAGGCCAATCAAGCAGGCAATCTGAAATTAAACGTAATGAAATACCACATACCGACTAAATACTAATTTATAATAAATGCATAAGTTATTTATTTGGTATGGTAAAAAAAAATAACTTGCAGACTGAATAAGTTTTCTAGGTACCAGTACCGACTGAGCAAATTTAACAATTGAATAATTTGTGATTGGGGGTCAATGAATTCACAATTAATTACTTATTAATTGTCACTGTTACGATTAACAGTTAATTAACTGTTTATTGTGAGTACCACAATCACAATTGACATTTAATTAGAAAAGGAAATAAAATAGTTTTATTTCTTAAATGGGAATGCCGGTAGGGGTCGTCCACGGATCAAATTGGTGATGTTCTGAAGAAATAGCATATCAGAAGTACGACAGGCACAGGACTTAATTTTAAATGTTTTGTACAAACAGGTAAAAGCTAATTATGACTAATTTAATTCTACAATTGATATGGCTTAATCTAAACAAATTAATTTACATGTCGTACAATAATCAACTATTGACTGTGACTAATATTAATTGTAATATTTTTTTAAATCAATTAATGATTAGATTGATGCCCAACTCTAGGTACCTCATAGTTTAATTTTGATCCATCAGCCAGAAAAGATATTGCCAACAATTAAGTACGACCTTATTATCTTATCTGTGGTACGACATTAAATTTTGTGCCCTGAATCCAAACATTAGGGTGTAGGTACAAATAATTTAGTAAGATATTAAATTTAAAACTTACAAACCATAGAGATAACAAGATGATCTTTTCATTATAAAAAAATATCGTTCTAACACCACGGAATAAAATATTGAATTGGTATTAAAGTTAAGTTGAACTTAGGTAGGTACATAGTTTTTTTTAATATATTATTTTGTCATATTTTGAATTGTATTTCGAACACATCAAAACATTTGAAATCAGAACATGTAGCAACCCGTCATACGTCATACGTCACTATTGAAATTTCTAGAAATGTCACTACTTTTTTTTTCAGAGTAAGTACTTAAGTAGATGAATCAAGTTCTTACCGCTAATAAACCGAACATGTCTCGTGAGTTCAGTACAGGATGCTGAAAACGTTATCTACACTGTGTTAGCAGTCTTGTAATGCACTGAAACCCTGTTGCTCGCATTTATACTCGCTAGGCTCAACGTTTGTCAATACAGTTACAGTCCTTCAGTTTCACGCTTATTGATTATTGACTACGTTACGCACCTCTGACTTCATTTTCATAACATGTCCTAAAACCAAATGTAATTAGTTAATTAATCGGACTCTGAGTGAAAGGATGTATGATCGTTTTAACAGGTTCCTAGTTTTTTAATAGGTACATACATACATAATTACTCAATTTCAAGTCTAATTAACTTTTTACTCTTCCTACAAAAATACTTAAACAATAAATTCTAAATGTATTAAAAAAATCCTCCATAAATATAAATTTGTGCCTTAGTAAAAAATAAAAATAATATGTATGTGCTTACGAATATACTTAACTGTTACTTTAAATTTAGGTATGGCTTTAATTACAATAAAATCATTTTTTGCAATAAAACACTACAGTCAAAATAGCAAAACGCTTTTCCCCATCCTTTCGAAATAAAAACAATGACGGCTTATATAAAAATTTTAAAAAGTATTTGTCATTTTAAATGTTTTCCACAATTTATTATTTCATCGAGTATAAAACTGCGATGAGACGTAAACTAAAGTACCTCACTCACCATCGTGTCTGACGTACATCCCATCGTGCCGATCCATCCCGGCTGTACGTCCGCTCAAGGCCACGGTGCTGGTGCCAATGCCATTTTCCTAAATTACCCCAAAATAATGGTCAAATTCCCCAGTTTGGGGAGAAACAAACTTGGAGTCGTAATGTAGTTAATAAGGCTAAACATTCCCAATTCCCCGCATTTTCCTCGCATTGATGGTCTCCCCATAAATTCCCCAATCGGTTTGAAATTCCCCGCATTTTAGGGCATTCACCACAAATTGGCAATATACATGATCAAGCATGCACGACCCACGACACTTTGACGTACGTCCGCGTTATTCACGATCCACCCGCACGATGTCGCGGTGGTGGGGGTACTCGCTGAATGCAAAACGGGTCGTGCAAGTCCAGCAAGCAATTAATAATAATTATGACGTACGTCAAGACTATCGTTTTTCATACTCACCATCGTGCGTGACCTTGGCGGGACGCACGTCAGACACGATGGTGAGTAAGGTACTTAAGGGTTATTTTTTCATAAAGTCATATGACTTTGGGAAAAACTGCCTATCCACGTGTCTGCTTCAACAATGGTTTGTAGTCTGAGGAAGTGTTGGATATAATATCAATACCTATCTTTGACTGCAGCCTGTCATCTTCTAAACCAGACTGGGTGTACGCCAAAAGGCCATTTAAGCCCTGTCCATCCAGCAGTTGCAAGCTGGTCATATATACAAACGCGAACATAGTCCATATATTAATTAATATTGCTCTTGGCAATAGATACAAAGTGATAACAAACACGTCAATCATAATCTACGTGTTCTAATTCCTCGTTGTGATAATTAATGAAGATGTAGCTTACATACTGTTTGTACTATCTAATGTACAAGAGTGACGTCATAAATAACAGATTTGTTTGTATTAAGAATTCTAAAATGCTCGGATTTTGTGACAGTAATGATGTATTTTGATAATGTATTTAGTAAAATTGAATATAAAAATAATAACTCGGTTATGATTCTCTCTTTGTATTAAACTATTTGTATTCTACTTTGAGAATCTCTGACCCATATATTGTATTTCTTCTTCTTCGTGGTCACACTCTTCGCAGAGTGATCGTGGTCGCCACATCAGGTGGCAAGCTTCACAACAATACGTCGCCACTCCTCCCGCTCTTCTGGTACATTGGTGGAGGACCATTGAGTGCAGTTTTGACTTGGTCGGTCCAACGTATTGGTGACCAGCCTAGTATTAAATTGTATCATAAAAAATACAGGTTTCCCTAGGTTAATTTCTTGCACTGGGATATAACATATTGTTGAACACAGCTATACAAGGTGTACCTGTCGAACAATGGAACATTTGCTTAAATCACTGAAAGGGCACGACCATAGCATGCAGTTACAAAGAATAAAAAAAAAAAAACCTATCCGTTTACAAGTTATGACTATTACTGTTTGAATTTTCAAGTTATTATCTTCGTAGAAACGAAGTTTTATGAGAACATAAAAGTAGGTGGAATGCGTAAGTTAAAGATTTTAAATAGTACCTATTTAATATTTTTTTTTTATTTAACACTCCGTTAGTAACAACAACCGTTACTAATAACAACTAACTTAAAATTTCAGAGATTTAAGTAAGTGTTCCATTGTAAAATACATTCTGTATAAAAATCACTTGCATCTAAAATGTAAGATTAAAAGTTAGAGCAGTGTCGGATTTACCAGTAGGTTGAGTAGGCTGAAGCCTAGGGCGGCAGATTTTAAGGGCGGCAAATTTGGGGCCTACATTATTTTTTATGTCTTGTCTTGTCTAATTCAATACCCCAGGAGGGTATTGAATTAGATAGACCGACCTGTGGGAGCAGCAAAATTGTAATAGGCCATTAGTTAGAGTAGTGTTCTACGTAATTCTGTGTGAATTGTGTCATTCGACAGAGGTTACAGTTTCGATCCAACTCAGGGCAAATAGTTGTATGCTCTTTGTATTTGGTCTAGTTGTTTGAATAAAATATATTAGATGTGTATGTAAGAATAAGGTACGTTAACTTTTTGGGTGAACTGTCTACCCGTGAACATGATCAGTGCAGTTTGGTTGAAACGTCGGGGAATCAAAAAACTTTGTTAATTTCAAATGTGATGATAAAACGTAATTCAATAAATAGGTGTGTAACCTGTAAGAACATTTTTTTATGTTAAATGATTATAAATGCTTTTTTTGATTTCCCCCCGAAAAGCAATGCGTTGATTACATGAATAGCGTACTCTACGTACCAGGGGCGTAGCTACCGCCGTATCAGCCGTATCAATGATACGGGGCCCCCGGGCTACAGAGGCCCCTCACGTGTAAGCAAAAATTAGTAAAATAATATCCACATTGTCACTTAATCTCGTACTTCCCGGGAAAAAAAACATATAAAAAAAACTGTCATACGTGCCTATAGAATTTTCAGTTCAGAAATGACAAAAGTCAAAAAAGCAATCTCTTTTTTCCCGGGTTAAACGTGCACCCAAAAATTGGCAACATCCTACATCGGTTATTGCGGGATTTCCCCGTTTAAAGCATTTTTGTTTCTTTTGTGAGAAATATTTACCCTACATTTGGGCCCCCCAACAAATTTTGATACATGATGATTCAAGCCAAGCTACATCACTGCTACGTACCTACGAACTTACGACTGAACATATTTATAAATTCATGCGTAAGGGTATGTCTTCACTCGTCATGCTATCATTGCCGATATGAAATAATTCCATACATATTTATAAAGTTTAGTAGTACAGTTATCATTCTCATTACAGATTCTTGCTTTTGAAATCAACTCACCGGGTATGAAAGTGTAGACTACATTTATTATTTTTTGAAACATTCTTCTGTATACCAAAAAATTGACGTAATTCAGAAGTACCTTTAACTGTAATAAAGATGCGAGGCCCTTTTTTGAATTTGGTTAAAATTGAATGTACGTCAGTCACATTCAATTTTAAAGTCAAAAAAGGATTCCGTTTGACAGCCAATATTTTATACCTTCGTGCAAAGTGAAAAGAAAATATAAATTGTTTAGTTTGTTGAAATTTAATTATTGTATAGACTTTTATTATCAACTAGCTGTTGCCGTGACTCCATTCGCATGACAATGTTGGTGAAATCTATCCAAATTAATTAATATTTAGTTCCGTAAGAACGTGCTACAAAGTATTAGAAAACATAAAAAAAAGACAAATGAAATCGGTTAAGTCGTTCTCAAGTTATGGCGTGACCAAGGGAAATATGGATTCATTTTATATATACATATATTGATATATAATTATGGCAAGAGAATTCTTTATAACTCTTGTTAAGCAAATTTTGCGCACAGAGGAATGTGATATTTGGAATAGGTACTTGAAGTTTATAATGATGAGTAGAAGTGGATAAAGTTAAAAGTTTTAATCAGTGTGTTATAAATTTAAAAATTGTGTGAATACAGCTACAAAAATATCGATGAACATACACAAAAAAAAATACATACAGACGAACATAGAACCTCCTCCTTTTTTGGAAGTCGGTTAAAAAGGTACTGTTGTCCAGTAAATATATTGACCTGTCATGGTACAGGAAGTTTACTGGTAAACTAAACATTCAAAACTTAATACATTTTGGTCGAAGACCACCATGTTTGTTTGAAAATCAGTGTGACCGATCGCGTTTGCGAAAATAGCAACCGCGAAAGGATAGCGCGTTACAATGATAAATCATGAAAAAAAAAAGACAATTGAGCACGAAACTAACAAATTAAACTGCATAATATTACATATCAGTACAGTATTATACGCAAGGCAACATAATCACTTAAAAATGGTCTACTATTTTCAACAGTCGTAATTGAACATAGTGATAGGGAGACTTTATGCATACACAAACATTGACGTAAGCGCTTGCGAAGTCCTTCTATATATTAAGGAAATAAAGTTTGTCTAATATTGACACGGTCACTATAAAATGTTATTAGTTAACAAATTAAAGAACAACAAAATCTCACAACTTTTTGCCATAATGTGTTGCGGCTTGCGAGACTTGGATTTTTCATGTTATGTTTTTTGATGGGATCTCATTTCCAGTTGTAGGTGGGTAGGTATATGAAAGGCCACGTCGTTAGTCAATGACACTGTACCTACCTATATTCATTATTTACCTACCTATCAATCTCTTGAGGTAGTATATTTTACGTGACGTGACTGCATTAACTGCAAAAGTTACTTTGTAATCCTATCCTATAAAATAATTATTTTATAAAATTACAAAGTTACTTATGCAGTTTGTTTAACCAGAAAACGGGACTAAAATTGCGGTATGTTTGAATTTTTTCTTGCTCTAAAGGCTAACAATAATTGTGTAAACAAATTTGAAGCTTGTGTGTCTGCTAGAAGTACCTACCTTAGAATTTGGAAGACCAGTGAGTGACTGAGTGAGCCAGTGACAAAATTAGCAACTTCGACTTACAATAGTTCTTAAACTACAAGTCCAAATTAAATGTAATTTAAGAATTTAAATAGTTACTTTTTGTCCTCTTAATTCTTGAAAATTCAGGCTTCTAGCTTTATCCACAACGAAGTTACAGGGGGCCGAAATTGTTCTGAATGGCCTCGAGAAAAGGACGGTACGGCTGTGCGATTGTTTTTTTTTGCTCGACTTGGCGGGGGCACTACTATACACCCAGATGAAATACATTTTTTTATACGGGTACCTACCCTAAAGCTGAAATATTCAAGTTGGATTTTAATTAAAGACATTGCTTGCTTTGTGACAAAATTTCCATCCCCGTCATTTGGATAATCGGCACTCCATCACTGAACACTTCTCCAGAAACTTTTGCCTCGAACCAATATGTAGAACAAATTGTCGCAAGCGATATTTCCGGACCGATACGACCTTTAAGATAACAGCTTGTCACAAGTGCGTTGCCGGCCTTGAGTTAGGTACAGGTGTCCATGGGCGGCGGTAGTCACTTACCGTCAGGAGACTCGTCTACTCATTTGCCCATTATTCCATAAAAACAATGCGATGAACCATACGAGTTCCGCCCTTGCAATTCGCAAGGATGCTAAGTATGTAAGTAAGTCTTTCGGCATAAGTACTAAAAATAATGTCTAGAAATAAGAGTTAGAGTTTGGAGGATTCGGACTTTCCTGTAGCAATGAGTTCGATTTCAAGTATGCGACCCAGATCAGCTCGAGCAAACCATCCGTATAAGCAATATCCGTTTCCTTTTATTGCCTTACAATTTTACCTACCTTACTCTGCCTTTTTTCTCTCTCTTATCTCTTTCAATATACTCCATTTTTTTTTCCTTCTTTAACTCCCAATTTCCTGGTTTGACAGCAACAAGCTTGCCCCACTATTACGTGACTGGGACTAAATTATAGTTTTCAACATTATTGGGGTCATAAGCTTCGTGACGTCACAGGTCAAAATCTAAAGTATTAAACACAAAACATTACCTGTAAACGAAAGAATAGACACGCTACTACACATTTATTAAAAAAAAATTAAACACTGCTCTTTTTTCATTTCTGGGTGTAAAATTGAAAAATATGTGACGTCACACCGGGAGTGACCACCACAAGGGACGGGGTAAAAAATTATGCAATTCGTGTGACGTAATTTATGGATGGCCCCAATGGTGGTTTTAATCTAGGTGGTGAAATTTGTCCTTTTGTCGATTCCAAGAAATAAGTTGAGTTGTTGACAATGGCCAAAGTTGGCCCCTTCGGGCCAATGATTCATCTAGGCGCGCAGTTGCAACTAATTCGGCCTCACTCGACCGCCTCATTACCCCTTTTCAGTAGAAACACTCTTTCCACTCAGACCTACACAAATTCACATTTGCAATCAGAGCCCGGAGAAAAGTTCCTCCACCCCTCCCGCGCACCCCTCGAGCCCCGCTCACCCCACGCCGCCTTTAATTAACAGAAAGTGGTTCATTAGAGCTTATTCATTAAAGCAAGGAGTAATTAGCGAACTCTAATGAATGCTGTAATAATGTAAGAGCGGCCGCGTCGGACTGCGGCTCGACTTCTAGATTAATCTAGGAACTGGGAATAATTTAGTAATGGCGTTAATTTATTACTGAGCTGATTGCGGGAATTAACGGGATACAACTCCTCTGAGTGATTATATGACGGCTTGATGCTGTACACAAACGCAAAGCGCTCCGTGATACTGACTCGGTGATTGTTCGGTTGCTCGCCAGATTATTCTCTTATGGGTGAATAAGTAGTGGGTGCCAACCATAAAATCCACGACGATAGACATCAAAAATAATAGCCATTAAACCTAGAAGTCTCATCATCAAGTATTAGTGTTAACCGATATGCGTGTCTCAAGACTCCGTGCGGATAAGCAGTAAGTGGGAAGTCAACACACTTCTTTGTAGAAGCTCTTAGCGAAGGACGGGGCTATACCCCATGCCCCACATTCACATTTACACGACGGTGTCTCCGTTGTTGTCCACGGATATCTTCAGCTAAAAAACATCGGTCTTTGTCGATTCTTAGATTTTTGACTGATTACACTAGGACTGTATTATATCCCTGTATAAGATAAAAAAATATATACATTCCAACTTAGATACATACTACATATTATTATAGTTATGTATTAAGTTTTTGATTTCAGAATTAAAGCAACACAAACCTACATATGCGATGTATAGCTGTCCCAAGACGATCATGCGGCATGAAGGACCTATTGAGAGTTTATCATGCAGCATGATAATTCGCTTGGTATAATCATTTTATTCAGTCGATATAGATAGTACAGTGAAGAGGTCTTCTGCGCTGGTCTGGAAATGTCTTTTTCAAAGGCAGATTTATAAGGAAATAAATTTTTAAATATAAAAATAAAAGGATTTGTCAATCAACTACCAGCACGTAGTTTTGCACGTCATTCACATCAATCAATACAATTAAACGGTCATGCATGCATAACAGCACGTAACGCATGTCATGCCGCATGATCGTCTATGGACCGCTTTAGTGTTTCTTTTTATATTTTCTTTATTCTTTTCTAATATTTTATTGTGTTCTGCCCATTCACTGTTTATATTAAACTCACTTGCACTAATCAGGCATTAGTTCGTCAGCACAAGTTTTTTTTGTTTTTATGTGTATTAATGTGTAGTGTAATGTTTCTTCAGCACAAGAGACGGATGCTGTAACCAGGCGAATTTAAAATGAGTTTTTGGTATTATTTTCGGCGTGATGCGTCACGGCTTCCTAAGAAAAAGGGTCTTCACAGACAGACAGACAGTCCGACAACAAAGTGATCCTATAAGGGTTCCTTTTTTTCCTTTTGAGGAACGGAACCCTAAAAATACTGTTTTTTTACATAACTACATAAATATAATACTTTTGTTTGCAGAATTTCTCAAGATCATGGCAATACTAAAATTGCAATAATTGTTTACTAAGAAAACTAGCTCCTTAAACGTGCACAAACACTAAATTTGAATATCATTACATTCGTTGAACGTTCTGGAACGATTTGCATAAAGAAACATCCACGTTACAGAACCATATCTAGTAAGTGAAGAACTTGAAAACTAATGTCTTTCTATTTTACCACATTTTAATAAAGTTAGTGCATATATATAAGTTAAATATTGTATAAGTCAATTAAAATCTTACTAATATTATAAAGGTGAAAGTTTGTGAGTATAGATGTATGGATGGATGTTTGTTACTCTTTCACGTCAAAACTACTGAACCGATTGCGATGAAACTTGGCATGTAGATAGCTGGAGATCTGGATTAACACATAGGCTACTTTTTATCCTGATATTCCCACGGGATCGGGACCTACGCGGGTGAAACCTGCGAGGCGCGGCTAGTATGAAATAAAATAAAAATTAATGTAGGTTTGTTCGTATTTTACGCGCTGCCGTACGTTTATCCTGTCATCATGATATTTTGCATACACGTTACCAGGAATACAGAGAAGGAGATAGGTACCTATCATCCAGAAAAGGCACTGTCCCCTAGGGATGGAAAAATTACATTTACCCGAGCAAAGCCGGGTGCAAAACCTAGTACCTAAGTATATTATAAAAATGTATTATATCGAAAGCATATAAATAAAGCATCGAAATATATCGAAAGCATATAAAAAGCGGGGCTCGTGGCTAAGTGGTAACCGAGTAGATTAGCACATTACAAAGTTAAATAATACTAACCAGGTCAGTCTAGGATGGGTGACCATTCTTAACATATTGAGACCCCTCCGTGCCTCGGAGAGCACGTTAAACCGTCGGTCTCGGGTGCCATACAAACATCTGAGGCATTCGTTACGGGCAGTTGGAGCCATAAAAAGTCTGACAACCTGGTCTTTCTACAGAACTTCGATATAGCCTAGAACTTGGATTGGGTAGGTCTGATGGCAGTCGCTAAACGTAAAATATCAAAGTTTGGCCGTATCGTGGTTAGACTGAAAGCCGACCCCAACTTAGTTGGGAAAAAGCGCGGAGGATGATATCGAAAGCATATAAACTTTAACAGAAAATTACTAAACTGAAAAGATATTTGTGTCCAAAGTACATGCACTTTCTAATTTATAAAATACGTCATCTTTGTAAGAATAGTGCAACGTCCTGCAATACCTTTTTTAAGCCCTTTTAAAACAAAAACACAAAATGCAATGGATAACCATTGCAATTAGGTCACAAATTGACTGACTGACCGATTGGAAGAAAACGTTTCCATGAACTGGCCGTAAAAGTCTTATTTATTCCTTTGCCCTTCATATATGCAACAATTGAGCAACAGACCATCAGATATCATAAAGCGAGAGGCTAAAAGGTGGAGGCATAGATTATGAGCGATCAGAGTGACAATCCTGGCGAATAGCCAAGTTTTTCTTAAATGACATATACCGTGTTCAAATGCTTGTAATATACTTATAGAAAACACTGTGTTTTGTTATATAGCGTCTGAACAAACTAAAATTATCGTAGAAACAAGTTTTTAGTCTTTTCAGCAAAAGATTAAACGCTCTCAACGAAATTCTTTGAAGACGAGAAGGTTTAAAAATCTCTTAATTAGTACTAAAAACGCTCTAAATTTAGGAAAAGTATGTAAAAGTAATTTACATTGATAAGATCTCGTATATTCATTAGTATTTCCCAAAATATGTTTGTTATATTGTTGGATTTTCTTACGACGGAACAAGAAGCATGTTAACCATGGCTGGCTGGACAACGAATACGCATAATGATGTATGCTCACATTATTAAAGTGTATCATAATAAGCCAAGACTGAAAGAAAACAACGTACATTCTAACAAATAAGTTTGATATGAGTATTTTGTTAGATTTTATTATTAATTTTCTCGTTTTATTGAAGGTAAGGGAGAGTGGGTAACAGTGGATCGATGAATTTTTAAAGAAAAAGGCATTTGTTGACGAATAATAAATTTGACAAGGTAAAGCTTTTGAAACAAAAGTTGGGAAAACATCCACTATGATCCAGGACTGGGTCACTTTGGATCGGTGCATGGGTGACAGTGGTATGGTTGTTGAACATCTATACCACTAAATAGTCTTTAATCGAATATTCTAAACAGACAAAAGTTTGTAAAGATTACAATTATTGTAACTTTTAAATCTGTCCATTACAACTTAAAATATAATCGTAAACTTTATCGTTTATTCGTAAACGTTAGTACCTACATCAGGATATAAAATTTACACAATAATTTGCCCAAATTTTATGATTTACAAAAACAAATAATAGCAAAATACTTTTCAGTGATACCTATAGAAAACATCCTTCTAAGTTGAAATCAATTTTATACCAAATAACCGTAAATGAATATCAGAAAAGTCATATCGAAGTGGTACAGACCTCATTATTATAATACCGTTATCTTTGCTATCCGGATAACATGTTTTAGTGCAAATCTTGCAATATATGGCACGTGTGGCATTTGAAAGTGACAGTGGAGCGATTCATTAAACCATAAAATAAAATGATTCACTGTTAACCACTAACAACACAATATATTATGTAGCACCTTTGGTTTTAGCAAATAATGATATGTTAATAATTATAAATATAAAATTTTAAAGAAACTGTATGAGCAACCGTGTCCGAAAAGCACCAGTGTCATCCGAAAGTTGAGGTACTTCAAATACAACCGGCGCGTCCTACCGCGACGGCGGGGCCCGGTCGCCTTGTGTTGAAGGGACATGACATCACGTGCCTCCACAATCTTAAATATAACATATTTGTATATACCAAAACCGTCATCAATCAGTTAGTTTTATTGAAAATTCTTTTACTAACAGGATGCCACAATTTTTTATGCAGGCCTTTCTACTTTTTTTCACTGCATTACGGATCGATTTAGCTCCTGACTAATATTAAAATCTTTAATAACATTGCCTTCAGTTTATTTTCGAAGATCGGCAAGTAATTGCTGTCAACTATAAAAATATTAGACGCAGAAGCTATTGTGCGGGGTGTACAGTGGACAAGGCACTCGAAATGACCCTCACTGACTTACACAGTTAAAGTTAACAATCGCTGCGGGTCGATCCGTCCAACATGTCTATGCTAATAACGAATTAGGTTAGTTTGATTTTATTTTAATATTTATTAGAATTGGGTTTTTTTTGCAGGTTTTCTTTTTAAATACGGGTTGATGAAGGGAAATTAGAATTTAAAATAAAAAAAAAAATGTGATACATCTGTAAATCTGATTATAGTATTTGAATTTAAGTTACTCTCAAATAAGTAATATTATTGATGGATACAAGTCGCAAATTCTTTTCCTAGAAGCTTGCCTAGAATATTGCATCATTAAAATGCAGTAAATATATAATAACTCATTAAAATTAGCTTCCTTTTATCAAAGGTCAGAAGGCTAAGTTTTATGGAAACTTGTATGAAATAAAAATAAACACATCATAAATGACGTCAGTCATTACTCCTCTTAGTATACTTATTTTAACTTACCTAATTACTCGTTTTCGTCATTTATATGAAATATATAAATAACAAAACGCATAATGTGTCTTTTTTAATTATTAAATATTATTAAGCAAATTATTTTCACTATAAAAAACCACAAAATGTTACTGATTTCTATCTTATTTCTGAAGAAAGAGATTTTTATTGTGGTATGTATTTTGTTTATCAAGCCTCTCATTTCGAAATGCTATAAGCCTATCGTAGTCGTTATACAATAAAATGGAAGTACCTAAGTGTCTATGTACACCTTACAGTTTAAAAGGTGAATGGTTTCGGCCATTACTGACGTGAATATTGCAGGGTTGCCTGCAGGCGACTCTATTGATTAGTCCCCCGCGTATGCGCCATCATTCATTCATAGTCGTGTCCGCACGTCACTCAAGCCACTCGCTATTTTTCACAATTTTTCTCCATTTTCGCCATGTCTCGCCAAAGGCCGAGGTATATATTTGATGGTGCGTCTGTCAGGAAGGAAGCACGCCTGCGTAATTGGTCCGTCCGGCGGATAAATTCTGACAAAAACTCTGGATTTACAACATCGGATATCTGTTAATGAGATGTATAGATTATTAAGTTTCCAATGGCTGCTTTCACAGTGTCTTCTATCTATCTTCTATTCAGGATATCTATTTAGGATTTATAATACATATATGTATCATATTTATATAAAAAATTTAAAGACGATTGAGGATGAAGTCCACCATGCCAGGGATTAGGACGCTGAAGTACGAAGTAAGAAGTATATTATTTTTGGATCCGATTAAAAAGGGAGGAAAATGTAATCGATTGAATTCAGGGTTGTCAGGTGTATTATATCTTTCCACTACAGCTTTAACTGCAATATTAGTAGTAACGTACAGAAGGTGCACTTATATTATACAAATAGCGACCCACTCAAATACGCAATTAAGTGCAAAAAAACTAAAAAAAATAAAATCAACCATCTAAATTGAAAGAAAACATTTACATATCGTTACACGTAGACTTTACTTTTGTTTTTAAGATAATAGTTGTACTCAAGTCATAAGAATTTTAGTATGACAGCTACGTGTAGGTGTAATTGCCGTAAAAATACAGCGAACTGTTTCAAGCCGAATCTGCAACTCACAACTGCTTCAAACCGATCGAGATTTCTGCTGACTTTAAAAACATTCTAAGTAATTTACCGATATCTTTATTTATTTACTGTGTAAGTAAAACATACATACTATCGTCCTGTACTAATAGAAACTTGGAAATTAATAAACTTCTCAAGTTTTTTTATATAAGCTGGCCGTCAAACGACTTATCTGATGGTAAGCCGTTAGGGGTTCGAATGAACATAAAAACCCACTGGTGTCACATGTACAATATGTAAATTACCAACCCTATTCCCTGATAACCTTCCTCGTAAAACAGCACGGCGCTGGTAGTCTTCTGTAGAGTGGAAGTACCGCTCGACTCATGAGGCTCCAATTTTCGCTGCAGTCTCCTGTGTCCTACCTCCTTCAAAAGTAAACTGGAAAACATACTTTGGCGTTCATCCTCATACCTTAAAACGGTCACGCACGATACGGTTTTAGAGGAATTCCCTGCCTCGAACGCTCCAAGTGCGGAATGAGCCGAGGTTTTCCCGAACGAGTACAGTATAGGGTTTTAAAGAGTCAGCAAAGCGCATGCTAGTCCTCTAGAATTGAGATCGGGCCGCATGCTTTGTTTGCCATCGACGTGATATAAAAAACCGGATAATGGCGAGTCAGACTAACGCACTTACGTACGTCCATCTCGGGAATTAATTCTCGAAGATTTTTGCCCGTCTTTTCCGAAAGACAAACTTAACTTTACGGTTCTAAAAATACTTTCCCATACATCGATGTACGACAAAGTCAATTTTGCAACCGCAAAATACAAGTTTGTAATCACAAAAAACTATTTTTTTATGTGATATTACAACAAATTGACGCCTTTCGGCGTTACCAACAATTTTTTTCCTTTACTTGTGCTTTCAGACCTTGTTTCTTACCAAATTTCATAACTCCAGGTCGATGGGAAGTACTCTAAAGGTCTTGATTTACCTGCGAAATGTTCAAATTTATTAAAATTTAATTTTTAATGGCTATATCTTTTGATGGCGTTGACTTAGAGGCTTGATTTTTTTACAGCTTCAAGGGACCGCTGACATTAGTGTTTGATGTTAATTTCAATTTGAGGGGTTTACGGGTTCCAGAGAAAAAGGGTCTTGACGGACAGACAGACGGACAGCGAAGTGTTCCTATAAGGGTTCCTTTTTTCCTTTTGAGAAACGGAACTTTATAAATGACGATAATAATTTGAAAGTGTAATTTAAGGACCTGTAAAAAGAACGTATAAAGGTGTAAACAATATCTATTAAATTTCGATATTATGACAAATGTAAACATCATTATCATCATCATCCAATTAGTTTAACTTACACATGACTTTGCCTCTAACGTTTTCTACTAGCCTGTATTCACTCTAAGGTTTGCTGGAAGAAAACTCAGATTTGGGTTAAGCTCACCTTTGTACATACCATTTCCTTGTTTTTATTAATTTACTTTTAGTGTACAATAAAGAATAAATAACTAAATAAATAAATCATCCACTCGGAACTGAAAACTTTCAACAAGCTCGTTCTCAATATGTGTGTAAAGTGTATTAGAAGTTAAATATTAAATTTTCATTTGTGATTTGAAATTGTGTGAATTAGTCGTACAAGTTTCCACAACGGCTATTGTAAAGATAAATTTTATTTAAACTTAACTAGCTCATGGAAGTTATCGCGATAATATTTTTATGTTGTGAAAATATACTTGCCTTCACAACAAGATAATCCAATTGTCAGACCAAACTCGTACCCAACAGGCGTGAGGCGCTTTCATCTGTGCACTCCATTGCGGCCGTACTAAAACTTCTCGAATACTTATCACTTCTTTAGAGTAACGATTTTTATTCGTTTATGCACATGGATAAAATATATTTAAGTGACATACACAGTAAAATTAGTACGTAGATTTTGTTGAAGAAATCTATTCAGGCAGACCTACGGGAAGGAAGTGCGACGTATGACATAGATAAATGTGTAAAGATAACAATAATAAGTTTATTTCTCCTAACAATATACATTTTAACTTAATGGTTCAAAAATATGTAGATAGATAGATAGATAGATAAAAATCTTTATTCATGAAGTAAGGTAGTAGTTACATCCATTTTTGTATATGTGAGGAGAGATCGTAATTATTACTCACTTAATAGCATATTTAGAAATTGAGTGATCACTAAGTAGAGGATGATGATAAATATTAAAACGGCAGTTTCTATCAAGATTTTCATACTGCATGTACAAAAAGGTATAGGAGTAAAGATCGGTTTTATGAATAGGTAATTTCAGGAAGAAGCGTAAGTATGACCTGTAAGGGTTTTACGAGAACGAGCGCACGCAATTGTTCCTGAGTTTACGTGGGGATGAGTCGGATGTTAAATAGGTAGGTAACACTGTTCGAGTGTTCCTGCGAGTAGAATTGGGAGCCCCTTGAGTTCTTTGTGTAGGTGGAAAGTATGATCATACTTCTTGAGATTGGCGATAAAATATGTACAAGTATTAATAAAGATTTGTGACGTCAAAGGTCTATTAAACTTCATCTGGCCCAAGAGTTGTCAGGATTTGTTTTTCCATTACACGATAATAATTTGTAAATGACCAAAGTAGTGTTTAAATCAACATTTGTATGAACCGAGCAAGCAAGAAATGAAATAAAAATACAACTGTAGAGGAACGGGTGTTATATCCCTCCAACACAAAGGGGGAATCCTCCGACCAGGCTAGGGGTCATGCCTGGCGGGTCGCCGGGCCACAGCCCAATGGTTGATGTTGGAAAGTTGTATATATACTAATCGGCGCGAGAACTTTCATAGCGCGATGCAGGATTAGTAGTTACTCCGTAGTTCAGCTCGTCTTCGCTAGATGATGTTGGAGTATGTTTTTGCTGTATGTGGAAGTCGCCCCACAAATATTTGAATACATTGATTTTACAGAGAATCACTGTATTTATTTTTAGTCTAATGGTGCGGGATAAACATTAGTGTGACAACGACCGTGACATTCAGCGTTTTTGAACCACGAGCAAATTGGACGACTAAGCGCTCAACTCGAACGTAATCAACTCGTCAACTTCTCCGACTGTTTTTTAAGTTTTTAAAATAAGTCTATGGCATAGCCATGCACGATGCATCGACACTTTATTGAGCACAAAGGAAGGCCATGATTCTACGTTCAGACGTCAAATATTCGATTCGTATTTTTCACGTATACGGTTTTACCGTATATGAAACAGTACGTAAGAATTAGATTTGAATGGAAAGCAGCCATTTGTAAAGTCCTCTATTTCGACAGCCGGCTGCTTACACGCGCGCGCGTATCTCGAATACGAGAGACAAATTTGTTCGTGTGAACGATACAACCTGAACTTAAGCGCCAGTCTTTGATATAATAACTTCGAGACGTGACCTCCTCGGTGACAACTTCGGACGGTAAACGGAAAAAATATAACTCGAACACAGGATTTTCTCGCATAGACTCCGTGTGAATAATATTTAAGGTTTTAATATATTTTCTGCTCTATTTGATAAAATCTCTCGGTAAAATACGTGCAAAACATTGCCGTCTGAACATAATCATAGACGGTCTTCTTGTTTTCTTTGAGATAATTAACATGCATGTACCAGGACTGCATTACATTATAACGAACGAACGAACAGTTTTTTATTTTAATTATTTTCAGAGCTTCTAAAGCATTTATATTATGGCGGAATCATGCAGTTAACAATATTTGGTTTGGTCTTCAAATAGGAAGATATTGTGTTATATATGTACTAAGTACAGGACCTATTCCACGACTTACTTCTTGTATCTTTTATTAATTCTTATGTTGAATGATTCTAAAGTATCTTTCTATATCATAAAGCCTTTTACGATATTTTTTTTAAATGGTATAGTGATATACTGTAATCTTAGAAAATGATTTTGAGTGAATTGTTTATTATGGAAATTATCTAATATAGATTTTTTTAACTTAACTTGGACTTATGAATCTGATATATAATTTTATTTAGTTATTGTAGATATATATTTAAATCATATTGTTTGTATTTTTTTAGAACATTAGATATCGTAATTGACTGTTAAAATTAATGTTTTTTCATATACTTTTATTAATGAGAGAGAGGACTATTTTGTAGATACAAAACAAAATTAATATTTGTACGCCACTTTATAGGGCAAAACATGTTTAGACTTCTTTTATTAACTTTTAAAACTTGCATGGGCTTTATTGTATGTGTAAACAAGTTGCTACAAATAAAGGAGTATCTTCTGTCTGTGTCTGTGTATCTGTAGTGTATTTTAGGAGTACAGACACATCACTTGGTTCTATTACTACAAAATGTGAGCATAGTAAGGGTTTGATATAGAGATTCGGGCCCAGATTACGGGCTGATATAAGCCAGCTCGATGGGTTTCATGCGGACTCATTGAACGGAAGACTCGATGTAACGTGAATGTACCGAGATTTGTCATATAATACCCCAAACGATATTGACAGTTGGTGTGATAGAAAAGTTTTCTTTTTAAACCTTTTTATATCAGTGCGGTGAAGTGTAAATACAATATTTCACTTATCCTTGAACGGAAGTTATTGTGTTCGTTGGGCACAATATATCAATATACTAGACCCTAATTCGTGCATATAATAAGTATAGGTCAAAAAGAACCAACTCACATAGTTTTTCCACTGACTATTAATAAATTACAAGGCGTTGGATTGTGGCTCAAAAATATGGTCTGAAGTAACCGCTAGCTGATGAAGCTAAGATAATAATATGTAAGTTGTTGCACAAAACCCCCTTTTGGGAGTTTTATGCTTTCCATCGCCATGTTAATTTTTAATCGACTTACAGAAAAAAAAGCTTTTTGCCAATTCTGAACCGACTTAAATTATTCTTTTTTTAATTGAATTGATTATCCTCAAGGTAGGTCCTATTTAAAGGTAGGGTAAAAGGGTACACTGAGCTGGATTCGAAACAGTCGAAAGTTGAAAAAAAAAACACTACCTCTTTTTTAAATATTACATATTATGAATTCAGGGCTCGCCGCGGCACATAGCCTTAGCAATGATTAAGTATTATCGCAACGACTGTAGCTTGAAAGTCGCCACATCAGTGTCGATGCGATTCTGTCACTATTCCTGGAACTTTAAACTTTAATAAATGTATTGAAAATTCGTTTAATATATTTCTTGCAAATACATTGCTTATGGCAAACTTATACTGTAGGCATTTGCTTCCAGTTAACCTTTGGGCGATGCAGAGACGTGTATGTAATTAAACACCATAAAATTCATAGGATTAAAAAGAAATAAAAAGAACAGATTAAAAAAGAATAAAAAAAAAAAAAAAAGAGAAAGTCATTTATTTTGAAATAAAATAGTAAGACTCATCTTTCTCGTCCGCAAATATGTAGTAATCTATTCGCCCAGTAGTATTAGAGATAACCTCGGAACTACGGAACGGAACTAGCATTGGCTGAAATACCTAATAATAAATAATAGCTGGACTTAAATGCTCTTTCATACAACATGCGCTTTTTAAGTTTATGAACGACGGAATTACTACCGAGGTCCTTAAGGTAGACCGGATCCCAATCCTGAAAGAGTTGTAGTAGTCGTAGAGTCGAGTAGCTAATCTCTTTAGTTGTCATCCAACAAGGTTTGACGCGTAGGGCATGGAGCGGGAGTACGATGGTATTGTTCTTCAAAAAAGGCGACAAGAGCTTGTTGAAGAACTACACCAGACTCGAGTGTCGTCACAAAGCGTCTCGCGAGAAAACTCAACGAATTTTACTTCCCAGAACAAGCCTGTTTCGAAAAGGCTACAGCACCGTAAACTATATCCATACTGTTACATGTACATTATCAGCCGCCGCTTTTGTGGATTACGAAAAAACCTTCGACTACATCAAGGCGGTGGTGCTAAGAAGCTTATATGACAACGTCACGATGACCGCCCGGCTCCGAGATGCTGCCTCAATGTAGCATAGCGTCTTAGTATGAATTTGGAGATAACCAAGGTTATATTTAATGAAAATGTCGCACCACGTCGAAGGGTCGACGCTCGAAGTTGTTTAAGAATATGTGCTGCTCTGTCCAAGGTAGCTTTGGCTGGTTATCCATCTCGGTAGAAACAGCTTCGAGAAAGAAATCACTAGAAGGATTCAATTAGGTCCGGCAACATTTGGCAAACTACTTCGAGTTTTCCCTTGCCGCAATGCCTCAAAACGGTCTCCGGCCAGTGGGTAATATCCAGGGGCGTAGCTACCGCCGTATCAATGATACGGGGCCCCAGGGCTACAGGGGCCCCTTACGTGTGTAAGCAAAAATTTGTAAAATGGTATCCACAATGTCACTTAATCTCGGGCTTCCCGGAAAAAAAATTCTAGGTCAACCGGAAGTACCCTATAGGTTTTGGGTCGAAAACCAATAGAGAAGGTACTTCCCATTTACCTAGAATCATGAAATTTGGTAAGAAGCAAGGTCTGACAGCACAAGTGAAGGAAAAAATCCTAAAGTCAGACTCGCACTTGTCTGGTTTTTTTCCTGGGTTAAGCGTGCGCCCAAAAGTTGGGAACATCCTACATGGGTGATTGCGGGATTCCCCCGTTTAAAGCATTTTTGTTTCTTTTGTAAGAAATCTTTACCCTTCATTTGGGCCCCCAACTAAGGCCTACGCCACTGGTCCTATCTGTTGTGACCTACAGTGATAAACCGTGGGGCTAGTCCACAAACGTAAAGTCACGCAGCGGGATATAGAGCGAGCTATGCTTGGAATATATTTCAAAGGATAAAATTCGTAATGAGGTTATCCGACAAGAACTAAAATTACCGACATAGATACGAGTAACATTCAGCATTGGGCTTTGGCCATGTCTGCCGAAGGACCGATGGTCGTTGAAACAAACAGGTCATGTGGAGAACCGATTGGGCACATTGGGAGTGGCCTATGTCCAAGGCATGAATGACCAGTCGTATAGACAAGAGAGGTTATATAACAATTTGTCTAGTCTTTAATTATTATCAAAAATACTTACAACTCATACTGACATGAACGGGACCAACTGAATGACGGGGTCTTTACGCATAGTATAATTATTATGTTATTCGGATATACATAATTGTTTTGAGTCTGGATGAACTCTAGAGATATTTGTTATTTGTATGTGAATAAGCGCCGTTATAACGGGATAATTTCGGACATTTTCTGCTGAAGAGAAGAATAATTCTACGTACCTGCAATATTTTTTTGTAAATTTTTGAATAAGTCAAGTCATACTGTCACAGTTAATGCGACACGATTTGTCGAGGAATTATATAGCGAAGTTTAAAAAAGCGTGGGGTTCTTGACATTAAATGTTTCAAATAGTTTCTTGGTAGCTATTTATAAAATGAGAGTTATTATAAAATGGAGTAAAAAGCACCCCACGCTTTATTAAAATCCAAAGACCACTGCCACTTGGCCACGAGCCCCTCGCTCGTGGCCAAGTGCCAACCGAGTAGGTTAACACATTGAAAGGTTAAGTAATTTTAGCCAGGTCATTCTGAGGATAGGGCACGCCACAATTGTGGCGGTAAGACCCATCATGGAGGATTGGCTGGAGAGGCGACATGGCAGCCTCTCCTACCGGTTGACGCAGGTACTCACCGGACACAGCTGCTTTGGTAAGTACCTGTGTCGTATAGGCCGGGAGCCATCGCCTGTGTGCCACCACTGCGGAGGCTGTCGCGAGGACACTGCACTCCACACTTTGGTGGAGTGCTCAGCATGGACGCAGCTGCGAAACGATCTCGTGACAGCTATTGGGGTGGGAAGCCTCTCGCTAGAGACCATGGTTCTGTCCATGGTCCAAAGTGAGAGTGCGTGGGATTCCGCCGCCTTGAAAAAAAAAAAGGTCATTCTGAGGATGGGTGACCATTCTTTACACATTGAAACCCCTTTGTGCCTCGGAGAGCACGTTAAGCCGTCAGTCCCGGTTGCGATACGAACATCTGTGTCATTCGTTACGGGTAGTTGGAGCCCTAAAAAGTCCGACAACCTGGTCTAAATACAGAACTACGATATCGCCTAGGACTTGGGCTGTGTAGGTCTGATGGCAGTAGCTTCACGTAAAATATCGAAGTTCGGCCGTATCGTAGTTGGACTAAAAGCCGACCCCAGCTTAGTTGGAAAAAGGTGCGGAGGATGAGGCTTTATTAAAATCAAATTAATTATTTTGTTAATAATAATTTAATTCTTATTTTAAACTAATTAGAATATTTTTTATTAAAATGATCTAGTGGACTTTAATATCGCTATAGAACAAAGTCTTCATATTTAAAAATTATTTTCAAATATTTAGTTCGATTTGCTATATTTTTTTTTTTAACTAAGTGTAATTTATTTTTTTATTTTTTGGTTTGTATTGTCGTCGGTTCTTGATATGTGTACAAATCTTCAAGTTAATGACCGATTAACTTCTTCTCTCTTCTTAAATCTTGAAGTTAGTGAAAGCTACGATTAAATATCACGTAACATAGATAGATACAGGTCAATAAAGTGTGTAAAAATAAAAAAGAGTTTAGACTGGCACCTGACGTATTGTTAAATTTTTACTGAAACGAAAACAAACAATGAAAGTCCGGCTTACAAATGATTGAGAAGTTTATTCAGATTTTTCTTACCCCAGTACAAAGGAAACGAAATCGAAATATTTTTGAATACTAATTGAGCATCTCGTCCACTCATTTTGTCATGGCACCGTCAAAAAAGGCTTTGGGAAGGCTTGTTTACATAATCGTTGAATTTGCAATGTTAAACAATTTGGAACAGCTGTTTTCTTGCTTTTTAATCCAACAAAATGTACATAATTGCTCACTTTTTGTTTTGGAACAATAAGTCCAGTCGAGGTAGTCAGGGTCAAACATAAATTTAAATAAAATTAAATACATTCTGTGATTTTTTGCCGAATATTTATTAACTACTTTTAGTAGGCTATGAGCGTAAATGTTTATTTATGACATTTAATTAATTGAATTGTAAATAAAGTAATAAATATTTATAACACATGTTAGGTGTTTTTAGTGTCTATGTTAAATGTGTACTAGTCTTTATTAATATGTAAAATTCTTTTGAACGTGTTTATATCACTGAATTGCTCCTAAAGCGCTGGACCGAATTTGATGAAATTTTGTTTACGTTACTTACGTAGATGGTTGTACACTACACTACACTACACGTCGTACGTTACGTAGATGGTTTAGATACACATTTGGACCCGCGCTGTTGTCGAGTTTAGGATTCTGATTTCACTTATAGACGATTTTAATTGCGTGTTTGAATGGGTTTCTATATGGTTTAGATTCACAATTGGGCCCAGTAGGTGGCGATGCAGCTGAGTTCTAGAAATTCTATCTTTTAACCAGTGTTACTTACGACTTAGACTTTTTAATTCTTTTTTTGCAGAATCAATTTACACGAAAAAGAAAATCCTACTTTCAGGCAGGACAATGTTTGCCGGATCGGCTAGTATATTATAAAACTTAAAATTTACGAGTTTGTTCATCAGGTTATTAGGGAAGATTGTAGGCTATAATAGGCTAAAAGCCTACATAATATATGTCCACGATTACTAAGGATGGTAATTGTAGTCTCCTTACCATTTCTCCCTAGCTCTCTACGTCACAAGAATACGCAGAGAAACATAGCGGCAGAAAATCACTCACGCTCATCCATAGCTCATGTCCTTAACAGAATATTAAGCAAAATCATAAACATGTCTTAATAATAATTATAGTTTAGTTAAACTAAAAAACACGCTTTAATGGCGAATCGAATTTAAAAGTAAAAATGAGTTCCACTATCCACCTCCTGGCGTTAGCATCAGACCATCGTTGCCAAGCCCAATCTATTGGACTCGTCAAAACGAATCATATGAACCCAAACTCTAGGGGTTTCCACTATTCACTTCTTCACCATTAGATTAGCTCCAAGACGCCAAACTATTGTTTTGTCGTCCAAACTACATATACCTACAAAGTTTTATTTCGATATGACAATTAGAAGTAGGTTAAAATTGGCTTCCAAGATTTGTTTACCTTGTTCCTAGTGAAGCTAATCACTACATATTGTAAAACAAAGTCCCCCGCCGCTGTCTGTCTGCGATAAACTCAAAAACTACTGAACGGATTTTCATGCGGTTTTCACCAATGTATAGAGCGAGGATCGAGCGAGCTTCATGAGAAAGGTTAGGTATATAATTTGTTACGGTTTAGTGTAAATTGGTTGAAATATTGATGCGTGCGAAGCCTGGGCAGGTTGCTAGTAAAAGCTTAAAGAAAAGCGTAGATGTGATACAGCTTTCGTTTCTCAGCGATCAGCGAGCGCCGCTAAGTACTTGTAGGGACGGGGAGCCGAACCTCCAGCTAATCTGTGACTTTACCTCATTCTCTCAACGCATTTGATATTATGGTATACTGCTAGAGATATTATTGTCTATTTACTAAAAGATCTGTGCTCTGTGTGCTACACTGTTGTTTTGAAGTCGTTTAGAGACACTACATTTTTGACTGCAGCGACCGTAATATTTACGAAAGTAAAATCACTCTTTTTTTGTGGTCAGATATTAAATTAAATTAAATTTCGAGTATTGTCTTAGTTAAAAAAGTTAACAAACAATTTTCTTTTTCGGTGAATAAGGTGTATTATTTTATTAACGTAGTCATAAACAACGTAGTCAGTCATAGACATTTTTTAACCGACGAAAAAACGGACTAGGTTTCAACTCGTATATTTTTTGATTTCGATCATTCGCTTTCGAATTAGTTATCGTTTGTATGTTGGGTGTCGAATTAAAATTATTTAGTTATTTACATTAGTGGAGGAGTTTAGTTAGGCTCAGTAGTTTATTTTTCACTTCAGTTCCTTTCTTCTTTTGTCGGTTTAGTTTTTTGTTAAAAAGTTTTTTAAATACACCTTCTACCTAGCTTGTATATGAGGTAGCTGCTCCTCTGAAAGATTAATGTATATAGCGTAGCTGTCATCGTCTAATTTTTAACCGACTTAAAAAAAGAAAAAGGTTATCGATGCGACTGTATTTTGAGACTGTCGTTATGCGTCTAGAGTGCTGCCACAAAAGTTGGAAAAAATAATTTTAACTCCTTAGGATCTTGCCAAGCCACTTCCAACGTTCATAACTTAGCAATGTTGAAAATAGCTAATGAAAGTTTTAATTGGCATGACGTTATGCATATTGAAGTTGGTTGTACTTTTTTAGAAGGTAATTATTATTAACAAAGACTTGACGATTATCATAGGCCCATGCCTATAATAATCCTCAAGTCTTTGTTAATAATAATTATACGCCTATGCGTACACAGCTTTTGGCCCAGGAGGGTGGGGGTGGGGGGGTAATGCAATCGATAGGTTTTGACGAGAGCTGACGATTGAAACTTAAACGAACGTCGTAGCTTCTCCGAGTGAAAAGTTATACTAAATGGAAATCTCGAAACGCAGTAAAATTAACTCAAAATGGCGGCGCTCGCGCGTCGCAGTCCTCACTTTGCGTAACAAATTCTTTGATCTTTTAGCTATCCAGTGGTGTAATTAAATTTTGGATGGAGATGATAGATATGTAGCTGCAACACCCGATTGTATTCCCCGATTATGTTATCATTCGTTTTTTGAATTGCCTCCCACTATGAAAGTAATTTTAAAGACGTATTCACGTCAAAAGTATTTTCTTAAGCAAGCTTTTAATAAACTATTCATTTCACCTGGGTGCAACTAGCACTGGTAATTGGACACATCCAACGAATAGGTACACATCTTCTATCTATCTATCTTGTTATGTATGTAGTCTACGAGTAAGTCCCTTCCGCATACAAGCTCCGTACCACTGTTCAAGACAATATTAAAAGTAGAAGGATCACAAAGACATTGCAAGACTTGAGCGAGAAAATGTCTATTGCTTTCGCACTTTAACTTTCTTTTAATAAGGATGAATATACCTACGTATTCTATACCAGTTTTCTAAGCTTTATCTTTTAAACCTCTTAATACTAGGCCTTTGCAATTATTATCAATTTGAACATTTTTAGGAAAGGATTTTTGGAACGAAGTCTTTATCGCACCTTACACTTCTGATGGCTGCGGCGACGGCGAGACGGAAAACAGGGTTAGCGCGAAAAATGCTGACCGAGAGTTGATTTATTTTACGTCATCTGTGGATTCTGGATGTGATACTACTGTTGTCTACTAATTATCCATAAATTAGTTCTGGCAGCTTTAACAGATGGCGCAATTTTAATTTCGAGTTTTTTACAATATTTACTATATCTTCTTACAGTTTATTAAATCCATTAATGCCGCGTTCCAATAAACAAGAAACGATTCGTTTTGCTTACGGACGGTAAAATTTCGTTGAATTTTCAATGAAAATTTTACCATCCGTAAGCAAAACGAATCGTTTCTTGTTTATTGGAACGCGGCATTAATATATTTATTTATAACCGGGTGTCCCAAAGACACCTAACACCTTTTGTATACAGGTGTAGGATATATCGTGGCCCAGCACTCATCATTATTGTAGGTTATATACAGCGTGTAAGTTTGAGCTACGCGAACAACTTACAAAAACCTCTTTCTGTTTATACTTATCACAATACAAAAGTCAGTTCATCATAAAAATGCGAGATTAAGCATTTATAGTCATTAGTTTAATTTGGTGCTACGCAATGTACGCGGTATTATTTTTGTGCGGTACGGTAAAGGACCTTAGACGTACAGCGCCGTCGAAGCAGCTGATTGCATAAATGTTGTTTAATTGATTACATTGCAGTTTTTTGGCCGGGTGGGGTCTATTTATTATTTTTTCACCCTAAAATGTTTTGTTTACTCATTGTGATATAATTTTCACCAAAAATTACAATGATGACTACTCGACTTCGAATGATGGTCTGAATACACTATTTAAGGATTCGGTACGGTGTTTCTTACACCCTGTATATCGCATGTAGAACACCTAAAATCAATGTCAATTCTAGTTTGTAGATACTAATAGTTATTTGAAAGTAAAGTCAGGAATGAAACAAAAGAAGTAATTTACAAAATTTTATTTTCTCCTCCTGTCACCGGCTCTCTTAGGCTAGGTATGTAAGTTCTTTCTTTGTGTACTGGTAACACCATAACTGTCGTTCTAAAACTGCCACAGACTTGAGGTTCCATCTCGTAATCATATAAGTTGGTATATTTTTAAAGTAAAACAGACGAGACCCCCAGCCTGTGTCGTTTCCCATAAATTAAACATATCTTTAGATGGCAAGATTCACTAAACGCTAACATTATATTGTATGCCGGTCATTTTTTAATGTTACGATATCTAAGCACATTCATTAAATACCTAATGAATCATAGAAAACGCAGAAAATTTACTATCAAATGCCACTGAATACATTAATTAGCAAATTGACCTCATAAAAATTGAGGTACCTATTGAAACGATATCTATATAATGAAGTAGTTTATACATAGAGTTGCCATATTCTTAACTCGTAACTAGCAATATTTTCTTGCTGGATATAAGTTTTTAAAAAGCGATCTACTTTTTTTAATCTGCTTGAACTTTCGCAGAACTTTTTTTATTGGAGTAATTAATTATTTCATTTAGGAATCTATTAATTATTTATAGAAATTTATACCTTATCTTTTAGCCAAAACATTAATCACCACAATCCATAAAAGTCCCTACACCAGTCATAAGTCTCCGACACGATTAAGTAGGGCTCAGGGCTGTGCCTTTGTGGAGCGGTTGGTTTTTTCACTTTCTCATTACAGATGGAAAGGGATTTCCATAACCTGGATATATTTCGTCACTTTCTTCACTCATTGAAAGGAGTGAGTACCTTGATTTTAGTATCACTAAGGTGGTTAACAAATATACGTCCTGTTCCCTCCCCCTTAAAGCAAATGATATTTAATTTCTAATATAGGTATATACACATGAAAATCCAAATGTCAGATGTAAGCAAGTGTTTGCGAAATCAAACCGCCACACACATAAGACTGTAACGGTTATGGTGTTTGTATTAATGATTATAAATAACATGTAAACGTACCTGTTTTTTTGAATAGCTGTTCGTACGTGTCTTTGAAGGAGTGATGCTTTGACAGTTAGTATATCTGTCAAATTTATGTATTTCGCAAACTGCAATTTCGCATATTATGGATCATTGAATATCTTAATTGGGACTAGCCAACCCTATAGTCGCTAACAGTGACGTCAGCCATGAGAGGAATACAATACCTAATCCACAAAAGCCTATTAATTTGGTGCCGTTCTTGTTGACGTCTTAACGAAGCGGTATCTTGTTAAGAACCTATACAATTAAAGTTTAGTATATATGACAACCCTATTGTAAAACAACATGGCTTACTAATATACACATATAAAGGAATGTTAGCGTTTAAGGTTACTTATATACAACTGTATACATTTAAAATTGATCGAACAACTGGTAAACATAGATCAATATATACAGAGACCGATAGAAAGTTGAATTTAAACTTCGAAGATGTTGGCATCAAAATTATTGCTAAAAAGTTTTGCGCCCATACTGTTAGGTACAAGATGTGTCTACTTATATCTATTTAACCTAATATGTACAATATAAATGTATAATATAACGAGTGATTTGATTTACAACTCGTTTATAATGAAATAACAAAAATTAGAGAAATATTTACACAGCAAGGTTGCCATCACAGAGACGCGTGCTCATTAAACATGTTGCGTTGTCTAGCGGTACTTAAAATTAAAGTAAAATCGTAGTCTCTGGCAAGATTCGACAATGTTTTTTTAATATAAATGTGCTGCTTATGACTCAGTGTTACAAGATCTATTAAACATCGCCACAATACACGAATGATAACAAAACGTATATTCCAAAATACGTTTATTTATATATGTTTTTAAAAGATTGTAGTCTAAATTTATTGAAGTGTGTATCATGTTGTAATTGAAGTTGAGCACGGGAACATGAGCCCTGATATATCATTTTAGCTTCTTGTAACACTTAAGATAAATAAAAATGTAATAACATGTACAATTATTAGTCCAATCCATTTAATAAAACTAAAAACTTTTGAAATCATTCTATCATAGCAATTGGGTACTATTATTTATTCAAACTGCGTGTAATTATACATATAATGCATTAATTACGCAGTCTCCTTTTATTTTGTTCGATAGATCTTGATTAAAAAAACAATAAAAAATTCGTGTTTTCCAATTAAACGTTCAGGCCATTGTCAGGTGACGAGACCCCGCAACGCGGGCACTGCGCTGTCAACAGCTTAAAACAATACATTTTAATATGTTAATTTAAGATATGCTCGTTTTCCACATCCACAATTCATTATCACTTTACAATAGAAACAACACGCTTGTGTTTAACACATCTCGTTCTTTTCAACTCTTAAGTACCAGTAATGGAAATTTACATATAGCAAGTTAAGTTACATAAATTGCCATTTTCACAACCGAAATTAAATATGTAGTAGGTACTAAAGTATAACTTAACAGTTCAATGACAAAGTAAAATTGTTACTGATAGATACCTAAATGTTGTTCAGTCAGTAATAATTTTGCCGGAGTCACAAGTTCAATTATTGTCCGTGGCACAACACTTGTCACTCTGCGTCGTCGTCACTGGGCGGAGACGGTAAACGGGACTTGAGGGATGTAGATGTTGATAGGTCCAGAGCGGGCTCTTGTGAGGGCCCGGGACATAATGGCGCCGGCGCGGGCGGCAAGCTCAATGGAACCGCATGTGGACGAAGATACATCGGTGGCTGCATGCTGGATGGCCCCTCCATTTCTGGAGCCATGCACCCCATTGCTGGTGGAGTCCAGCATGCCGCTCCTGATGCCTCCGCCGACATGCCCGTAGTACTCAGATAAGAACAGGCCATCATCTGTAACAATTTCAGTTAGAATTTAAAACATTTGCTCAGCACATAATTTTGGGCAACAATTACGTTGATTGTGCGTGTAATCTCCTAGCGAGATTGGAGTAAAAACAGGGCTTACATAAATAATGAAATATGTACTATTATGAGATGAGAGCCTAAAGAATTCGTAGATGGTGGAGGGGGTGTTTCCTAATCACGCTAATGGCCAATGCGCAGCATAGCCGGCGGCCTCCGCCCCACGCCACTCGGCGCCGCTTCAAGGAGGCTTTCATGCTAATGCAGATTGGGCGCAGGAGCAGTTCGGTGCTAAATCGCATCACACGTCTAAAGTGACGCCTTATAACTTATTTCATATTCCCAACTTGAAAGTATATGTACTTGTAAAATGTATTTTGTTTATTGTTAAGAGAACACATTTTGTACAGTTGGAAGGTTCTTTACTCGTGTAAACGTTGCGTTTAGTTTCTCACGTCTGCCCATATATCTTAAAGTAATTGTAAGTAAAGCATTTAGTGGCTATATATCACGGAGCCGGTGCAGGCGCCGTTCGCGTCCATTTTTCAAACATATCGGTGCGAAATTGATTGCCGATACAATGCACGAGGCGTCCGCCGGTCACTGGCGTACAAGCAACTTGTAGTAGTTACAGCTTATAATAATTTTAAAATAGAAATATCGCGATAGTGTATGAAATCGTATGGGGTTTTTAGTACAGATCCATTTAATTCAGGGGTAGTTAGGAGATAGAATTTTTTTAAATTGTCCCTGTATATTCTTCCAAATTCTTGGTTTAAAAAATATCTTTATGTTTGAATGAATGTCAAACAAAAATAGAACCGTAATGTTTCATCACTTGTGTCAAAGAAGTCAATCCAAAACATGCGGTTATTGCAATTAAAATAATAACAGCGGATATGTGACCCATTACACGAGTTTCAACATATTAATTAATGAATTTCTCCTGCAACATTAATTAATAGAGAAACACAAATTGATTTATACAAGCGTTCGATCGTCGTGTATTGTTATACTAGTTTCATAGTTAATATGCCTCACAAAAGCCTCTACACAATTGGCATAGTTGGAGGCACCAGCTGCTCGCCTATACAGAGTGTTCTAACAATGATATTGTACCTAACTTTAATATTTATTGCACTTGATCAACTCTGCTCGAGTTATTGTACAGAGCTCAAACATCCACTATGCGAACGCGATCAAAAAAGGCGAAATTTCATGCATAAATTAAATTTATTTGCAAGCAACAATCCACTCACGTCAAGTCTTTAAACAAGCAAAACTTAATTAACTTGACGCCATTGTGCCCAAGAACGTAAAGTGCATAATTAAACCCTTTACGTAAACGCTATGGTTAATATGTTTAAGCGTCGGTATTGCTTTAGGAGACCTAAACTCTCCTATGAGAATAAACAGGGTCTGGAGGCGCACTGGCCGAGCCTCACCGCACAAATGAATTAGTGGCGTTGTGACCCAACCCCCGCGCCTCAACGCTCGGCGGTCGCAGGGCGGGGGGCATGTTGCGATTAAAATATAATTAGGCGCTCGGCAATTGTTTCGCCATCGAGCCAGGTGGTGCGGCTCAGGCGGCTAGGTAAATTAAATAGCCGTATAGGGTTTCCAATTACGTTCGCTCGGTGGTCGCGGAAAACACGCTTATTGCCTAATAATAGAACGGGGGGAGCAATATGAGGATCTTGTGAACTGATTAATTATTTGTAGTGTTCGTGTTAAAAACTGTTCGGTATGTTGTTGCGATGGGGTGCGATAGTAACGTTATATTAATTAGTATGAAGACAGTGTGAGGTGGGCAATAAATCACGTTCAGCCCGTGGTACTTTTAGCGGTAATGAATTCAAACGCCCGCGATAATTACGTACCTAATTACGGGCGGACGGAGCTGTCTAATTTATCACTGTCGGATTATGAATTAGGAATGGCGTTAATTAAACATGCATAGTATTTGTGAAGGTGTAATAATGTTGTACCTATAATTGTTATAGTTCGTCGCTTAGCAAATGGCACTTATTTATTACAATAAAATATAAGTGAGTGCTTCAGAAGCACCTCGACCCTAAACCTACAATAAAACAGATAAAAAGCGCAACTTGCATAACGTTGTTGTTAGAGTTGGCGAATAGGAACATGGCGTTCCTACTAGGTCTTATCTTATTGGAAGGAGAAATAGTGACGAGCGACACCTCTGGTGATTTAATGTTTTTCTAGGTACCGGTTACCACTTACTTTTAGTAAAGTCTTGTGGTAGTTTGCCATCTCATTGCATATATCATTTATCTAGTAAAAAAAAATCCTTAATAATTATTTTAAGTTATCGCGTAACAAACACAAAAAATACATTCGAAATCCTACTAATATTATAAACGTGAAAGTTTGTGAGGATGTATGGATAGATGGATGGATGGATGTTTGTTACTCTTTCACGCCAAAACTACTGAACCGATTGCGATGAAACTTGGCATGTAGATAGCAGGCGACCTGGATTAACATATAGGCTACTTTTTATCCCAATATTCCCACGGGATCCGGACTTACGCGGGTGAAACCGTGGGGCGCTGCTAGTGAGTTCATAAATCTCTTTTTTTAAGTTCTAAAATTTTTTATTTAGACCCAAAACCAATCTTGGATTGAAATATTATTATTTGTCGTTAACGGCTACCCTACCCATCGCAGGATCACAAGTTTTTTTTTTGTTTTTCTGAAGATTTTTTACTAAGTTTTTCTGAGAGATGACTAAATTACTTCAGGCAAAAGCAGAAAAGCTTCACGTCTTATAAAGCGGCTTGTAATATTTGAAGCTTTAATGTTACGTGAGATAGCAACTATTTATCCATGCACTGCAATGTGGTGTACATGCACGAAAGTGCAATTCTCCGAGGTCAGTAGCGAGGGCGCGACGCGACCTCTCAACCCGCTATCGATATTGCAACCAAGATTGAACTATTTTGTAAGATATTTATATTACTCTGGGGTTAGTTATTATATTTATTTAAATAGAAAAAAACAACAAGAAAATCTTCATGCATTTCCCACAAAAACAACACTGATTTAACTGAACCTAATCTTCACTAGGTGGAGGCGCACGATATTAAACACAAAATTTGCTAAATACCAAAACCTACGCGACGGAAGAAGCATCTTAAACCACCTGTTCCCAGGTTCTTGTTTCATGAAAATATGTAGAATACGTTAGTAAAACAATTATGAACATTGATCCATTACTTTATAAGAAAATCGCGGACATACAAACATACACACAGAACCTTCTTTTCAGAAGTCGGTTAAAAAAGGGGATTGCTTTCTTTAAAGTTAAACCATTTAAAGCCTGAAGATAATTAATGAACTCTTAAGTACTTCTTAGCCTTTAAATGGCTAACAGATTTTAATAAAAGCGCAATATTGGTTTATAAAAAGTTCTTTCTATAAAGGACAAAAAGTGAACTTTTGTCACGAATGTGAATAATAGAAAAACTCCATCAGGTGTACAATGAAAATGACAGTGTTTTAATTTTATAGGGCATGGTAGGTACCAAGGCGAGACGATCACCGTTTATAGTAAACCTTCACCTTGATTTTAAAATGCACGAGTCCAATAAAACGCGATGTTGAATAGTCTTTAAAACTATTTTACTAAAATATCTAAGAAACTAGGACGACTATAAAACACAGATAATAATACTTATTGCCCAACTTTAAATGCCCAAGAGAGGTAAAGGATTTCATGTACCAAAATTTAAGGAAGAATGTCCATAAGACTGCTTTATGTAGAGGAGAAGCCTATATTCAACAGTGGACGCCTCACGGCCGAGACGTTGATGATATAGGTAAAAATGAGGTTAATTTGAGATGAAAAAATCTTTATTAGTATCGGTAAATCAGCTTGGGAGCTCCGTAGCCATTAGAGTTAATCGTCATTTTACCTCTTGCAAATGCCTAGGGCAGTTCAGGACACCGTCAGACATAGGGTTTAGCCCAGCCGGTTTCGTTTGGCTTTTGCGTACACAAATATTCATGTGTCCGGCCTGTCTGGATTTTGGTATCCGTTTTGTTAGGTAACAACAGAGGGACAAGCGAAGGTCGAAACTACATTGTCATGATTGACTTAGAAATAGGTTGGCAATGAGGGAGAAATATTTCTAATATTGTTAGGGTGAATATGCTACGGTAACTGTTTACCATTACAAACAAACAAGCTTAAAAAAGGTCTGTTTAACAAAATGGATGGTTAAATATAGCAAACCCGAGACCATCAATTAGTTGTACAAAAACTAAGTCAAATGCTTATTATGAGTAGTCACGTCATTAGTGAATTGGGTAGGGTTGGAACTCGCAACCTCTTAAACGCAAAGCAGACTTACGATCTTTCTTTCTTATTTTGAACTTTTTGTATAATTTTTATATTATAATAGCAACACCGCGCAACCCTAAAACATCGCTCTGTATTATTAAAACCCATTCGTAAGCAGTATCGTATATCGGTGATTACTGTGCAACGGGGTCGAGAGGTCACGCGATCTGACCTCACTGGCGTCCGTGACCTTAGCTTCCACACTTACCCACATATTTGCGAGATACGTCAAATCTTATGTAGGTAACCATTTTGAGATCTATTTCTATAAGTTTATTGTGAAAATAATCACTTAATAATCACTTCTCTGTTTATTATATATATAGTGACGTAATGATTAAGTATTTGTATTGCCTATATAACAATATATAAAAGCTATTCAAAGAGCATGTTGTATGTTTCGGGGAAGTCAAACGCATATATCTTTAATATTATTCTAATGTGCATGAGAAATTGAGAAAACATGATTTGTTTTTCTAGTTTTTTTTTTTTGGTAAAGTGGGCAAACGAGCAGACGGGCCACCTGATGGTAAATGACTACCGCGTCCATGGGCACCTGCAACTCAAGAGTCACAAGTGCGTTGTGCCGGCCTTTAAGGTGGGAGTAGGGGAAGAGGTGGGAAGAGGGGTCTTCTGGTAACCGCACTCACGTAACGAAAAGCAATACAAACATTGCTTCACTGCCGGTTTTCTGTGAGGCCGTGGTATCACTCCGGTCGATCCGGCCTATAGCCGAAGCATGGTTCTCCCACAAACAGAACTCTCCCAGTTTTTTAGAATTTAAAATTCACAGAAGCACACATTCTGAGAAAAAGAAAATAACTATTTCCTACATAAATCTAAAACCTAACAACAATACTAAGGACAGCAGTAAATGGAGTGCCAAAATTCTATGATCCTTCCTCCACCTGGTTTAGAGTAGTGACACCTCTAATTATACTTGTCTATGCCTTGCCTTATAAATTGCAAATTTTTTTTAATTATTCTTCATTCAAACACACTTCACTCATGCACATTCCCATAATAGGGAGCAAGACTATTGCCGACAACCGGGCACCTTGGGAATAAAAAAAGGGAAAATTGGGTGTATATTGAGAAGGAGAAGTATGTAAGAAGGAAAGGCAATGGAAGGAAAGAGATTTTGCTTATACGGATGAATTGGGGAGTGTAACCAACAACTCTATTAGGTTATTATTCTTCAAAATGTTAAAAAACCTTATACAGTTAAACTAAAACTAACTTAGGACTTAAAAATTATATATTTACGTCAGTCTATACATTTCTATACAATTCTGTTGCGTTTTATTAAGAAAACAATAGCAACGCTTACACAACAAATTTCTGTTATTACAGACATACCGTTAAGGAACTTGTGCGTACATACATATGCGTTCAATTTAATATCGGCTATTGAATAGAAAACGCCTCTGCGTTCACAATGGCCCATCGGTATTCCATTAACTAGTAGAGCAAACACGGGGACGCGTGCGGGCACTAACTCAATACAAAACGATTCCTAGCGAGCGATACTCGCACATTCGGGACATCGGGACATTCAGGAACATTCCTATTCGATTGTAACAACACTAACGACTGTTTATATTGGTTTGGTTGGGGCCGATTCGGACGACAATCGGAGCTCGGGTGGACGACTTTCGCGAGACAATGCAAGACTGGGTCTAAATAATTTAATAGTTGTAGGCGCGTTGAGCTGTTGGCAAACAGTTGGCCGACGTTAGACTATATTGCTTTGGATTTGGAAGGTTTATAACGTAAGCCATTGTATTGTGTGACTATTAAGGTCTGTTGATCGAACGCCAATCTATCTTAGTTATTTTATACGATTTGATTAAGGAAATTAAATTAAGAAGAAGAAGGAATTTATTTGTGGGAAAGCCATGCTTCGGCATGTATGGGCCGGCTCGACCGGAATGAAAACATGGTTGACAGAAAACCGACAGTTAAGCAATGATTGCATTGTATTTCGCTAAGTGAGTGAGGTTACCTGAGGCCCTAACCCTTCCCTCTCCTCCTATTCCCCTCCCCTACCGGTAACGCACTTGTGACTCTTGAGTTGCAGGTGTCCATGCGGTAGTCACTTACCATCAAGTGACCCAGACGGGTCTCGTTTGCCCCTATTCCATAAAAGAAAACAAAATGAGGTAATGGATTTGTTTTAAGAATCGATTTTGTATTGTGTTTTAAATCAGACAGCCTATCAGGGCCATATTGGACGACTAGAAGCTTTATGAGTATGGCCAAAATTAAATTATATTATTACCCTAATACAAGCTTGAAGCAATGACAGAATACATGGATGGATTTCTCATATTTGGATGCAAAATCTAAGGTCATTATTAAAAAAAAACAAATGAGTCAAGTTAAAAAAAAAGTAAAGAAAAATGTTATTCTAAAACATATGAATATAATTTAAGAACAATAATTTACAGTTATAAAATAAATTATTAAAATTGCTAACAAGTTCAAAATTATTAAAATCTTAAAAAAATCTTTTTAACTTCGCAAGACCTCGTTAAAGACCTCATGTAAAGTTGCCTTTTTAACACCAATACTGAATAATGAAACTTTATCATAGCAAAGAGTAAATAATTTGACAGCAATAAACATAAGGAGAAGCGCCAAAGATATGGTAAGATATAAGAATGATAGTGGTAGGGCGGGCGGTAATAAATTAAGGCGGGCGGCCTCGTAGGGCGGGCGGGGATGTCGCGTGCGCTGGGGCCGTTTGTCGAGTCGCGTGCGCGGGCGCTCATTGCTTATTCATGCACGTCGGGCACGCACGGCCCGCGCACACAGCATAACAGAAAAGTGTTACTATACCGATAATGGGTTAAAAGCTGTGATATTACACCGATTGCATACTTAGATTATTTTTGCTTTACCTCTATAGTTTTGGGTAATTTGACTGCAGTTTTTCACATTCGCTAGAGAAATAAAATGTTAATAAGTTTGTTAATTAGTTTCCTATATTTTAAACCTTAAATTGCTTCGTTAAAGCAGTTATTCGTTGGGTATAATTTGCTCGCACATTAATCATCGAGCAAGTCTCGTCTGATAAACGTTCATCTTCCATCAACGCCTGTCTGCTTGCATCGACATAGTGACGACTTCATTTGATAATTATAGATGAGTTCCTTTAGAACAAGCTGAGCCGTCAGTCGAGAAACGATCTAATGGAGCGTATTTCATTAGCAACACAGCAGCAGTTCAGTACTATAATAATTATTGAAAGTATCGATAACCATCTACTTATCGGGACTTGTGAAATCAATTTGCCGACAAGTTTACCGTTCAAAGCGATATTTAACTTAACATAATACTAGGAACTCGTAAAGTTACAATAACGTAGTAGATTCTTACATAAACTTTAAAGAAATAACTGTATACGTCAAAGGATTTCGCATAATTCCCGATAACGAGCGTTCGAGTCGCTCTCTTGCTTCAAAGCCGCCGTTTCAGTTACAGTTTATTATTAATAAAATTTGGTCGAGTTGTCGGCTCGACGCGGTGCGGTGCGGTGCGGTGCGGCGGGTAGGCGGCTGTAACGAGCGTGGTCCGCGCTCGTTATCGGCGCTCGGCCCGGTCAGCGCCGCGGAAAATTCGCCCGAAACTGACGCGCGTGAAAATTTAATGAACGGCCGGACGCTAGTTAACTAAAAGGTAAAGTGCACCCTCTTGACGTGTTCGGTAAATATTAATAGTGAGTGTGCTAGCGTGCGCCATTAAAAATGCACGAGTCCGCGGACACGGTGGCCCGCCGGACGAAGCCCGCTTTCATTAGCCTCTTCACATGCTATCCCTCCAAATTACCTTGCTACTCGCCGCATCTCGCCCGTAACGCGACGAAGTAACACTTTTCCGTAACTCTGCTTTGCTATCCAATTTATCCAATAAAATGAGACATTCAGTATCGAACTTCCTCCGATCCGTGCCTTGCCCGGCCTGCGAACACTTCCTGGGAACAAGTTTTACTATCGGAGCCATTTTAAAACTCTTACGGACGCTATTAAGGATAATGGAAACTGTCTTGTTGGAACGATGAGTCAAGGAATTATTTCGAGACTGGAATGATCTAAGTTTGACTTTTATGTCGTATTCCGTTGCCGCGCTGTGAGAATGCGATGTGCACGGTCCGTGTGAAAAGCCCGCGAGAATAACTTCAGTTAGCCACATTAAGAAGCGGAGGCGGGACGGGAAGCGGGTGAGAGTGCCAGACAAGATATCTGTTACGTAGTAATGAGGATCGTTAATTATGTATCGCTAGGTGCGTAAGCTTTTCAATTTGGGAACGGTTCAGTGTCGCGGGCTCTCGCGAACGAGGTCAAGGGTTCGCGACTCTCTCAACCCTGAGGGGCTGCCAAATTAATGAGGCACTCCTTTGTAATAAAGAAATAACAAGAACTGCGCACGCGAACCCGGCCTCACCGACTTCGATGTCATTAAAGGCGTCGCGAAGTCTTGAAAGGAGTCGTTACCGCGCCTCGCCTAAACAACTGAGTTTTCATCAACATTCCAAAATATACACGCAAATTGCTTAGCTCAAGCTAAGAAAAGGAACATTGGAATTATGTTAAAAAATTATGAGAAATAGGAAACTTATGGAATAAACACGAGAGATTGTAACTGCTGCGAGCTGCGAATAAATTATTAGCATACTAACCAGTTGTCGTATGTTCACCATCTGCAACTGTTACTCATAAGTAAGGTAGAGTGTACATCGGTTGTGACGGTTCATATTAGTGAAACAGACAGGGTAGATTAGAACGGGGGTGCACGGCCCAGTCCCGGCGGCCTGCGGGCACGGGTTTCTAAGTCCCGCCTAATTGGATGAGCCGCCAGGCCGGCCCAATTAGCAGCACCGTTGTGATTCATTTTAATCGGGCGCCCTTATCAGTGCACCACTCGTGGTTATGTTACTTGCCTTACAAATATATGAAATAATATGAGTGTTTTATTTTTCTGTTATGAATTATGTGGAAATGTACATTAATGTAGTAGATTATAATGAACATTTTTATTATTAGATTAGATTGGCGTAAGTATAACCTTTGTAGATCACAAAGGTAATACTTACGCCAATCTTGTAGAAAAGGTATGAAAAAGGAAGGTAGTATTTTTTTGTTCGGAATATTTATAGCAATATCCAGGAGAGGTTTGATAGCCTCTCCCTCTGTCCTCCTACACACTAGTTAGTCAATATTCTATTTCTACACAGTTCCACTTAGTTACGACAACATGGTAGTTGACTGTGAAGTCAAACCAAATGTCAAAATGGGCCTTCCAGAAAAATCTTCTTTCTTTATATTAATAGGCGAGAAAAATGGTTTGTACGCATTTTTAAGCAAACGCGCATAGACAGGAATGTGAAATTTGGTTGTTATATTGATTATACTGGTCTTTTAAATAAAACAAGACATTCAAAACGGTCGAAATTCAACCGCCAGGTGATCAAAAGTTTGTATATAATAACAATATTGAAGTCAACATGAAGAACACGAAAGAATTATTAATAAAAATCTACTTAATTTTTATATAAAATTATTTCATGAAGACTATGAAATAATTTATTTTGGACAGGCAACTACTTAATTAAGTCTACTTGAAATAACATACACATTAAATGGTAAACAAAAATATTACTCACTCTTTTTATTTTTCTACATTCGTCGCTACGATTCTAAATTAGGTATAATTTAGGAGGTATCCTGTGACTTTAATAATATTACAATAACATGGTAACCTTGACCTGATGCTGCAACATCATCTGAATCAGCAGGATACCCTCATCAACTTATAGCAGAGAAATCTTGTTGGAGCTCATTGGAATAGTCTCAATAATACCATTTCTATCTCGCCTTTTGTTTTTGAATCGGGAATATATTCATTTATTTCACTAATATTATAAAGACGAAAGTTTGTGAGGATAGATGGATGGCTGTTTGTTGCTCTTTCACTCAAAAACGGCTGAACGGATCTAGATGAAATTTGGCACAGAGATCGATTTTAGTGTTGAATAGTACATAGGCTACTTTTTATCTCTGGGAAAAATTACCAGTTCCCGTAGGTTAGATTTCACCAAAACAACTAGTACTTATTAGCCCTACTTTATATTGTTTAAAAGGTAAGGCAAAACTTGTAATAATATTGCTAATAATAGTCTTGCTAGTTCATAGTGCACTGGCGCATCCGATTAACAGGAATCAATAATACTCATCAGTATTATAACAAAAATAATAAAATTTTCATCACGGAAATTTCGTCAAGTTATACCAGTTGGTAAACGTACCAATAACATTTAATGAATTTATGTTCAACATGCTCTTAGTCTGAAGGACGTCTACTACACTTGTGTATATTTCAGTCATTGTTAATTAATATTATAATTTACATGACAACTAGGAAGTCTGGTTGATTAAAATGTTTAACACGTAATTATATTGTATATTATATAGTGAAGTAATATTTATATTTAAATCAACAGCATATGATACTTAACAGGAAGAAAACTTATTTAAAACATTTACCTTTTCGATAATTTCAATGGACGCTAAAACTAAAAACTTGAATAGATTGTTTATGTTAACGCTCTAATCTCACAGTACAGTTCTGGATTACAAAAATGTTGTTGCGTTAGATAGCCTATTTATTTGCAAAGAGGTCAAAGATCCATAAGAGTGGAATAGTAACCATACAAATTTGAATAAGATAAAACTATGAAGCACAGCCTTAAATAAATAACTAAGCCAATGGTGTCAATTCTGTTGTATTTCTCTCTTAACTATAATTGACCAAATTTTCTTCATACAAGATGTAAACCTTGTACCCTTCGAAACAAGGTCTTATTTCAAATATAAACAAGTAGGTAACATACGTCGCTATCGAAATAAGCAATTTATTTGTCGACTAAAGTCTGACACGCTTAAATAAACTTTAATACCACGTAGCGAGAGCTGCTATCCGTTGAATGCCATCTCTTTTGCTCTGTCTTTTTAGTAAGCGTCTTCGTAGGTGTAGATGAAAATAACGTCATCTTAGTTCATTTTGATCAAGTTTTTATACGGCAATTATACGGCATTTGAATAAATGGGGACTCTCGCTGCGTGGAAATAAAGTTGAGTATACGTTGACAGGTTTTAGTGAAATTTAGTGGCGCTAAAAATAGATGCCAGTAACAAATAGACCTAGTTGAGTAGAAGACAATGTTGATTTCATATGAAGAAATTAAGTTAGGTTTTAGTTTAGTGAGTCTGACAATAGAATCGGCACCAATATTAAATTATGAACTGGTGAATGTTCGGTTGTTGTGTCCCTTAGGCGTCAGTGATCTTTTTTACGAATATGGTCCTATGTTATTTTGTGTCTCTATATTTTTAGTGTGTTCTTGACGCAGACGGCTTTTAATTTATATATACATATATAATTTCGAATAAAAACTGAACGATGATATTTTAATATTGAATCTAACTAACACTAATTAGAAAAGACTGGGTTTTAGCCCTTTCTCTCTCTCCCTTTCTTACTATTATTGATATTTTAATGGATTTGCTATTTTGACTGTTTATCAACTTAAGAATTTTAAACGAAGTTCTCGTAAGTCATTGTGGAAAGCTATGGAACGGAATGCTTCCAATACGTACCGGACGACAAAGTGTAGTTTAGTGTGAGGACTTCAGTAAAAGAGAAAATAAACTGAATATAAAGGCCAGTAGGACGAGTATATTGGTCGTCGAGAACGGGATCCCACGCGGCTCTAACGTAGGTCCATCCCGTGAGAAGAATTAATCAAGACAACCCGTTTTGCTAGTCAATACGTTACGGGCCTTGTGGGTAATAGAAATACAGCTCCAGTTTTTCGCAATTCTGGTGTGTAAATCATTAATTAGGGGGTGGCTTTTAAAATTTTTAGAACAAATTAGTGACCGTCTAAGTTTTGTTTTTCGTCAATAAATAAGATTATTTTTAATCGACTAATTACTTTTTAATACAATTAGTTAAACATAGGCCATGTCCTAAACCTTTAGTTTAACCTTGTATAAAATTCTTTTCGATGTTTATTACATTACGGAAGGCTAATAATAATTAAATTAAGGTGATGGGTAGACACAGAAATAGACACCTACTTGTATTATTACGAGTAAAAACGACATATAACAGCATTTAAAAACAAAATAAAAAACTGTCAGTCGAGGAACTGCACATCAGAAGTAAAAACATAACTTACTGTATATGTATCTGAGCGTGACGGTCATGAGTTCAGTGCTTTTTTCCCATACCAAAAGTGCCCAACGTGCCTAAAGAAGTTTTCATTCCAAAAAGTAAAAAATAAGGTATGAAGTAAAGACAGAGTCCGTGTAGCTTGAATGTGTGTAGACGCACCTTAATAAATTTATTAATAAACAGTACCAAATAATTGCCTCACTACAGCGATTGATCCTATTGGATTTGGCAAAAAAAACGCAAACTCCGAACCATTTTTCCATCAAACGAAATCCATTCGATCGCGGCATATCAAGCAGACGCACATGTCCATTAAAGGCACAAGTTTACAAAACACAAAACAGCCGGAGTGCGAGCGAGAGAGACGACAACAGAAACCACTTCCGCAATGAGATGGCGCACTTCCTGTGATTGAGGGCCGCCCGCCCAAACCGCCCTGACCGGGATCGCTTCTTATACGAGTGAAAACTTTCTCAAATGTGAAATTAGCCGTACAAGAAAATTACATTAATATTTGAGAGGCATTGGGTGTTTCCTCCCCTGGTTCTTATGCACCTTCGGAAGCAGAAAGCTCTTTATTTTTCTCCTTTGTAATATGTATACATAGCTTTTGTAATCGATTTAGAATGGGTTTGTTTTAGTGATGAACGTCACGCCCCCGACATTTATTTATTTATTTTATTTATTTATTTTTAGGAAACTTAACAGCTCTTTTAGATAATACATGAATAATTACATTAAATTAGATTCTTAAGCTAATTACAGAGTTTCACGACATTCGCTATTTAAAACAAGAAAATAAAGAGTTAAAACATTACAATTAAAATAACAAACATGAAATAAATAATCATAAACATTAAATTAAATTAAATCAAATTGAATCAGTTTGAATCAAATCAAATTCAATTAAACCAAATCAAACCAAACCAAATCAAATCCAATCAAATGAAATCACATCAACTCAATTAAATCAAGTGAAACCAAATGAAATTAAATTAAATCACATCAATCAAATCAAGTTTATATATACCAAATTGGGTATTTTTAAGTAGTGCAGCATTTTTGGTTGAGCTCACATAACTACCATATGACCAGCTTTGGGAGTCAGGTGTCATTAGTGACACCACGATTCAAATGCACTTACTTGAGTGAACCCAATGTAATTGTGCTAAAGTTAACCTTATAAAGAGTATTAGAATTATAGGGACCGGCGTAGTTTTTTACTAAAAAAATTACTAAAAATTATGCAAACACGCATAGTTTTAAGTGCAAATGATTCCCACTAATGTATCGTGATTAATGTTGAGTAAATAATGAATAAATTATTATGAAGAAAATAATAAAATGTGAGGAGATGATAGAAGAAGAGTTGTTAGGCCAACGTTTTGACTTGATTGCAATCAGTAACTTTGTTCATCACTAAAATTGCCCTGGAGTTTGTCTCTGGAAAGTTTAAATTTATATGTAAAGTTTTTTATGAACTTAAATAATCGTAATTTTCTTATAAAATTAATGATAAATTAGGCTCCAACCGAACACAGAAATAATTTTGATTTATTGTATTGTGTTTCATTAAGGGTTTTCATTCGAGTTATAAGTCTATAAAATATACTTGTCCTTTTAGTTTTATTTGTTCATTTCAAGAAGAATCTACTTTCGCATTTATCTGGTATTCTGATGTCGTGACGAATTTTCAGAACATATTAATAGCATAAACATAACCTAATTTCCAAGAATTCCAATATAGGATGTTAGTATTGGATTGTATGCAACATATAGCGCATGTATTTGGCAAATGTGATGGGAGCATATTCAGTTGTAAATGAAGGCACGCATACTCAGTTCTAGCTGTGAACACTAGCTCGGCGTGTAATTTCCAGTGCATCCCATTCTCATCTCTCTCGCTCAGCTAAGTAATGACTTAGATCCATTCCCGGATAAATAGCAAATTGAATGTGTGCCCCTCGTAGCACAGCGCCACCCCGTCTCGCCTGCCCGCCACCTGTGTGTGAGTGCCCTTGTACAGACAACGCACGGTGCCGTACGTGTACACCACTGATAATATCGTGCAATTTGTGTGTTTTGGTGATTAGTGCCACCTGTCCATAAATGGTACACGCTCAGAATGTATATTCCTTTTTTAAACTATCTTAATGTCTCTATTATGCAGCAAGGTTGTATACAAAATATAAAAAACAAATTAAAACGGAACATCCCATTGCCGCTGCTACACGAATAGTTAAACTGTGTTTTAAAACTAATTTCCAGGCGGGCGTCGATAACCTCCTACTATTTACAATGTTTTCTGTCGGTCGTATTTTTTGGCTTGTTTTACGGTCGGCAAATATGAAAAGTTTTGAGGAGCTCTAGCGGAGAGGCGTAAAGGAGTTTTACGACGCGTCTTCGAGTTGAATGCGCCACATGTTAGCGTGTTCTACTGAATTTTCTCGCGATATAACCGCATTACACGTGCTCCATGACCTGACCATGAAAATTTTTAAAGTCTTACTTCAAACTAAAGCGCTCGTTTTCGCAGTCGTAAGTTGAGAAACGGTTATATAAAGTAAAGTAAAAACCATGTTTGTTGTGTCGAACGTACGATGGTCGGTTAATACCAACGTCTTTTTAAATAGCGCACAATGCAATCCCGACCGGGCCAGCTGCAAAAACTCTCGGTCTCGGGACAACAAAGAGATGTCCTTATAAATTCTCGATTAAATTTTGGATACGAGCTTCAATGAACACAAATTCCTAGAGTCGGTCCAATAAAGGACGCCGTGCAGCCGCGTTAGGAGGCCATAAACGAACGTATTATCCATGTAAGGCGGAATAGCCGTTGCACAATTAATTGTTTCATTTTGGGAAACAATTCCCGCTCCTCATTCAATTAAGAGCGGCGACTAAGGGGTGTGGGGGGGAGGCGGCGGGGATGGTGTCGGGGCTACCCCGCCCGCTCATGAGACGGACGTATTAATAGCGCCTGCAATATTGATATACTCGTATCGTATCCCACGTACCGCGTTCGAGTACGATATTGTTTGTTAGCGAATTCGATTTGTGTCGATCATAAATCTTGCGCCTTATGTTGAATTTGGAGTTGATTGAATTCGCACCGCGTAACGCAAGAGGAAGGAACGAGTGTCGCGAGTCTTTCTCGCTCCCCTGTGCGTTCACATTTTAATTAGTCTTTCTAGATGAATAATAGATTAACGAAGCGAACTCATGATGAGGTACATCAGCCGTGGTGCACGAACGCTCAGGTGATGCCGAAGCGGGACTCAATTAGCAAAAATACACAGAATTAAGAGAGACAAACATGTCGGGTGGGACACATGACGAGGCGCCCTCCTCAATCCGAATTTTATATTGCGACATTCATTATTCATTGTGTTTGTCAAGAAAATTACTGTGGACCTTTTAATATAACTTCCCGAGTCGCACAAACGGAGCTACAAATTGGAGTTGCGAACAAGTTCGCTGAAGTCGCGAGTTAACCTTGGCGATTAGGACTCGCGTGTCGAGCTGTCAAGCAAATTAAATTAGGTGCTACGTTAATGTCGATCATTGGGTGTATTTAGTCGGTCGCTTACTTACATAACGTTATTAGAACGCGCTGTTTAACTGATATTTCAAATTGAGGTAACATATATACCACGCGTTTATGTGGCTGCCATATTTAATTTAAAAGATAGCTTCATCTCAGAGCTTTCAAATCAGTGGTGTTGGCTGAAGATTCGAGAGCAATCTGTTAGATTGGTTCATTACGGCCTCCATTAGTGAAGTAATGAGTCGCGCTGCATGGTGAAGCTAGTGTGTGGTAAACGGGAAAGAAAACTTCAGACGGTTAAAGAATGATTGGGGAACCTTGAATGTAATTTTAAGAATAGAAATAATAGATTTAAATTTAAGTCTTATTTTCATTGCGCTGCAGGCTATTATGTTGAAGGGATTGTAGCAATAGTAATATGATTCAAAGTCGTGATAGGTTGCCAGAAAATAATATTACATACACTATTAGGTCAATTGGCTTTTACAATACATCTAACTAGCTTACTGAATCTGAAACTGCTGGGCCCATATAAATTTAAATAAAGCGAAGATTTTAAATTGTATACGAGTTTTTTAATTCTCAGGCTTCCTCAGATGATTTTCAAAACTGCAACACTCCTTTGTATACAGCGGTTAGTCTGAGTACACGATTGACAAAATGCCCTCTTTAACATAGGAAGTTTGATCTATTTGATTTTTTAATTAACTTCTTTGTTGTGTTCAACGTTTGCACCGCAACGTTTAAACCGCCGAGCTGTGTCCCACAACGTTTAAGCGAAAATTAGCTGCAGCTTGGTGTGGAGGATTTCGAGTATGAATGCAGGTCGGGCGGTGTCCATTAGCCTAATTGGAGACGGGTGTACCGCCACCTACGACACGGCCTTTTGTTATCGCAGACACTAAATTGCCCTGGAATTTGCTAATACACCGCTGTGGTCTAGTTGAGGTTTTTCATATAAGTACCCTTTAAACAACAAAGGTAGTCATGGATATTTTATAAAGTATTTAATTTCTTTTTTTTCAGTACCTTCCGTTTTTTGGCTTATTTATAAAAATTACTTTTTAGATACATTCTATGTGACTTATAAATAAAAACTGCTGTAATGGTAATTGTTTTTAAACTTTTGCGACGTATATAATTTTTGTGAGAACAATATCTTTTTATGTTTTAATCGACTTGGTCTCGTGGGTGAACTGACTACAGGTCAGCCTCCGGTGATTTGTAAGTTTCGGTAACTACCCGCACTTTGTCTTCATTTGCCTGCTCTATCTGTGCTTCGACACACTACACTTACGACGTCCTTATGCTGGCGAGTTGCGTGTTAACGATGACGATTGCATTTATTTGATTTTTTGTTGTATTTACGTTTCAAACCGATAATCATCTTTCCCGTTAAAATTTCAATTGTCGATTTGAGATCAATAAATATAATTTTAAGTTTTCAATCGCTAATATTGGTACAGTTTTAGAAATAAAGTACATTTCAGGTTGTTCTGCTTCTTCCAAAACAAGACAATAGGTACTAATGATATTTTGTTATGATGAAAATGTAAGACAAAATAAATTGTTGTTCATTTTTCTTTAGTTGCCTAATAGAAACTGCTCATTGAAAGTTAGTAACAATTTGGAACTTAATATGCGACTAATGAGAAACCCTAAGTTGCGCTTATACTCATAGCATTACGACAAAAGGTAAGGGGCGGGCGCCAGCTCCTTCTAATTAAATGGTAAACTTTCATGAGTTTCCCCTCTCCCTCGCACCGCACCACACCACCGTGCTTGTCCCGCTAATTAATGCGCCCACGGCAAGCTCGGACGTCTCGCTTTTCACCCTGAGACACTACATCACACATTAACTGCTAACCTGGTTTAAACTGAATTATAGCGAAATAAAAACTATAATAGATCGACAGTTTCCTTCAGACTCACTCTCAAGTATCGATACGAACACGGCAATCCTTTTAAGCGCTAAAAACTATGGCAGTGGAAGTCAATCCACGGGCAGGTGGCGCCCCGGGCCCGCAGCCGCGCGCCGAGCGCTCGCTAAATGTATTGTCGTGTACCGCTTCTGATGTGGTCCAAACTAAACCCCAACTACTTAATTGAAAACCGTAATAGAGAATCCAAATACATGGTATCCCTTTTGATCGGTATATTAGAGGTGCGATACTAAATTAATTGATCGCCTCTTTAATGTGGTCGGTAATTGAATACGATTGTAGTGGATATCCAGCGAAATAATCCAGACCGCTCGGCGAAATTCAGACGTATAAAATTACAGCTCAAAATAATTTTGAATTAATTCAAATCACTGTTAGTAATAAACGTCTGCGCTAGCGCCGGAGCATCTACTGGGAGCCCGAAGAATACGGTAAAATGTTCCAAGTTTCTTCAAGCAATCAAGGCTTAATACCGTAGTGAAGTTTCAAGTTGGGAAATTATAGGGCGCGGGGTGAGACGCGGGCGGGGCGGACGTCCGCCGCGTGTCATCTCGTAACATCAAAAATGCATTTAAATTCTGCGCAATAAAAAACAGCGGCGGGAAGTTTCACAGCGGCCCGGGGATTGAAGACGCCTGCCTCCAACCCGTGCGCTTTATAGCACTACACAAATTGTGTCCAGCCGCACTTTGCACGCTCCCCGGTCTACTTACTAATAAAAGAGTATTATGAAATAAGGATAAAGTGCAATTTAGATCAAAAGCTTGCAGTAACAAGCAATTGGCCCATTGTATCGAGGAGCTTGATAGCTCTGTAGCTTTCGTTCCTTGTTTAACTTTAGCAGTGCTTCGGCACTCGGTGGTATTGTTTAAACTTGTGAACTGATTAGTAGGGTCGATTGGATGAAATAAACAAATGAATTTGGGTATTTTTGTAACGTGTTACCGAAATTCTAAGCATTCATCATTGTGATCTTTATTCTTACTCCATTGACTAGCCTATTGGCTTAGTGGTTCGTTACCCTGACTGCTATGCCATAAGTCATGGGTTCAATTCCTACCCTAGTCTGGGTGTTCTTTATGTCCGTTGTTTGTATGTTTGTAAAATCCCCCGCGACACAGGAGTAATTCAGAACGCGGGAGTTTTTTTTAAACAAACAAAAAAATGGCTTTTGCACGATTTTTTAAATTACTTAAATAAGTACTTGAGTTAGGAATGGAAGGACTTGTTGCTATTGTAATGGGCGAGTTGAATCCGTGAACACGTCCACTTTAAGTTGCGATATCGGTGTTTTTCTATTGTATTTATAACTTCTAAATATCACTTTAAAAAACATTTTATAATGAACACACCTACGTAGTTTTAATCCAAAATGAAAGTGAACACGTTCTAAGCCTTTAAGATCAGCCAATTAGTTGTTTTTTCAGTAAACAAATTATTCCTACTACCTTACAAAATAAATTTATTTAGTATATTTTTCAACTAAGTTATTTTCTACGTGAACCCATCCGTTTTATTATTTTATTAGGTAATTATTTATTAGGTAATTGACGTAGCTACTCAATGCTCTAACTTTAATACGTTGACGCGTTGATTGTCAATTTCAATTTATAATACATCCGACTCGCCAAATAGCACATTTATATTTACTTATCCCTTGATTTTTCGATTCTAAATAGAAACAATAAATATTAATGGAACGGAGTCGAGCAATTTGAATTTTCACTCTTTTTCCGCTTTTTTTTTTGTATTTTGAATCATTATTATGTACTGAATACGAAATGCCATCATTATTTTTATAATTTTATTTAACAGTTTTTTTTTAATTAATCGCATTTGGGTACTTTCTGTATAGTACATTACATACTAGTGATGTGCCGGATCGTTAAAAATTTATTTCCGCGGATAAGGATACGAATTATTAGTGTCTAGATCCGCGAAAACGGATACGGACCTTAAGTTTTTTTCTTCTTTTTCAGTTGATGCCGATACGCTTGACTTTGGCACGATAGTTGACGTTGAGGACTGTAACACGACATGTTTCAACTTGCACTGCGCTTGTTTTTTTTATAATTATTATAATACACATATCACAAAGATTTGATATCGTTATAAAGACAGTCAATTAGTATATAGCAACCCGGGGCGAGTTCGGGCTTCGCAGGGGTAGTAGAGACATCTTCAACAATCATCATATTTCAACCAATTTACACAAAACGTTAACAAATTATACACCTAAACCTTCCTCATGAATCGCTCTGTCTGTTGGTGATAACGCATGAAAACCGTTCAGTAGTTTTTCAGTTTATCGCGAACAGACAGACAGACGCGGTGGGGGACTTTGTTTTATAATATGTAGTGATAACTGACAATAATATTAGTAACTCGCTACATCAAATATTTGATATTTCATTTTATCAAAATACATTTAGAATTTCATTAACGTAATAAAATATAATAACGTAAAAGATCCGTTCAAGATCCGGCAAAAAGTAACGTATACGGATCTTGTTGCTTCCTCGGATATCCACAGATACGGATACGGATATCCGGCACATCACTAGTACATACAGACGATATTTGGGTGTTAATTTAAACGTTAAAAACATGTTTTTTTTACTACTGAAAGAACATAGGTTGCAATAATCCAATTACAGCGTGAGAGGAATTCTTTCATTAGCGAAATGAAACGGACGGGCCAACCGAACCACCCTATCAATTACAAAGCAATATAATTATATTCGGTACCTAATAAACCACTTTATGGTATACGTGAAATACGACAATTTACAGGAAATTAAAGTTGGTGCCACAAACCGCGGACGTCATTTCGCAATAGTTTGTCCAATTTATCAGTGTTGAGAGTCGTTCGGAAATAATCGTAATCGAAGCGAGCACTGCGCTGAACAATATGGACCGATGTCGGCCTCTCTAATTGGCCCTTACCTGGAGCGCACTCGAGAATGATAAAGCCCCCATTAGCCGCCCTATTATTTACCTACTCGTCATTAGCGTAGACTTCATTAGGATAACGAGATAACGGAGCCCGACTTGAGTACTCGCCCGTGCAGTATTTTTGGTGTTTTTGAAATTCAAGGAACGACGTGGAGTTACGCTATCGGGTGGTACTCACAAGAACAGGCTAATTATTTCCTAGTATTCTATTTTGTCGACAAGTTTGAATATAATAAATGTGAATAGGGAACACCGGATACATTACGGTTCATGTTATTAAGATCAGTATCGAGGGTGGAAAAATGGATGCAATAGCGCCCGACAACGGAGTAACCACAAAAAACGTACCGAATTTATTGTTAATTATAAAACTACGCCGTTGAACATTAACACAGAGATTCGATGCCTCGATAGCCGTTCGTCTATTTATTTATTATTTAGATATCGGCCGGTGCGGTCACGACTCCATATTGTTTCGCTGTAATGGCATTAATGACCTCGGTTTAAAGTTGAAGTGTTAATTTGATTTAAAATTATGATCGCGATTACGATCTTCACGTTCAACTTTCGCCCCCGAGCTTTAATTACTGCGGTGATCCCGATGGAGCCCGGTGATATGAACACATATGCATACCTAATACCCTCGATGCTAATAAAAGCTGGACGTAGACCACGTCGTAGTAAACATTGCTGCAATGCAGTTAATGCACCGCTTGACATTATAAAAGTTAGAATTAATGATTATAATCTCATTCCCCTTATTACTGAGTGTAGGGTTTATAGTTCGTCTGTTTATTGATTATTATGCAAAGTACTAGTTGTTATTACCTATGCAAAGATGGTAGCGTTATTGGTCGGTTTGCTGAGATCATTATCAGTGCAACATTAAAAAACAATATTGAAATACCAAGAAGTCTTGTTGTTTACATTAAACTTTAGACCGCCAGTCATATATATATAGCCTTTAATTTGGAAATACTAATTCGATTAGCATTAGATTTTGTTGCGCGTTCGTAAATATGAGTTGGAGTGTTATCGTAGTATTAGTTATTCGTAATGAAAATTGTAAATGTGGCGTAAACAGCTCATTCCTTTAAGATTTCTTTTCCTATATTTATTAAAGGTGTACGATGGTACTTCTGTGTGTATTTCGGAAATATGGAATGATACTCATTGATACACGTAAGCTTTACAAACATTCAATTCACGAACAATTAGACTCAAATTCAATTAAGACTTAATTATTTGTAAATCATACAAATGATTGTCCCATCTGAAGATCGAACCAAAAATAGCCAACGCGGTGTCAGTTGGCGAAGTGGCCATCCGTGCGCGCAAATTGATTTTTAAACAGGTTCTAGTTTTGTAAGTTTCATTGAACACATTACAGATTTTATGGACCCACTACAGAAAAAGAGAGCGTAATGATGCAGAATTAAATGTATCATAATTTTTACAGTGCTTACTCTCTTAATAGCCATATCTTCTTTCACGCAGTCAATCCGTCTTTTCTTTAACCGTTCTCTACTCTTGTCAACTTCCTTGCATAAAATTCTCGTCGACAAACTTTGCTCATCCCTTCGCGTTACATATCAAAAAATAAAATCCAAGACGATCACAGAATAAATTTATGTATAAGTAGAAAATTTAAAACCTAATTAATGTATGACGTCTAAGCCAATTACATTAATTCGAAATAACGTGTAAGAAATAAAAATAGAAAAAACTTTTTCAAAATAAGAATTCTAAATTTTAATAAGCAATAAACCAATTAGGTTTGGTTCCATAGTGAAAAGAAACGTAAAATATTTTTTCTCGGGAAATAAGAATTGACGTATCGGGAACAAGCTGGCCGGCCACCGGGCCGCGTCCGGGGAGTGAGTTACGAGCCTCGGTACTCGTAAACGTCACATTAATTAGCATGCCCGCTAATGAGGAGTTATGGCGCTCTAATGAGAGGACTTGTACGCGACGTATTTATTAACGTAGGTACGCTGCGCCGTCGACGGACGATTATATCGACCTACGGACCGGCCAACGATAATCTCTTAGTTTTTTACATAGTACAAATCATGCTGCATGATTTCTCTGTTAAAAAATGTAGGTAGCTAATATTTGATGTATGACGCTGTTCAAATCATCGCGCAAGGACGACTAATTGGATAAACATGATTGGTGTTTTTTTATAAAATAAGGAGGGAAAGTAGGATACTATCACCTTTTAATTATAAGTATAGTTTGAAACAGCTGGGATAAATAAATGCCTAAATATCACTTTCAGAAATAACGAATATTTAACAAAAAATATTGCTAAGTACGAGTCTCGTGTAATTGAGTTCCATAATACAACTTTCTTTCCGATACCTACCCGTGCGGTAAGTAATAACGAAATGAAATATTAAAAATTAATTACTTGGAGTTATACACATAATTAAATTTGTGACGCGGGGAATTTAAAAACTTCAAATAGCGAACACAAAGAACACCCAGCCTCGGGTCAAATATTTGTGGCTCACACAAATTTTTGTCCCGAGTGGGAATCGAACCCACAACACTGAACGCGGCGTAGTGGCGAGGCAAACTCTTTAACCATTGCACTACCAGCAAGGAGGTTTTTACAGATAGAGAAAATTACGTCAGATACTCTATTTTTAATTTTCTGTATCGAGCTTTGAAAGAAACGGAAAGCAGTCTGAGATAATTACAAATAGGGTAACAAATAATGCCGCGTTCCTATAATCAAGAAACGATTCGTTTTGCTTACGGACGGTAAAATTTCGTTGAATTTTCAACGAAAATAATTCCGTATGGACAACTTAATAACATAATTAGACGCTTGACACGAATGTAATTAAGACTTTGTACTCTTATTTGCTAAATTACTAACCGAGTTACGGGCTAATTAAAGTTCTGCCATAATTGGTACATAGTTGCAGTTAAGGGCGACACGGTCCTTCCATATCTTAACTCGTTCTTGAGTTTTAGATAAGTGTGATTCGATGTTATACAAAACCACTGAAAAGAACAAAAGCGCGCGTTACGCCTCCACAATGGGGGGTGAAAAAGACGTTAATAATATTCGTCAAAGCACTCTGGTTACATTAAATCAATTTGCCCTTTCCGCGCGGTAAGTAGCGAACGGTGTAATTGATAAGTTGAAACCCTTGTAGCGAGAAGGCTACAGTTTGGCACTGCCAACATTCTGGCTGAGTTTCCACGTCACGTGCGCCGAAACATCTTTCTTCTCTCTCTTTATACAAATGAAAAGCTATATCGCGATATTTGTTCAAATGTGATCTGCTATACTGAGCTTGCGGTTAAGCAATGTCACCACGCCTAGGTTCATAGAAGAGTGACCATTTCGTAGACGGAGTAAATCGATTCTTACAATTTAATATACAGTCCCAACAGGCGATTTAAACAATATTTTTGAATAAAGGGGTCCTTAGTCCACTGTTGGTATTTTTATTTTTGAAGTGAAAACTTCTTTAGCGGCGTTGTGCAACTTTTTGGGATGGGTAAAAAATGTTAAGCTCGCATCAGGACACGTGACCTGATCGAAAATTCGTAAGACGGAGCCGAGTTTCTTATATTTAAAAAAATATAACATTCGAAATTCAAACATTTATGAGCGGCCAGGAGCGCAGAACTTCCAGTGTACCCTATGTATACATTTAGATATGTTATTACCTACTTTTTATTTTTAACCTAATTATATATATACAGATGTGTGTGTGTGTGTGTGTGTGTGTGTGTGTGTGTGTGTGTGTGTGTGTGTATGTATATGCAAATACAATGTGAAGTTATGTTTTCACTTCTGACGTGCGGTCCTAGGACTGACTGTTTTTTTTTTTTTTGTAATGTTTACCTCTTATGTTGCTTCTATTTTATTTGCGTACCTTTCTTTGGTATCCCTGAGTAAAAGCAACTACGTGCTCCTATAAAATGCACACTTATTAATAATCATCTTAAATCTGAAAACAATTAATTAAATTATATATGTAAATAATAATAATAAAAACGTTTATATAAACAAAAAATACAAGTTCGAAATAATTTTACATGTTGTTTCAATTCAATGTAGTGAGTTAAAAAAGTGTGTTTAAAAGTGAAAGCACGGTCTTGTCGATCCCATAACCGGTTAAAACGCAGTCGTTTAAATGAAATTGCAGATTGTGTTCATTGCTCGTCCATTGTAATTTTAATTTAACATATCTTTCATTCTCATATTTTAATTTACCACAAATTCGGTATAAATGTTTGACATTATGGTTTAACGGTGTTTATGATCAAGGGATCTTTCATAAGAGTTTTTAATTAATGTTAGTTTCCTTTTTTGTGAGATAGAATTGTTTGAGTAATCATAAATTTGACGTAAATACGAATCTTGGACGCCGACTCCGTGTGTGCTAGGGGTCTCTGGCATCTCCACAAGGTTGTAAACGTCTGCGCAGACGGGCCAAAAGTACGAGCTTTTCGTGTGTTTAATCATCAACGCTGCATAGCAGCTACGAGAGTTGGCTCTTATTTTAGTGTTGAAGTATTTCTTTCCTTAACTAGTGTAGCCAGGTCGAGACTTGCCAGACAGTCTATTAACATACCTCTCATATTTAGAGGATTTTTAGAGACCTTAGCTGGCCGTTCCGACTGAAGCTTTATTAAGACGATGCCTAATCACAACTTGCATGTGTTGTACAATAACCAGCTAGCAGAGTGTGACTGCCAAGGATTTCGTAAATATCAAATAGTCAAGGATAATGTTTTCAATCTTGTATAATCTCCTAATATTTACGTAGTCACACATTCATTTTGGTACAGCATTTAAGAGTAGTTCATAAAAGCGTAAATTTCTACCATGTTTTTTGGAAAAAAGTTCATCAGTTACACTTCAGACGCTCGGCGGATCGGGGCTAGACGGAAAAAGCGTTTTTTTAAAGAGTACTGCCTTATAAGCATCCGATTATTAATCTCAAAATATATCTAATAAGTACAATATAGATTTAATGCGGAAGTTACATTAATGATCCATTCATCTAATTTGTCGTATTAAATTCAGATCAATCACGCTCGCTTTCGAACAACCTGTATATTTGTTTCTTCGTAGAAACTACATTCAAGTGGTGTGGGAGGCCTAATTGTATTGCTTTATCAATATTTAATCTGTAATCGTCAGTATGTATGGATCATATGTGTTTGTGTATGTATGAATGGTAGGATCATAAAGGAGTGCACCGGAACAGATCGCACGACAATATCCTAATTCACTCGCGCGAATGTAATCCATTAGTGTTCCCTCCTCCTCGGGGCACTCCCCGCACCCCCTTACACCACCGCGTCCCCCGCGCCAGTCTGTCATTCATAAACCTCCATATAATTTGTATTGGCACATGTTTCATATGACTAATGGACGAGGGCACATTAAATATAAAAACGACGTACTGCTTATTGCTGCTTACGAAACTGAAACAATTTTTTATTTTGAAATGGAACGCGAGGTCTGTTGTGAGGAAATTCTTTATAAATAACGACAAGTTTAAACAGAGTAGAGCGTCCTTTTTCTAGAAATACGTAATCTTTATTGCTTCCTCTTAGTACCTAAGTATTTCTGCGATGTTATTGATCCTCTTGAACTGATTGAATCCTTATTCGTGTATTAAACGTGTACATATTACTTTCGTATGTACTTTTATTAACTATTCAAGGGAATAAATTTCGTTGATTCTATTCACGATTGGTACTGAACCTTTTAGCTTTGGAAGAGATTTGTTTCAACGTATACGAGGTTATAGTTAGTTGAAAATATTTGAGATTATTGGGCGACTTCTAACTACTGGCGTGCGATTCAGTTCTTGGGCATGAACCGTACACTATTTGAATGGTTTTTTGCGACTACCAGTAGTAGCTCAGAATTGTTTTGCAATCTGTTTGTGTTTGTTATTCTTTCACGCAAAAACTACGGAATCGATTGCGATTAAACTTGGTATGTACATAGCTGGAGAGCTGGATTAACATAAAGGCTTTTTATTCCGATATTCCCACGGGATCGTGACTTACGCGGGTGAAACCGCGGGGCGCTGCTAGTTATACATTAATTTCTTTTTATGTCTAGATGTATGCAGTATGTTTATTATTGTAGGTACGGAATGCATTTTTTGCCTTCTCTCTTTCGTTTCTTGATTACACTTTAGTTTTTATTTTTTTTTAAATAAAAAAGGTACTTATAACAAAACACTAGGCAAAAAGCTATTAAATGAGTATTTTGTTTCTAAAAAAAGTAAGGACTGAAAAACAAAATGTTGATCATGTTTTTAACGTTAAACGTATCTAATTAAATTCTGAGAATTCTGGAGAAAACACGTGTAAACAGTACTTACATCAATACAAATAAATAAAATTGAAGTATCTGTTTGTAATGTCAAAATAATGTTTTTTTTTAAGTTCATACAGTTATTTTCACGATACCTATGTCTAAAAATAATAATTAATACACCAATACAAATAAATAAAATTGAAATGTCTGTTTGTAATATCAAAATAATAGTTTTTTATATGTTCATACAGTTGTTTGGACGATACCTATGCCTAAAAATCAGTTTTTAAAATTTTTGTTTCTGTCTATTTGTTCCGGCCAATCTCCAAAACGGGTGGACAGATTTCCACGGGACTTTCACTGGCAGATAGCTGGTGCTAAAAGGAGTAATATAGGCTACTTTTGTTTTGGAAAAAGAATTAGGGTTCCGCGCAAAATATATAAATATGTACACGCGAGCGAAGCCCCGCGGGAACTGCTAATTAGTAATAAATAAGGTAAACAAAAGAAAATAAACTTTAATTCAACCCTTAAATAACTAATTGTTAAAAGCAAAAGGCTTTTATTGAAATAAAATTAAGGTCATGTTTTAACTTTGGTTAAGATCTATCCTGTCTTCTCGGGGAATTACTTCCTAGGGTATACCCGAGTCCCTTGCAATAGGGTCATTTATGACGGAACACCGTGTGGTTTTAGTCGGTTCATTTCACTGGCAGTCCCGGTTAGGTGATGGCCCGAGGGGGTATCCATACGATAAAAAAAAAAGAAAGATCTATCCTCATTCCCGCACTGAGCTTTTGGCGACCCTACTCACCTGTAGGATCTCAATTCTTTGCAAGTAATGTGGTTTAGCTGTTGCATTCCTCTTAGGCCATTCTCAGGCGAGTTTAGAGGTCACCTTTTTAAGTTGAAAAGGTTGCCGTAACTCCAAAAATTAATACCATAATAATTTGAAGTGTTATTGGTGAGTATAAATTATCAGTGTACATTTTTTTTTAAATGACTGTGGTGTTTTTCTTGTTCTCGTTCTGATTAGTTTTGTTTTAAAATTTTCAGAAATAGCACGGAGTCTTTAAAGGAACTCTGTATACGGCACAAATTAGCCGCGCGTCCGGCAACAAAGAAAATAGTGAAACGTAGGTGTAACGCATCTGTGCCTACATACTCCTTTGTTGATACATTACAAGGATGAGTTTATAATAATCTAAAACTTTGCGAGCTCTGTTCTTTTAGTTAAGATGTAGGGGCTCCCGCAAACCCTATGTTTTCAAGCCCACGCTACAATAAAACAAGACTTTAATTAACATATTTACCCATAAACCGTACCATGTTTTAGATTTTAATCGAATGCTCTAGTAGTAGTAGCTCCGTCCTATAAAATTTACAATTTAAAATATCCTCGACTCGAAAATCCCTTCAACGATTAGAAAAGAGCACATGATCTTCGAACGGCTGAACAGATTTTCTTGAATTATATCTAAGTCTAACAGTCCCGACTAATACACCTTTCAAACAAAAAAAAACAATATCAAAATCGGTTCATCCGTTCGGGAGCTACGGTGACACAGACAGACACACAGGCACGTCAAACTTATAACACCCCGTCGTTTTTGCGTCGGGGGTTAAAAATAAATAACCGTTAATATTGCAATGCAACTGCTATTTAGAATATAAAACCTTCGATTTCCACTGCTTGAATCGTAAGATATATTAAACGTCGTATTCAAATATATTTTAGAAGACTAACAAGCGATGTTCCTTCTTGTTAATGATCAAACAGATCTGAATGAAATTATCCGGTATATTTGTAGCTATTAGAGAATTGATAAATACTGTAGTAAAGATATATTGTTTTGACATATGTATCCGATTGGACAATACGAAGAAATTGGTCTATTCGAAGAACGTTTCACAAACCGGGTTATTTGGAAGCTTTTAAAACACACTAGTTGCGCCAAAGATTGTTAATGTATTGCAAACCAAGGAAGGAAGTTTAATTAATACATGCAAAGATTACTTTATAACAGCTTTTGTATTCAAGTTAGTGAACAAAGTTATAACTGTATTGACTAATAAATCTTGAAGTAGATGATATAAATAAATACATACATTTATGTTACCGGCAATAGATTACTTAGGCATTGTAAAATTTACTAGCTACGCCCCGCGGTTTCACCCGCGTTAGTCCCGGTGCCGTGTGAATATCGGGATAAAAAGTAACCTAAGTGTTAATCCAGGTCTCCAGCTATCTACATACCAAGTTTCATTGCAATCGTTTTAGTAGTTTTTGCGTTAAAGAGTAACAAAAATCCATACATCCTTACAAACTTTCACTTTTAAAATATTTTTAGGATTATATGGTACTGGACTCATTTTTTTTCAATGCATACTCTGTAAAAATAAGTTTCTCTAAATTAAAAAAAAAAACTTATTTTAAAGAATATTTGCGTTCAAAACCTAAATAATCGTACCATGAACATAAAAAAAACTAGTATAGCTTTATAACCATTAATTAAAGGTTCCATCTTTATATTTTATACCTTTGTCACATTTAAAATCATTTGAATAACGTATTTTTTATTCCATCCATTTCGTCTCATTTGCACATTATATTTTATTATTGTACAGAGAAAGTCCAAATTATTAAGAACTAATTATTTAGATACAGACTATACACACATTGATACGATCATTAGATACAGATAGGGACATAGATACCGTTTAGTTAGTAATAAAACTTTTACACCACAACACATTATTCGTTACATAAAGGTTTTTTTAAATTTTCATTTATTTAATGTGTGCTCTTTCCGAAGCTTTAATACACTTAGGTAAGTACCGGCTGCATAACGTTTTCAGAAAAATTAAAGAAAGTAATCAGTGGAATTACGTCGGCTACTAAAATATGTATTCGTCATAAAAGTATGCGTCGACTTCTGTCGAGGATAAATATTCATTATGGCGGATCGTGCGACGTTTTAGCGGGATTAAACGATATTAACCAACGGAGCTGTGCTCTCAGCTAAATCAATCGGTCCCAGTATTTGTTGCTATATGTGCTCATTCACTCAATGTATGTAAGTCTGCAAGCCCGCAAGCCAATTACTTACCTACTTCAATCTCCTGTAAGTGTCACAGTTGGTGTAAATAGTTACTTTTCTGTATCTGTTTTTGTGTAGACGTTTTCAAAGTACACTATTGTGCAACAACAACGACTAAAATCTGTGTATACACCACACAGATTTTAGTCGTTGTTTGAACTTCGTTATCGATACTTGTGTTGTAATTCCTCAGTAAAAACAAATTATATTTTCGGTGACCTCCGGTATTATTTCTCTCCTGCACACATTACCTTACACGCAGTATATAGTGAAGTAGCCCCAGATACCCAACAGTGGTGTATTACTCAACAGTGGTGACCCCGACGTGATTTGAACACGCAACCTTCTGATTTGCTACGTCCGTTGTGGAAAAATTGTCTAAAGACGAAGCGAAAACTGCTAACATAAGGCATGTAGCATTCAACCATAGACATTTAAAAAAGTTGTCGGTACATAATATTGGTTTAATTAGCCATAGAATCATTCATTCTTTTACTTTTGGACCTATGGAGCCCTACTCACCAGAAGAAACATGAAGAAAAATCTTGGTGTTAACTTACTTTAGCCCACCTGATGGTAGCCCAACTGAAGCAATTATTGGACCCTATAAAAGCTAGCAAGAACAGGTGCCAGGTGCACCTTGTTGCCAATCCTATCATATTCTGGCTTCTACTGATCCTGCTCTCCAGCAGAAACAGAATATATTAGTAGTACCGCGAAAGGAAACCCCTCGATTGGAGATGTACATACAGGAGTAAATACATCCCCAATCGATTTCCTTATGATCATAAATCTATTGTATTACCACACAGGCGATTTCTAATCGAAGCTAAGCGCCAAGCTAAGTGAAATTAGGAAAACAAAACACTTTTGGTAATCTAAATTGTAGTTATGATAAGTAAAATAAAAGATTCCAAATTTTTTTATAATAACCATAACCTAAAAATGTTTCTATTGTAAATGAACGTTTAAGAAACAGTAGTTTTCTATTTCGCTGAATTGGTAACAAATTCCAAGTATCAATAGCAATTTAGAAAGTGTCACCCGACGAACAACTTGTTCCAAGAACCTTTAAAAAAATGTCTGAGAATGTAATATTTATTGTAGCTTTTTAAAGCTTGTTTGTTATAATGAGCTTATTAGTATTCACCATTAAGTTATATCTGTTGTAAAAGTAAAAATTTTATGTGTGTTTTTGTGAAGAAAATGTGTGTAGGTAATCTGTGCTAAGACGTGTCGTGTGGCACTCAATATGTATGAGTAGCTGTAAACAGAAGGGTACTACGGGTGTGCTTCATCCGGCTGAGAGCTCCCATTGCCTCTAATTAATTACTCAACTCAGTTTCAATTAAATTGACTCGAGATCGGGGCATCGACACGCAATGAATCGATGCCGCCGCGATTCGATTAAGATCGTTAATACCGATCAATTTTACTCGTTAGCTATCAATAAAGTTATTAAGCGCACCCCTACACAAACATGCAATACCTACCAGGTGCATTATATTACAGAGTTTTTATAAAAAGGGTGAATATTATTGCTTGGTTATGTTGTTGTCGGAGTGATTGAATTGTATGTCTATGACAGGTTTCTACTTTTTGTGACATTAATGCAAACATTCTTATAAAAAAATATATTTTACAATTTAATATGATTTGGAATAGTTACTGTTTTAGGTTTGTAAGGGGTTGAAAATGTACGTAAGGCCCTTTTTAGTGGTGGCCTATGCCTATAATGATAACGGTCCGTGAGGTAAAGAATTACAAGACATACCTATATCTACGTATAATATAAGCATATATGTCTTGTATTTGTCGTATCTAAACATTTCAAACTAACAAAGTAAATAATAGTTTGTTAATAACCTCGTAATCGCAAATACGCCAAATACCCCAAGTTAGGTTCGCTTTTGATACGTGAACTTAAAATTTGTATCTCAAACACGGAGAAACACTAAAACTAAATTGGCCACTCAAAACTAGTTGAAGTGAGTTTAAAACTGCGCCCTCAGAGGGGAGGGACGTTTTAATTACGGCGTTTAAGTAAAAGCGACGTCTAGTCTAGCTAGCTGCATTACACAGATTCAGCCACCAAAAGCCTCCCACTTAGCTAATGAAACATGTTCGCGTATAGTGTTTTAAGCGGGCGTCGTCGCAGCGAACGAGCGGTCGCGTATTGTGAGCGAGGGCCTCCCTACCGGATTCGGCCAACTCGTCTCCACAAATCCTCATTTACTTGCATTATTTTAATGGAACTATTGTGGCCGGATGTCCTTTGTCGAGTGCGGATGCGGCTCTGGCGCACCGGGCTGTGGGAAATGTGCCGGTGCATAAGTGCATCGCCGCCGCCGCTGCCCTAAATTGTACCCAGATCCCAAATTAAATGGCAGAAAGCTCCGTTTCAATTTAGCGGATTTGAATAGTGGCTTCATTCCAGTCGCGAACGAAGAAAATAGGTTTATTGTACAAGTCAGAACTATAAAAATAGAGAAACGAAATAACAACGTATCCATTTAACTAATTAAGTGGAGCGAAGTCATTTCGGGGCAAGGCCGGGCATCGCGTCCGCAGAGAAATCCCACGGACCTCTAATAACTGGCTTCCCTAATAAGCTAAGAGGTTGTCTTACTCGTATAAAAATGCAATCGGCGGAGCGAAGGCCCGCCGACGTCGTTCAAACTTTTCAAATTTTCCACCAGCCCGACGGTATTAATTTTAAATTAGAGTCAGAGACGTAAATTGTCTCCACATGTGAACGACTCCCGTTAATTAAAGTTTTCTGTATATTTCATTATATATTATTCTAATGCATAATGGGATCTAATTATGATTTACTGCGATTATAAATCTGATTTTTAATCATTCTTGTGCACGATGGACTTTAAAGTATTTTGCAGCCTGCCTGTTCATGCAAAGAAACAAAGATTTAATTTCGATAATGGCGTATTAATTTCGTGTTCTCTACCCACTGGCCGTTCAGAGCACGCGCTCGTTTAGGCCGGGCATACACCGGTGGACTGCCACTAAACATGATCTAGTCGTGACTGAATTACTAGAGGTACGGTTAATAATATCGGACGCGTTCTCATCAGCTAACTTTTAGGCACGAGCAGTTTCACACGACTGACCGTACGATTTTTCGTAATTTAGACAGCAAGGTGGAAGTGTGCAGCGAGCCTAAGTATCACGACGTGATTAATTTCTAAACCTCCTGACGCCTTAACTACCACCGTAATAACTAAACTAGACACGAACCCGGGCCCAATGAATAAATTAAATAATAATTTCTTGACATACTTTGTTTGAAGCGGATTGCCTTGTAAGTAATTACGGTTATATTTTTATTAAGGTTCTGTACACAAAGTGAAAGTAATGTGTTATCAAAAATTCAGGCTTGAATGTTTTCATAAGTATTCTTGATTTGAAATAGATGTACATTGACAACGTGGTTGTCGTATCTTTGAGTACCAGATCCTCCGTATACTGGAACTATTTTTTTTACAGAATTTCCTTACCAGCGACCTACATTTGCCTATAAATTTAGCACATGACACACGAGGTGTTGTCACAACAGTTCGTTAAATCCATCAAAAAAAGGGATTTATCTGAATGAATAATTGTTTAACAATGCAAAGTAAGGCTCCATCGCTTTGGTTGTGTAACTATTAATAAGTAATACTAAGCTAGTATTGATTGAAATGCCTTTTTTTACATTAAAATGAGCTATTAGTGTGGGAGTGATTAGCAGTGAGAGCAGCTGATCGGTCGCCGCACGCAATGGTAGCGAGTTCGACGCCCGACCCGCTCTCACGAAGGGCGTGCAGTGTAACGTAGAAACAAAAAGTGGAAATATAATACTTTGTAAAGAAAATTTATGGGCGACAAATTGTCAGTTATTATTGAAATAAGTTGTTTCATGTTGGAGCTACAAACGAAATAAAATGTCATTTAATTTAAGCTGTAGTAAGTTGTGGACATGTATTATTGTTTTTCCTATAGTCCTTACATTTCAATAGTGAAATATATTCATGAAATCGTGTTTATGAACAATGACTGGGAACATAAACTTCTTTCTTTTCAGTGTCAAAAAAGGAAATACTTTTAGTACCAATTTTAACGGTTGCCGTCAACCTCAGTTTTCGTGAACTCATACAATGGGGTTCAAGAAAAATAAAATAAGGTGATATGAAAAGTAATAAGGGTAGGTTCGAGAACTTACCTCGTTCAAAAAGAAGAAACATATTTTTAATATATAAGCTTTTTGAAGCCCTGTCTATATCTATATCCATAAACTATTTAATCATAAAATTAAAATCATAAACTATATTTATATATAGTTTATGATTATAATTTTATGATTGAAAGTTTATGATTATAAATTTTAAAATATTTATTTTATCTACTATACATGCTTATAGCTTAGTTAAAATCAAATTTAGACCTTACCAGATATATTTTCTCTAATTCAATTAATTTTAAAAGGCTAAAAGGCTGCTTCTTTGTCAGCATGGTTGGAATACATGAATAGAGAAGTCAACATTAAATATTTTAATAAGGATTGGTTATTTCTTACATCTGATCAATCGTCTAGCATCTACTATGCACAAAAACAAAGGTATTGGACAGAGTTACGAAGTAAAAGTACACAAGGACTTCACTGTTGTCGTGCAGTTTAGTGCAAACGACCCTTTAGCTTGCGTGTTTCAATCGTTTTAAGGCCGATTCAATTAGATAGACAATAGATATCAGTCATCAATCAAAATGTCCGAGAGTTTAATTGTCCAAAGTGAATTGTTTACAATCAACAACATCGAGAAACGAAGGTTTTAAAACACAGAAATACATCGAAATGGAATTGTTGTATGAGTGTCGACACACGAAGTTAATCATACCGTCAATTATTATGACCTTAATTGAAGTTTGAAAAGAAACTATTCTAGTTTCAAACAATTCCTCAGACGTCTTTGTTATAGATTTTCACGCCTTTAAAAAGGATTTTGTGTTGCTCAATCGTGTGAGAATTTTGGCATTCCAGAGGTAATGTTCTATAAGAAAGTGGTGCTGTCAAAGCGTAACGCGAAGTAACTGGGTATAATCACTTGCTTTAGGTAGATTTCGAAGAAAATCTACGTATTGGTTTTGTACCAGTTGTCGAGTTTTCCAAAAATTTCTTCACAGGAGGTCTAGTTATGATCCCTAGCTCCCAAAACAACCGCCAGTTAAAAAGTTTATACATATATATATGTATGTTTATATGTATGTACCTCAATTTTACCGGCACGGTAGACGTCGCAATTATGCACCGATTGCTTTCAAACTTGGACGAAAAATCAACAGGGCAAAAATAAAGGTTAAGGTCGTGAATGGGGGATATTCCCCCAAAGGGGGGACTGGGGGGTAGATTTTCAAAAAAAATAAAAAAACACGAAATCTACCTCTGCGGGCCTGCTGCGGGCTCGGATTTTTTTTAGTACAAATTACTTTTACTATAATTAACGTTATATTACATAAAATAACCTTACGATTTAAAAGTTATTTATAATACTACTACTACTAAGATTTGTTTTTAAGAACATATCCTTCAGAAGATTGATGCTGCCTCATTGGCACTTCAACTGCTTAACAGTTCTATTTTAATTAGTTACAGTTATATTATAGTATCGATACGTTAAGGAAAGGCGAGGAAAGACCATCAGTACAACCTCACGCACAAAGAGTTGAAGATTTCACCTGTCGACTGCACTACAGTAGGGCTACAAGATCAGAGGGGCCGGACCTCGCCCGCAGCCAGCCCTTTGTGGAAAGATTCCCGGAGCGAGAGCCAGCCAGCTTTGATGTCGAGCCCGCCAGGTAATTTGGAAAAACGTTATTTAATTAACTTTCGACAAGTCGGCGTAATCGTGTTACAAAGCCGCCGGGTGAACGGTCAAGTCTTTGAGCTACTGGTTGTTAGCTGTTCCGGACTTGATTTTTACGCCAAACATGCCGACCATAAAAGCGCTGTCATTTTCAGGTGTTTTCCAATTAACATCGCGCCTTTGACCACGTCCGCACAAAGTAATAACTACTAAAGCCTTTGTTATTTAACCCTGTAGTTTTATTAAAGGGGTGGCGGTTGTAATAGAGATGTACTTTCGAATAACACCCGTCAAAAATGTAGCCGATTAATATTTCAAATGCGTTTTTATTTAAGCAGTGCCATCCTTGTAGAATTTTCTTTTAACACAGTTTGACAAAGTCAAGAAGTATGTAACAACAAATTAAACAGATAGTAAGCAGAGACATATTTAAATTTTTAAGTTTATTTATTGTAGTAAGTTCTCGACGACAGCCGTGGCGGGGCAAAGGCGTCAAGTTCGATATAGCTTGACGCGTCATTTCTTTTGAGTAGACCCGCCACGCCAACGCGCCCTAAATAGTATAGATAATCGTACACGAGCGTCAAACAGTGACACCCCCGCACTGACTATCGTCTACTCAACAGTGCACAAAATACGCACGAGTCTATAATAATATGTTGTTAATCAAGGAACGTTTGCTGAACGGACTCCTACTCTTTACCCTACTCTCTCGTCGGAGAATACATTTGCTGTCTATTTACAGTACTGGACACGTATGATTAAGACGGCTCACCATCAAGCGAGCCTTCTACTTATTAGTCAACCTAATCGTATAAAATAATAATCGTAGTAGTGTAGAAAAACTCCTTTCAAATGAGCCGAACTACACTTAAATTTAGTGAAATATGTATCAGAGTTCGTTTCGTATAAATGTTTACAACACAGAATGGTTACTTCATTAGCAAGGCTGGACAATAGTTTTATGAGTTGCCGAAATAAGTTTGCGAGTGTTTAAACTTTGGAATTGGTTAGCAGTGCATTTTGTGTGAGCTTCGGTGCCGTAAGCAAGTGCGGGCGAGATGAAGCAGCGCCCGCGGCAACCGGACGACGGCAACGTTCCGGTCCACGGAGTAATTAAGTGTGAACTATCCTCTTGTGCGACAAGTACTGCAATTAGGAATTTGCTTTAAAGCGCTAATAAATACCATTATAGGTAAGTTCGTTTGAGGTTAGTTTGACCGCAAAATACGAGGTCTATTCGGAAACCAATCTCTGGACCAAATTGTCGCCTGTGGTATTTCCGGACCGATACGACCTTCAAACCTTCAAGAAAAGAGCGTACTCCCATCTCAAAGGCCGGCTACGCACTTGTGACTCTTGAATTGCAGGTGTCCATGGGCGACGGTAGTCACTTACCATTAGGTGACCCGTCTGCTCGTTTACCCCCTATAATACATAAATTACAAAAAAAAAAATTTGAAGCAATTCGAAAATGAGTTTCCTATGAGATGACGAACCTGAATACACAATTACTAAACTTGAGCCGTAGCCTATGGCGCGGGCGTCCAGACATTGATGGCCTAAATCTTGAAAAACTTTAGATGTTTTTAGTCAACCCCTACCAAACATCTATTTTTAGGGTGCACCCGGTATTGGAGAGAAGATCAAAGCGGTAATGATTACTCCAACTTTACGGATACATTGAGATTGAAATTCATTTTACTAGTGTACCAAATTGCGAATGAAGGAGACTTTTGCGAATTCTTTAGTAAGCAATCACTTCTAAAACTCTTAAGACTCATTTCTGTTGTCAAAAATATTAATTTTTAGGTTTACGTTCCTGAAAAGGTTAACTTATGTGATAACTTCTTTGTCCGTATGTGTCTCAACTTCTCAAGACCCTTTTTCTCAGGAACGCGTGAAGGTATCAAGTTAATTGGTTGTTATATTTCACATAAAAACATGTTTTTTACGACAATCAACTTATATTTTGTGCGTGGAAAATTGAGTTCGACATGTTTCAATGTATGGCAGAGTAGTTTTAGAATGCCAAAGTTAAGTTTGTCACTCGAAAAATACGGTTCCTGAGATAGTTTAGGTGTAAATGTTGCGAACTATCTACATACAAGTTTGTGCTGAAATATTAGTGCTCGCGTGAGACTAACACTTGACCGTTTTTTTAACAACAGAAGTGAGTTTCATGCGAGTATCACAAGGAATTTCTTGACATCCGTTATTAATTGAACAATTTAATTGTTTTTCTACCCATATTTTACAGTGTTCGCATGTCTTATGATTTCAATTAGGCATTGAATTAGTCTTCAAGCAAAAAGTAAGAAAATAATTGCACAATGTAAAAAACTTAATGAGTATATGAGAACCAGCATTCACCATTAGATACATCTATACGAGATTGGTAATTCCAGGTTTTGTTGTTTACTGTAGCTAATGCAACAAAACTATTTTGTCGAAAGAACGTGTCTGTAAATGTTATTTTTGGAATAACTTATAAAAACGTGTTTTGCTTCTATTTATTTTTAACTTTCTTATTTTTTACCAGTTCCTTAACCACTGAAGTGCCATCAAGTCTTCAGTGACTTTAGTGGTACATTATATACGAATGGTAGACATCTATAATTTGAATCAAGTTGTTACTCAGACAAAACAGACAAACTCAGTTAGTTGCTACGTATTATTTATTTATTTATTAAATAGTAAAACCACATCATACATATTAATCCCACTATCCGACTAATCCCACTAATATTATAAATCTGAAAGTTTGTTACTCTTTCACGCAAAAACCACTGAACCAATTGTGATGAAACTTGGTATGTAGATAGCTAGAGACCTGGATTAACATATAGGCTACTTTTATCCCGATATTCCCACGGGATCGGGACTTACGCGGGTGAAACCGCGGGGCGCTGCTAGTACATTTATAAATTATATTATATAGTATTCGGTCTGATATGCATGACACTGACGGTGTAGATAACATTGACTAGTTACAGTAGAGTGCTAAAGAACAAAATAGAAATAAACAAATAAAACAAGCTAAAGAAATATACCAATACAAACAAAAATATTAGCTATTTCCGCTACTATAAAATATTTTTTGCAGTTAATTCTTAAATTTATTAAATGAATGACCAAAGATGTCAATGTCTGGATTGCGTATTGGAATATTGCACTGTTTGAGAATTCTATTTATACGCGATTGCATACCCAAATTAGTTCTACAGAATGGTACATGAAACGTTCTAAAAAGTCTGTCTAGGATAAGAGTGGAGAATGGCTAAAGGTACTTTTTCCAAATTATTTAATAATACGTTGGACTCTATTTTTTCCCAGTAAAGCTGCGGGTACAGCTATTATGTTTTAAATAAACCTATTCGTTAACATGATGCATTCGAGTAATTATAATGTTAGTCTGTACGTAATCCGTTCCTAGTAGCCGGTGTCGTGAGTGCAAATGGTTTCCGCAAGCCGCCTTCATCCCTCTGTTTCGCTTATGATTCGTGAATTTTTAACAAGTCTGAAAGGACTAGCACTCGAACGAGGTCTATGTTCTTTAAAAATATACGCATTCTGTTTTTAAAATATAAAATGCTCTGATTAGGGTTTTGTTAAAGATGTTTTTGATGTGAACATTTATTAATGGAAGGACATGATAATTGCATTTGGTAATTTATGAAGGTTATTTTGTGAATATTCGTATGCCCTACGTCTAGAATCTGAAACAGACATAATTATTTTTTAGGATCAGGTCTAAATATAAGACTAAAAATATAAAAGTCATTGTAACCCGATTTTTTAAAAAGTTGAGACTCAAAGTCAAAGACGCATATGTTTATAGTATCATCGTTATTTTTGAAAAGATTAAAACAATCGTGAAGTTGCATGTTTGTCTTCGCATCACACTCATTTAGTTTGATTGGAAGGTTTAATAAAAACACTAGTGGAAGATGAGCGTTGTTCAATAGGACACATACGGTGCGGATTAATATCCAAGTATCCACAACCTAGCTACAGGTTCATCGTTTGTTTGTAGAAAGAAAAACCTAACTTCAAAGAACGCATTTAAAACAGGATCTACTCCCGTATAGATTAGGATAATTAGGTTAAAAATTCCTTTTTTCCGTTTCTCTCGGCTGAAAAGGTAGCAAGTAGATACTACTAGATTTACGTGAGAAAAAAAACAAATTGCTAAAATTCTTAACTTAGATTATTGCGACACTGTTTTATTTTTCCTTTTAAGTTCCAAGAAAATCCTTGTTATGTATCTAATATCCTCTTTACAAATTAATTTATTTACGAAGATAATATAGCCGACAATCAACTATGACAAAGTACATTGACAACACTTCGTACAACTAGTAAAATAAAGACAACAGGGACGTGTCGCTCATTTTACGAGCCATGTCAGTTTTATCACTGTGTAGACCTGCTGTAGTCACAATAGTACGAGGTAACTGGTACTAGCAAGTAAGCGACAAATGGTGACACAACGACGGACTACTTAATTAAACCGTATGCGACTTAAAATTGTTTCTTATCAACGCAATAGTTTAAAAAATGTTACCAAGTAATTGTTTACGTTGGCCTAGTATTTAGTGATGTTTCTCAAACTTTTTAAATCCCTGGTTCGTCGATAACGAAATACGGGGAGTTTTTCTTCGCAGGTATTTAAAAAAAAAATAAGAATGCGACTGGAGAAGCAGAACCAGCAGATTGATAAAAATCGACCGTAATATTTTTTAATACCGATAATCAGTTATCCATTCACGATAATTTACTGATACATGTAGTAATAAGCGTAAAGAAACGGAAAAACAAATATTTATATGACCCAGACACAGCTTTTTGCATAGTTTGCTACAGGCCCATGATTTCTGCATTTGCATTTTTGCAGCTTTTCAGCAGATACATAGGCTGCACTAAAAGTATCGGGAATGGAATATTTCCACTATTCCTATCATATTAAAATATTTTTAATTAAAAACTCCTTGGTTTTAAAAATCGAATCCCATTTGTTTATTTAAAAAAAGATTCTCGGTCTTCTCACAAGGTCTTCTCAAACTTGTTTAGTCGTTGAAAAAATGGAATTGACTCGAGAAAATTCAAGGGCGATGATTTATTATGACTTTCGAAGCGGTTTAACACAAAAACAGTGTGTTGACCGGATGCTTTCTGCATTTGGTGATGAAGCTCCATCCAAAACCACAATTTATCGCTGGTTTGCTGAATTTCAACGTGGACGTGTCAAGCTCAGTGATGATCCCCGTCAAGGTCGTCCAAAAACTGCAATCACCCAAGAAAACGTTGATGCTGTGCGTAAGCTGATTGAGGAAGATCGACATGTGACATACCGCGAAATACAGGCAAATTTAGACATTGGCATGAGTCAAATACAAATAATCTTGCATGAACAATTAGGTGTAAAAAAGTTGTTTTCCCGATGGATACCGCATTTGCTCTGTGAAGAGCAAAAAGCGGCTCGCGTTACTTGGTGCGTCAGAACTCTCGAAAAATTCCACGCAGGATCCTCAAATGCTGTATACAACATTGTATCAGGTGACGAATTCTGGATATACGCGTACGAACCCGAAACAAGAAACCAGTCACGAGTTTGGGTGTTCGAAAATGAGTTAAAGCCAACTAAAATTGTTCGTTCACGGAGTGTTGCAAAAAAAATGGTGGCCACGTTTGTCTCCAAAACCAGCCATGTTGCGACTATTCCTCATCACCTGAAGAAGCTGTGGACGCCTACAAAACGGCCATTTTGGAGACCCCAACTTCCGAATGGAATGGTTGCTTCAATGATTGGTTCCATCGTATGGAAAAATGTGTCAAATTTCGCGAAGAATACTTCGAAAAGCAATAAATACATTTTTAAATAGTAATGTTGTGTCACTTCCTTAATTCCCGAAATTTTCAGTGTAGCCCTCGTAGCATAGATAATACAAAACAGCAAACCCGGTAAATAAAATGCACAACAAGAACAATGACCCCCAGTTTGAGAAACGGTGAGGTATTTGATAATTACTCAGGTTATCGACTAGCGACTAGGAAATAATGCGTGCGGGAAGTCGGTGAACATAACTACTTTATGTGTAAATGAATAGATTACCTATAACTTTAAGTTTTACATTTGTGGGGGCATGTATACTAATGCTTAATTAGGTAGTTGAGTAGTTCATCGTCAAAGTATACAATATAGACATTTGACGTTACTACTACATTCAGGTGATGATATAGGCTTTATATCATCATTTGAAATTATTAATTACGTGATAGATCTTTATTTTACAAACTGTTTTTAAGAAACTTAAAGGACATTAGACAATCGTTGTGTGTGTGAAGCTGACTAAACTCTAAACATCTTAATTTTTACTTTAAAATCGTCTTACTGGACAAGTCAAGTACTTCTTCTTACGAAGTACTTGACGGGCCTGTTGGTCTAGTGGTTACTGATCCTGACTGCTGAGGCAGAGGTCGTGGGTTCGATTCCCACCCAGGACAAATGATTGTGTGATGTACAAGATCCGTTTTTCTGTCACTGGGTGTAATTTATTTATAATATGTATGTACTAGCAGCGCCCCGCGGTTTCACCCAATATTATAAATGTGAAAGTTTGGATGGATGGATATTTGTTACTCTTTCAAAAACCACTGAACCGATTGCGATGAAACTTGTTATGTAGATAGCTGGAGACTTGGATTAACGCATAGGCTACTTTTTATCCCAATATTCCCACAGGATCGGGACTTACGCGGGTGAAACCGCGGACGCTGATAGTGTTTAATACTTCCTTCAGAACTATTTATTCTAATGTACAGAAGCTATCTGCATGCATTATACATAATATATTAGATTTAAGGCTTATGGATATAACGCGAATGGAAAATAGTTCTTCGCAAAGAGGCTAACATCTGTATTTTAGTCTCTCGATTAACCGACAACATGAATAGCCAAATTCACAGCGTCAATCAAACTAGCGGTAGACAATCATTAAAGTAATTAATTAAGCTTAGGAAATACATTAATTAATGAACACCATGCCACTCACGACATGCGAGTGTTAATAACTCAGACAAAGGTCAACCGTGAACCCGCCCACGGATATGGTATCAAAGGTTTATTTATTAAAGATTTATAAGAGACCTCGCACACTGCACGATTATGATGAATATGAACGATGAACAACTGATCGTTTTGTACGGTAACGCTGATCCCTTTAAGCCTTATTACAAAAGACACGCACACACACACGAAAGTACTATGTTTAAAATATGTTAAACAACGAACAACAGTTAACCTACACAGTTAAACCTAGTTATTTTGCTTATACAGGTTTGTTAATAAGGTCGTCGCACATTTACCCCAAGAGCCTAGCATATTCTTAAATGCCAATACATTTGCCTCCAGTTTTTATTGGTTTTGAAGTTAACGATGGATATCTCAAATGTTGCAAGGGTCTACTGCTTGACATCGGTATACGTGGTTTACACAAATTGTAAAGAAACATAGTAGATATTGTTACAATTTCATCACATCTTATTTTAGAATTCGGTCTTAATCCGATTGCCAGTTGCTGGCCGCTTTGCCAAGAAATCTGTAATTCATCATATGCTACAGACATTTTAATGACTAGCTTTGGAGGGTAAAGGTTAAATATCCCCGCTTATATTGATGATGTTTAATGACTTACTATACCTATTCAATACTTTAGTTTTTAACATCAGAAAGTTGTTGCTCAAACAGTTGATAGCAGTAAATTTGTTACGCTTGACTCGTCCGGCCTAGAGTCGTCGATAAGGGCACTACTGTTTTAATTCTTCGATTTGATTAATTTAATAGTTTCGTCCAGAGCGTCTATAACTAAGAATTGCAACAAGAAGTTAGGAGACTAAAACCAATTATTCATTTTTATAATAGAACCTATTATGAGCACTGTACATTCAGAAAGGTGTCAATAGCATCTCTAGCGTTTGATATTGGTGTCAATCGCCATTGTTAAGACGATTGTTTACAACGCGAGAGTGACATCACTGCAAAAGCATCCTGCAAAGGTTGCAAAATCCGTTGAGAGGAGGGGGGGAGGGGGATACTCACCAGCGAATATACAGCACTGTGTTAGTCTTTCTGATCATATCCACGCCTCCAATGATATCAAAATGTGGGATCAAAAATGTATTTATTATAACTATGGGAGTCTATACAGCTCTGCCTTGCTGTGCCAAGAGTGGCCGTGAGTTTGTTTGCCCGATTACTTCTCACAAGGTTTAACGATCTTAACTATTTGCAACACGGTATTATTTGTTATCTATTGTTGTACGTCTATTGTTATAATAATTTTACTTTTAACAAAACAACCCTTTGACAAAATATTTAATTTTTTGTTAAACCAAGACGATTTCAAGCAATTTTTGATTAATTTTATGAAATTAAAATATTTGACTTTGACTTAATGACTTCCAAGAAGACCAGTTGGAACTCATTAAATCATAAAGTCATCCAGTCATAATAAAGAAAATGTACCCTTATTAACCATCGGATGAAGTCTAGCCGTTAAAGGTTACTTACATTAATTAATCTTGTCGTCCTGATGAATAAGGTCCTTTAAACGAATATATTTTGGGCGTTTTATAATATCCAATTTTCATAATCGATTCCTTACCATACCTACCTTACCCACATTACCTTAATCTTTATTGATTCCAATCAATAAATGTTGTATGTTTTTCTTTATTAAAAAATAACTTTTAATATATTAAATTAATCGATTTTCCCTTTTTATTTATGCTCTATGAATTTAATTATTATTGATTCGGATCGTTAAACCTAGTGGATTGGTAACATTAAGAAATTAAAAACATAAATTTTATATGTAATTAGTTTTTAACGTTGGCAATCATAATTGTATTATTAAACTCGTGACTTACAAAGTTCTCAAGGTTATTAAAAATTATATTATGATTTATATATGTTTTTCATTACCTTCTTAATTTAAAGAAACAGATATTATTGCCTTCCAGCATGATATTTGATTATCCTGCGATTTGGATCCTGGATTTCATTTTATTATTTTGAACTATGTTGGTAAACAAGCACATGGCCTTGTTGTTCAGCAGTTATCGGTGCATATAAACACTGACAAAGTCAATTGTGCGTTACCAATGCGTCCCCTCACTATCAAAGCTACACATCTAGCTAGAAAAGAAAACATTGTCTAACGACGGTCCTCTGTAAGGTAAAAGTTCTCCCAAAGTCCAAGCAGCTCCAATACGAGCACAGTTTTTATGTGTTGAATGTCCCCTTTCCTCTTCCCGCGTCGCCTTTTCTTTCTCACTCTATAACTTCACACGTCACGATACTTTAATTATACGTGCTATTGAAGATAATTAATAGTACCAACCTCCTCGTAATCCCTGTGCGAGTGCTGTTGTGCAGGCGCTGGTGCTCATTCGCGTGAGCGGCGCGGGCGGCCGACCTTGTTCTTGCGCATCGGCGCGCCAGGCGCTCCCGTCGCATTCGCGCTCTTCATCAACTTTTGCCAATCCTGCTCGCACACTAGAGAGCCCGCGAGCATATAGTACCTTTAAACAAAAACAGCTTGTCAAAGATAGTTCATAAGAAGTTTTGGAGAAAGAGAAAATGAGGTGAGGGTTACAAAGACGTCCATCCTGTGGCATATTGCTTTAGTTCATGAAAGCAATATTTTTAGAAGTAGAGAGAGAACTGACGGTAGGATTCAGGTGTGCAGGTAGTATTATTGTATGAGGTAATAGTGCCTCACTGATCGTTTTGAAACTATTTATGTAGTTCTAGAAGCAATTGCTTGGAGCATTAATCTATTGTAGGTCGAGAGGAAGAATGAGACCTACCTATCGCCTTGCATAAGGTGTGAGCCACATTTGGAGCACGCAAAGCATTTTATGTGGAAGACGTGCAAAGGCTGCTGCGGCGCGTTCGTCCTCATTACAAACTCGCTCGCTGGAATAGCCTGTCCGCACGCTGCACACGCCCCTCCTGAACCGAACATTCTGGAACAAAAGAGACATATAGTTATAAAAAGGAATTTTATTAGATATTAATCTGGAATCGCTCGCGAGAAAGTTATTTTACTATCCCTAGAGAACAGTACTTTTTGAAGTGAAACTTCTTTAGAATCGTTGTGATTTGAAAATTCGATGAAAAAAAAAAGTGACTCTAAAAAGTGACAAACATAATAGGATTTAGCCGCCGAGAGAATGGGATAGAATACAAGTATATTTCCTATAATCTTTGTCTTTGCGCTGCGTACTATGAAGCCTTTTGAAAATGCGTGATAGTCAACGAGTGTATAATTTTTGTGCATTTGCGTATTTAAATTCGTTGGTTAATTAATTTATGTTAAATATTTTACACATCTGTGTTAATTTGACCAATAACTTTCATATAAATTTTCTAAAATTAAATTTATTAACATTAGTAAATTATTTGTGTTGGTTTTACTTTTTATTTCTCATTCTCTCGTAGGCTACTTTTCTGAAATTTCACTTCTGCTTAGTGTTGAACACACAATCTTTTTTTCTCTATAAAAGTGTCTTTGCCTGTATCCCTGACAACGTGTTTGCCAAATTTCATGATGATCGGTTGAGTAGTTAAGGAGTGGAAGCGTAACAAACAACATACTCGCTTTCGCATTTATAATATTAGTTAGAATTAGTTTAGTGTTACCCATGCTTAGAAGAAAAGGCTTACAGGAAAAAAATTACGGTTACAAAACTCAGGGAAACTACCTTTCAATTGCAACTTTTTTTAAAAACTAAAATATTGACTAGCTAACTTCAGGGTGTTGGTTTTTTTTTATGACGGTGTGCGCGCGCATCGTAAATGACTGGCTAACTTCAGGGTGTTGGTTTTTTGTGACGGTGTGCGCGCGCATCGTAAAAATTTACTCTCATTATTTTTCAAAAACGCGCCAAAAGAAGTATAACTTCAAAAAGTCTCCGTACACAGACTAACACGTACTTGGTTAAAGCAACATTATTTTGATCTTCGATTCGAGGTCGACAATAAAATTACACCGTAGAATAACAAAACGTAGACTAATTAAAGAATTCGGTTTAATTAAACCATCATTTTTCATTGTTTTGGGATCCTTTAAGTTTTAGTACTTTCGTTCAATAACGAGATCAGTCATCTCATCAAAAATAGCACGGATATATTGCTCTTATAATTAGACAGCAAGTGATCTCATTTACATGTAGTTTTAATTTAGATAATTGTGCTCACGTCAAATTTTAATTTATAAAAACGTGAGCACGCACAAAAGCGAGAAAAATATTGTATTAAAGATAAATAAAAAAGTATAATTGGTAGGTATCATCATCATTACATCGGCTTGATGTCAACGGCCAAACCTTGAATTTTTTCACTCGCTTTATAATACAACAAAAAACTATCGTAATAAATATAATATTCGCATATTCGCAGACCTAGACGTACTTGTACACTCAAAACCAATTTGCAACTAACTTCTAGCTAATTAAAACGTGAAGTAATTACTGCCGCAGAAATATTCTCTAATGAACTTGAAGTTATTTAAATGAAGTTTTGTATTGAATGTGAGATTAAAAATTTTAATAAATTATTTACATTCAGCTGGCTGATTTCTATTCCTTACGGCGATAAATCAGTTGGGATATTGATTATACTGTATAATAAACCTATTACCCAATATGCAAACTAACGAAAAGAAGAGTTTCCGAATAGGTTTCCCTATTTATAACTGAGTTGGAAACAAATAAATTAGTGTAAAATAAAATGACTAATCTTTCCTTACGTATATCAACCCTGTAAACTCTCGAAAAGGACCCGTCAATCGTTACTACATGTATAAAGAATTAATACCTGGGATACTGAGCTTTGCTCGGTAGCTTTTTATAAAATCGTATTTTTTTTTTGTAAAATTGTTACAGGAAATACAACTATGCAGTTGAACTTAAAATGCAAAACTGTATCTGTATCTACAACATTTCATCAAAATCGTTGGAGCCGTTTCCTAGATTCAGATTATATAAATACATATGTACAAGAATTGCTCGTTTAAAGGTATTAGATAACTAAATACCTACTTACATTTATAGCATACACAACATATTTTAGTTTTAGTTTAAGTATAATTGGTATCCATCCGGCTGAAATTTGAATTTAATGTAATCATTATTTTTGGAGCTAAGATAATTAATATGTTCAGCAGCACACCAACGGTATTGTTTATACCTTTGGTGTGGCGAGCATTAATCCGCACTGTTAGCCGTTTATCATGAAACGGACTATGTCCTTGTTTAGTAATTTAGTTTTAGTATTAAAAATATATTATTTTGGAAGAACTGCATACTTTATCAACTAATTTCAGATTCTGCGTAGACTACCTATTTATAGAATAAACGCGTTAGTCGGTATATTATAGTTTTGCAGACTGACATGTTAGCTGACGTAAATTATATGAAACAGGCCCCCAGAACGGAGGTAACAATTTTAACAAGCTGCCTACAATCCGTTAAAATGCCACTGTTATTGCTCGTTAAGCTTTGATAAATGGATAATAAACTAAGAACGTGTGTGATAAATCACGTAAACATACTCATTTCAATCTAACATAATGTGTCTTAGAACACTTAATTATTTAGAATAGGTTTTTTATTGTTAATATATACATATATCTATCAAATATATATAAATAATATACATAGTTACAACGGTTTTATACACAGCTGACGGGAATGTCCAGTATGTTGTTCAGGTAGGACAGTAAACCTGAAATTTTACTTTCAGTTCTCGAACCAGAAAGCTAGATGAGAAATGTGATCATTAGACAAACTTTCGGAACAGGAGTTTTGAGAACTCATAACTCTTGGCTTTTACCTTTTTTTTTCTAAAACAAACATAACTTACGTTTATGATATACTTAGGAGCGAGCTTAAACTGACAAAATGTATGGCCGCTGAAGTATATAAGGCCTAATATCAGTACAAACGCAGGTAAGGGAAATACATACATACCTCTATCTCCGAAGAGGTAGGCAGAGATGTATTTAACACCTAAATTTTGCCAACTATAATTCTGGTCCTACTCACATAACAGAGGGCAAGCCTATTGCCATAAAGGGATATTGCTTATAAAGTGAAAGTAAAGCTAGTTAGAGTTACAGGTTGGCATCCTGTAACTCTAACTAGCTGTTACCGGTAAGTATAAGCCCTGTAACAGAATCTAACAGAAATACATTATAGGCGAACTTGATAAAATCCTTTTCATCCCACTATCCCACTAATCACTACATATTATAAAACGTCCCCCGCCGCGTCTGTCTGTCTGTCTGTTCGCGATAAACTGAAAAACTACTGAACGGATTTTCATGCGGTTTTCACTAATAGACTGAGTGATTCATGAGGAAGGTTTAGGTGTATAATTTGTACCCGTGCGAAGCCGGGGCGGGTTGCTAGTATTGTAAATGTGAAACTTTCGATGGATGGACGTTTGTTACTCTTTCACGCCAAAACCACTGAACCGATTGCGATGAAACTTTTTATGTAGATAGCTGGAGACCTGGTTTAACATATAGGCTGGTTTAACATACTTTTTATCCTACATTACTTTCACATGGGATCGGGATTTACGCGGGTGAAACCGGGGGCGCTGCTAGTATTTAATATACACAGATTACTACTGCATTTTGTCTTATTTTATGTAGAAGGTAAATTTAAATTTGTCAGTTTATTTTAAGCTATAAGTCTTAGTAAGCATCCGTGTACACAAGGGTTTATTCACACATCTATTATTATGGAAAAAAAAAAATTGTCGAAAAAACTAAAAAAACGCGTTTCTATTGCAAACCAAACTAAAAAGTAGAAAATAATTTTTTGTAGTAAAAAAAGCAGGGCGTACTCAAGCATCCCACGCTTTTTTACAATAAAAAATTTTGGCCATCTTTTTAGTTCGATTTGCTATTATAGTGATTTTTTAGTTCTTGAACCTATCTATATTTTTTGTTCTTATTTTAGTCTTATATTGTCATCGGTCCTTGATACTTGTGCAGATTTACAAGTTAATCGGACATCTTGAAGTTGAAAAATTCTGTTACTATTCTGTTTAAATATCTATAAATATAGGTCAAGCTAACGTAAAGCGTGTAAAATAAGCACCGGTAGGTTTAAGTTTACACACACAAGTACACTACCGATGTTAACAAGAGCACTTGCTAATAATGTATGACCCATTTTACTAGTAATGTAAATGTGGACTAACAAAAAAAAACTAGGTTCCATTGTTTCAAGATGGCTTAATAAGTCTTGGTTAGTTCATGTTAAAATGCAATGGCTTTAAAAATTCCTTTTTTAATCATTTTTAGTAAGGGATTGTGAGTGAGACTCCGATCACTCTACTATGACCCTGGTATTCATCAGAGCGTGTCACACCGCAAGTTTGATGGAATTTAATAAGAAGTTAACTAGAATAACATGTACATCATTATTATAACACATTGCCTTGTTCATTAACCCAAGCGTGGCAATAACGGTACAACCCTTTACAACCACAGAGTAAGCCTCTGTCTATCACCAGGACTTTCATTAGTAATGATGATAAGGAACAAGTAAATACCGCATTGCGATCGCCGTATGCGCAACGTTGCGAATCGAATGACATAAATACAACAGGTTGTAATGAGGACATAGTATTGACGTGTTTGTTGTGAAACTGGTTTAGATTATTAATGAAGGTTTAGTGCCTTCCTTGTTAGAGTGATTTTGCACTTTATTACGAGCGTCCAGTACTTCTTACTTGTTAAAGCTTTTGAATATAAAGTAACTTAATAATGTATTGACAGGAAACAGTGATGTAAATTAGGACTTCATTGGTATTTTAATCTTCCTTAGGTTACATTCTAACGGCTTATATCTAGGCCTGCCATCACTTAAATTACCGACGCCGGACAAAAACTTAAAAAAAGCCGGACACATAGGTGAAATCGAGATTATTACCAGGACACCTTAAAAAAAGAAAAGGCCGATTCCATTTAAATTTTTAGCTTGTTAACGATCCATCTAACAATTATAATTGTCTCCTGGTACAGAGTGTCCGGGTTTTACCCGGACACTTTTGAAAACCCCGCCCGGTCGCCCTCTAAACTAGGACAAATCCGGGGAAACCCGTCCGGGTTTCAGCCCTACTTATATCAGACGAAATTTTTTTTCTCATAATAATATTACGATGTCTGAAACTATTTACTACCGAGCCTTAATCCATCATTATTCCCAATGAACATACATTTTAATTTTCTATTTCCTATTTAATTCTTTCTCTACGCTATAATATTTAATCAATCATTCGTTCTGCCGTGATTTAACATAATTAATATGACTTAAAGCCAGCCATAGTGAATGCTTTATAGCCAATAAAACGTGAGAAACATACGGAATTGATAAGATAATGTTTATTAGCTCTTTGACGGGTGTCATCTACCTTTATGATTCGCGATAAAAATTAACGATCCTACACTTTCGGTTTCCAACTAATCATATTTCCACATTAAAAGTTATGTGGGAATTGAGACATATTTTATGATTATGTGGCGATGACTGACTTACAGCTTTAGCAACACGATATTATATCGTGTGGGTAAAGCTGTAAGTCAGTTAGTCAAAACTTGTGGATAAAAAAATTTCAATAGATAAACAAACTCCTTTCTCTAGATTTAGACCTATGTCATCATCATCATTTCAGCCTTGGACGTCCACTACTGGATTTTAAAGAGTGAGTGAATGTGATATTTGTGTATTTAAATATTTTTCATTGTTTTTAAAATCTCAATACTAAGGACCGGACACGATCCAATACGTCCAGCGCCTCTTCGTGCTCGTAGTCTGACTGGGTTACTTAAACCCGTCCGATATGTTGAAATTTCGTCTAAATTAGATCTTTCAGATTGTCCTGTTGTCCTGAGTGTTGACTATTTCCAAACAATTAAAATTATAGAAAGCTACTATAGAAATGATTTAATAAATTTAAGGACTTTAAATACTCTTGTTAACTAAGAAATGACATTTCTCTATTTCAAGTTTATTAAGGTTTCATTTCTGATTTACTTACAATCAAGACGCTTATGATTTGCTTGTTAGGTACCATGACTTTTTAAAATGTTTTAAAATAGTGTGATGTTATAGTGAATAGTTATGATGTTCACGGCAGTGTGAAGTAATAAACGTTTTAAGGTACAGTCGTATATTATTTCCTACCGAAAAATATCGTGTATGTGAGTGAGCGCGACTGTGGCAGTTTAATAGCCGCATTTAATACTTAATGAGTCATTATTGCATTCGCTATTAGCGTCGCCGGCGAGCCGGTATTATTTACAACCGGCCTGAATATTAATAAATCGCAATAACAATCCGGCCGAAAGCAATCAAAATTTAATTACCTGCTCTTCTTAACGTTATTCGTTTTCAAATAATTCAACGCTGAAAATTGCCAATGGGTTAAAGATAAATTTGAAAGTCTTAAAAGATAAATTCGCTTCAATCACTCGGAGCAAATAGGATTGCGTTTCATTTACTCCGGTAAGAGCGTTTTCAATTAAGGAGCGCCCGACAAACAGTATCGGCGTATGAAGGTAAAATTAATTAAACCGAGCCAAGACAAACATGTACGAATCTATTTGTGTTGGACGCTTGCGGTAACTCCGTGTGTACGGGAAGACGTGGGGATTATACCCACAAAAATACGGAAAGCACCCACTCCCTACATATGTATATATGTATACGACAGTACATGTCGAAAGCGAGCTTTACGTAAACTACAAATATAAGTCGAAAGCAAGGTTGACAGACTAATAAATCTCAACGTTAACCAAAGTGGGTCGAAGTCTATGAATACCTAAAATATTCTCTTCTTATATTCATCCGTTTGTAAACACTCAATTTAAATGAAAGAGATATATTATGTTGTGATATGCTTAAATTGAAAAGGTCGGTTGGACCGTACATTACATACAATTAATTAAGAAAATGAATACATTTAATATTTTGTGAGGAATCTTTTGAGTATTGAATACTTGAATTCTGGGAATGAACTTAGACTTAATTAAGAGGAGACATTAACACGTGTGGAGTTATTTATTCGACCGTTACTTTGACAAGTTTGGTCGGCTTTGCAAACTTAGAACTGATAGCGGACCTGTTTTAGTTCGATACCTTTCAACATTATTTGTACTCGTAATTTTATTTATTTAGTTTGCGAAGAATTTGCCATCGACAACTTTAAGGTATCCTTTCATACTGATATTAATTAACGAGTATGTATTTAACATGAGTTTAATAAGTGCGAAAGTTTTGTACGCCGCTCGGGTGGGTGTGGTGCCTACACAAAGTTTATTTGCCTTCGTTACTTGTAAAATTGAATACGTCGTCGCGTGAATCCTCATTAATTTAAGATGTAGACTGTATCTTGACATGTTATTTTATTCATTACGGGAGTGTCTTGAGTCGCACGGTTGTGTACGTGTCGACTTCGGATTGTTGTAAGGAACATAATTTAAAACCTCTCGACGAGATCATTAGAGCGGCGAGGGGCGTAAGGGACATGCGAAAGGCGCGCAGTTATCGCCTACAACACTCTAGACATCATAAACATACATACATATATACCGTAAGTAACAGGTGTACGAATAAAGGATTATGTCCACTAAACATGCAATGACGATTAAAAATTTATTCTCGTCCCTTCAAAATTGTAGGTACTGCTAACATTCACGGCTATCTTTTTGGAGAATCTAGCTACCAACAATGGCCCCCTTGATTGTAAGCGGATAGCATAGCTAAGGACACCACTTACCACATCAACGATACTCTCATAGACAGTATTATAACAACTCTTCAAGAAAAGAAATAAGTTTTAAAAATAAAATCATATTAATTGCTAGTAAAGAAAACCAGTGCTAGTTAACGCCGACCTTAATATTGTACGAACACAATCTTCTTGCTTACCTCACTATATCACGTATATGGGGTCCGATTCTAAGGTCATTTTTATGAGGAGACTGCCATATGATCCCACGGATAGATAAAGATATTCGATAATTAGCGCAGGTTAGTAAGACATTTGAGTATACAACCGCCCGTACTAAATGTCACTAGTAATTCCCAACAATGGTATAACGGCAAAGATACGTCTACCGAACGTGCTCTCCGAGGTCCGGCAGTTTGTGACGTATTAGAATCAATCACCCATCTATTATTATTATTATTCTCTTTATTAACTTTTACAAAACATATAAATTACATTTTTAAATACATTATTATATAAAAAAAATATATTTAAAAATATAAAAAATAGTGTCCCACCGGTATCGGGTACAGGGACCAAGCTACCGGTGGTTAGGGTTCCAGAGACAGAAACCTCCTCACTATGCGTGCCGTGTCGAGAAGGACTGCCTTCTGCATTAGGCTCTTGATCCAGCTGCCTAACGTGAGCCTCTGAAGGTGTTGGTCGAGGCTCTTAGCAATTAACCCATGGGCCGAAATGACTATCGGCACAATGATTGCTGAATCCACATCCCACATGTCGACAATCTCGTGGGATAAGTCCAAATATTTTATTTGTTTATCTTTTTCGGCTTTTAAGAGATTGTCGTCATGGGGAATGGTGATGTCAATAATCATTGCTCGGCGCTCTAATCGGTCTATCACCACTATATCAGGCTTATTGGCAACAATAGTCCTGTCAGTGATGATAGATCGATCCCAGTACAATGTTGCACGACCATTTTCGAGAACTGGGTCGGGCGCATACCTGTAGTATGGTAACTCGACAGTCACAAGGTTATATTTAAGAGCAAGTTGCTGATGGACTATCCTGGCCACTTGGTTATGTCTATGCAAGTACTCGCCGTTGGCAAGACGAGAACAACCAGAAATTATATGCCTGAGGGTTTCTCCGGGACGATGACACGCCCGACAAATGTCAACTGTGCCGTCCTTCAGGATATATCTCCGATAGTTATTCGTCATAACAACTTCGTCCGTAATTGCACAGACAAAACCTTCAGTTTCTCCGAAGAGGTCACCGAACCGTAGCCAGGATACTGATGCTAATAAATCTACATCGGGCCCATTTGAGGCCCGATAAAAACGTCCATGCAACTCCTTGCTCTTCCATATCTCCATGCGATCTGTAATACTAAGTACTGCTGGTTTGCGCCAGTTCTCTTTTGCTAGAGCAAGCGGAGTGAGTCCGTTGTCAACTGCCACCACATCCCGATACACATCCAGTTCAACGGAGAGAAAATAATCTCTAAGGTTGCATACCTCGCGGTTATGGAGGGTCTTGGCATTTAAAAAACCACGACCCCCACATTTCCGCGGGATATACAATCTCATGACCGATGAACGTGGATGGTGCATTCGGTACGCGGTAAGCAGTGTACGAACTCTTCTATCCAGGGCATCTAGTTCAGTTTGAGTCCATCTAAGTATGCCAAAGGAGTAGGTTAGAACAGGTATGACCCAATCGGTATAGGCCCGCACCTTGTTACCACCTGACAAAAGACTTTTGAGTACTTTTTTCAGGCGGCCAAAGAAGCGCTCCTGTAACGATTGCTTCATAGACAATTCATTTACCCCTAACGACTGTGACATACCTAGATACTTGTAAGTTTCGTTGGCGGAAAGACATCTAAGGTGTGTGGAATCTGAGAGTTCCATCCCTTCAGATTCCACAATCCTGCCTCTTTTTACATGCATGACTGCACATTTATCCACACCAAATTCCATACTGATACATTTACTAAAGTTTTCAGTTACCTCTAGTAATTTTATCAATTGGGATTTGTTGCAGGCAAAAAGTTTCAAATCGTCCATGTAAAGGAGATGGGATATTACCTGACCTCCTCTCCGCAAACAATAGCCTAGTCCTGAACCCTCCAGCAAAGTGCTAAGAGGATTCAAAGCTAAGCAGAACCACAAGGGACTCAAACTGTCACCCTGGAATATACCCCGCCTGATCTTTATAAACTCACCGTCACCCTGAAACCGCCGACATCCTGGATAGCAAAGGACGGTTCTCCATTGCCGCATACATGCCTCCAAGAAAGTGCATAGAGTTGTATTAATCTTGTACAACTCCATCACCCTCAAGAGCCACGTATGCGGCACAGAGTCATAGGCCTTTTTATAATCTATCCAACATGTCGCCAAATCCTTTCGGTTACGGCGAACTTGCTGGTTAATGATCGTGTCAAGTATAAGGAGCTCTTTAGTGCCACGGGCCCCACTTCGACATCCATTCTGAGAGTAAGCCATAATGGTGTTTTTGGATAAATGAGATGTTATCTTTACGCTCAGAATGGACGTGAGTAATTTATAAACTGTTGGTAGACACGTTATTGGTCTGTAGTTTTTGGGATCTGTGGCACTGCCAGACTTATAGAGCAGATGAGTTATGCCTGTGGTCATAAAAGTCGGAAGCGAACCTGATTCTAAGCATGATTGGAATTGAGATGCCAAACATACATGTGAGCTACGGAGCCACTTTAGCCAAAAGTTATGCAGTCCGTCCGGTCCCGCTGCTTTCCAGTTCGGCAGCGAACGAACTGCACAAGCTATATCAATGTTATTATTATTATTGTTTTAAGTACCTAGTGCCCCCTCAACCATTTCTGGTCTTTTGCTTTACAGTTCACTGCTTAGACTTATGGCTTCGAGAAACCTCCAGATCCTATCAGCAGTGATTGTTTGTATTTCCTGCGGTTGCATGATGTGTAACCCTAGGTTAATACTTCGGTGCCGCATTAGTGGGCCACAAGAGCATAGAATATGCATTGCAGTTTCTTCTGCCTCTTGACAGAATCTGCATATTGAGTTCTCGCCCAACTTTGGGTTGAACATATGTTTGTTCAGATTGGCAGTCTCCGGTGAGGACTCTTGTTACTGCACAGGTTTTGTATCTTTTGAGCTTCAAAAGCTCTTTAGATACTTTATTATCATAACCCTTTATTAAGGCTTTCGAGTGTCTTAGACCAGTCGTGGTCTTCCTTTAATAGCCAATGATGTATATTGGGCGTTTATGATTGAATACGCTCGCTGGTTGCTGATGCCGCAGAATGGTTCTGGGTTAATCACCCATCTATAGAAAAACCTTTAGTAGCGTGGTAGTTGTATATATAACCTTAAACAAATATGTCGGTAATTACGATCTGAGAAAAAATATTTCCAAGAATCTTTAGCCAATTAGTAACTTAATCATGAATCATTTGAATGTTAGAACCATATATTACATTAATTATCTTCTCGGAAACAAGATTTCCATCTTTCTTTCCTCTATCTTTATATGGTATGTTTTCCTTGTTTATGAACTACTTAAACCTACATAACAATAAATATTATATTTAATTAAAACTGTCTATGGTTGACTGATTGCAACAGGTAAACCGCGATATGACCATAAAAGCAGACTTTAAAGGAAAATAATGATAGCAACACTTGAAATTAAATTGTTTAGTCCTTTATTATAGAAATAATATACAGTACTCTCTTACCCTCTAACATTAGTTAGAGCGCCTATTGCCTCTGGGAGAATGGATTACCATTCTCCCAGAGGCAATGGCACTTCAAAAAGGCATATTTTAATTAACACATCATTGGCCAATGTTGCAGAGCGCGCTTGTTTGTTGGCTGTGGGAGAATGGAAACCAGGCCTATGAATTCAGGCACTTCCATCGCCCAACATAGGTACCTTGTTGGACGATACCATATTCCGGCTTGCCACTTGCCTTCGTCAAGAGCTCCTTGTGTTTCTCCGCATCTTTGTCACTGTGGAGAAGATGTCGACAGTCTCGGATATCATGGCGATCGATGTGCCAATATCAACGACAAAATCCAGTCGGCGATGATGTGGAGAAATTTTGTGACGCATGCATTTAAATAGTCCGTATTTTTATTTTAGTACTAGCAACCCACGCCGCAGCTTCGCACGGGTAGCAGAGACATCTTCAACAATCATCAACATATTTCAATCAATTTACACAAAATCTTAACAAATTATACACATCTAAACCTTCCTCATGAATCACTCTGTCTATTAGTGAAAACCGAATGAAAATCCGTTCAGTAGTTTTTCAGTTTAGTGCGAACAGACAGACAGACGCGGCGGGGGACTTTGTTCTATAATATGTAGTGATGATAATGAGGAAGGTTTAGGTGTATAATTTATGAAGATTTTATGTAAATTGATTGAAATATATTGATGATTGTTGAAGATGTCTCTGCTACCCGTGCGAAGCCGGGGCAGGTTGCTAGTTTTTATTAAAAGGAAAAATAATCTTTATAAGAAAATAATAATATGTACATATATATAAATAGACTCATGAGTTTTTCTTTATATGATTTAGAATTCGAGCAGATAACTCTAAAATCCATCGCTAATCTGCAAATCTTCTTACGTTAACGTCAAAACGTGTACCATAAATATACCAACTACTTTCATCCTACCCAGAAGTAACTACTAACCTTCCAAATTACAATACTAAATGAACGGAAACTACGTAAGAATCAGCACGGGCTAGGTGCGCGGAGTAGGGGTTAGGGGGGCACGATTGGGTCCCCGAGACGAATGGCTCTCAATAGCGCCGAGATGCGTCCCCGACCGGGATAACTTACTTGTTGCTTCGATCCTGTTTGCTATCAGACTTAGGAAAAGGACCTCAGAAATCTTTAAGCGGCTCCATTATGACTATGAAAGGGGACTATTAATTATATAATCGGTTCCCTCCTATCTTTTAATATTGCGTTTATTAGCGACGAAACATTCACATTTGCAATTGACAATTATTATTTAATGAGTGACGACATTCTGTGACTAGAATCTGTAGGCTAAAGTGACAATTTATTCGCGGGCAGCTGTGAATTTGCTTGTCACGTTAATAATTGTATAAAAAATATTAAGATATCAATAAGCCAGTACATACAAGCTTTTAGTAAGGAAATGCTGTATGTTGTGGGTCGGGACTCGCAAACTTGTAACTAATATGTTGCAGGTCGTTATAGGCGCTCAACTTAATAGTAAATAACGAAACCTTAGGCGACTCCACAAATAACTATCATGATCAATACACCGCTTGTACGGTCCAATGTCTCAAAGTGAATTTTTAAATTTAATAATTATTTAAAAAAAAAACCGACTTAAAAAAAAACTATTCTATAAAAGACACTTATGGTTTTCTTATGGATGCCACTGTCAGAACTGGACCAAATGGGACTACACGGGAAGCACCAGCTTTCAAATAAAAAAAGTATCATCAAAATCGGTTCACCCAGTCGAAAGTTCTGAGGTAACAAACATAAAAAAAAGAATGCAGTCGAATTGAGAACCTCCTCCTTTTTTGAAGTCGGTTAAAAATGTTAATTTTTTAATACAAACGACCTCGTCTAGTTGATAGAACCTACGCTACTACTACGGAGGACTGATTTAATATTATCCTTTAAAATCAAAATATAAAGTTTTCTATTATTATTTTTTTTTACAGACCATTCACGTATACCGAACTATCACAACAATAGTGCCGCTAGCGGCTAGTAATTCAAAGATCACAATGATCAAAAACACCTTTAGTATGATCAGTGGTCATCAGTGACCATATTATGTTACTGATGTGGTATGAGGTTCAAAATTATCAAGACATTGTATTCGCAAAACTAACAGAAAAGATCGGTAGCTAAGATATCCAGTTTTTTATCTTCTATCACAATAGTTCATTGATCTCTATTTCCTATTTGTATTATAATCATATTATTAAATACGTACATGACATCTTATTGATTACATTTCTTGTTCCACCACTAATTAGCCCGATTTGAGCTTACTAATTAGTGGTATGCTGGATACGAGCCAGACAGATTTATATTACTGTACATTTACAAATGTTAATTGCATGTGAAAAGTGCCGGATCCAACAAGGAATCTAGTATACCTTCTCATTAGTCGTACAAATACTTAATTTGATTTTTTGTTTGGTAATTGAATATCGAGAATATACGTATACTGAAAATAACGTCAAAATCTATACACACTTTTTTATTACATCGTTTTAGATAAGATATCAATCGTAAAGTTATTGTTTATTAGCGTCAGATTTACAATTGAGTAATGTCACTGAACTCAAACACCCACAAATAATTAGGTATTATTATTTTATAAGCGGCGACAGTTTAGTTGGTCGGATAGGTATTTTACTTAGTTTAAATACATATTGTAAACTTAAAAGTTTATTCATCAGACAATCAACAATAAGGGGCCATCCATAAATTACGTTACGTACGGCCAAATTTTTTAAGTGTTGAATGTTTTGTTTTATATCATTGACCAGTATAACTTGAACTGTCATTGTATAAACATTCTGGACTATGACAGGTCAACATATATACTGGACTTGTGTAGCTTCCTGTAGCCATTTTCGCAAAAATTTTTAAACTTAAAATTGGGTAAAAAATTTAGTTTTCTGCGCTTATTATACACTAGCCGTCCCCGCAATTTCACCTGCGTTTATGGTCCCTGCTCCGCTCCTATTGGTCGTAGCGTGATGTTTTATAGCCTGTTTTATGTAACACTAAAATAATTTTTCAATTCGAACCAGTAGTTCCTGAGATTAATGCGTTCAAGCAAACAAACTCTTCAGCTTTATAATATTAGTATAGATAATATAAACTTCTAATTTCACATTCTTAAGCGCACGAAATGTGCTTAAAAAGGGTACAAGTAAATCACTTTACTATTTACTTGTACCCTTTATTAGAGACAGATTACTAGGGTACATCGACATAATACTTGTTAACAAATTAAGTTACTTTTTATTTACTGTTTTGAATGTTTGCAACTTCTAGAAGCAATCGCTTTTTTTAAGTACAATATTGAGCAAGTGTAAACTATTCCACAACTATCAATTATAGAGATACGTCGATTTTTTACACATGAGTTACATGCGTAACATGAGTGAGTTAACCAAATTTAGGCATAACTGTTACAGTCGGTTTACTTAAGTAACAAAAAGTATTAATTATAGCCGTATTTAAAAAATAATTTAACCTAAAACTGTACGGCAAATATATAATTATGTATTCCACGCATTATGTCGCTAATGAGCATTGTGTGTAAAATTATAGGTCGGCAAAGCACCAACTAGTATTCATTTAATTATAAATACAATTGAAATTCGCTGTCCGTAACAATATACCATAATTATGTCTTTGTTGTACCACATTTACGCACACATACAACAACATAATTGTAACTTCTTAGCATAATGCGTGCGTTTTCAACGCATGTCTTATGCGTTGAGGCGTGCAACATCGATGTATCATTCAATTTATCTTTAATCAAGATAAAGATATTTTTGTTTGCAAGGTAAGGCATAGGAAAACTTACTGTAAGTTTTGATGGTGTATCAATCATCTTTACTAAGATTCGATTTTGAAGTAACTTTGACCTAATAACCAGATTCAGTCTACTTTAATATTGTCTCAAGAAGTCAGAGCAATTACGGCATAATACTTCCTAAAATAAAGGTGGAATCATGCGTTGAGTTCGCAGATGGAGTAGGCAACTGAATTACAACTGTAGTCCCATGCAACTGTTATACTTCGTGGTAAGGATAAGCTTACAGGTTACACATTACTAGTATTCTTGTTAACCCCTCCAGCTAAGCTAAACACTTGTGTTAGGAGTGGATTCACGACGGTTGTGCACTGGGTGGGGTTCGAACCCGCAACCACTTGATCGCAACCCCGACACCTTAGCCATTACGCTACCGCCATATACCAGCTAATTTAACATATATAAGTATATGTTAAATTAGCTGGCATTATCAGCTTGAAACAACGTACATAACTAACAATACGTCATTATTCAACAAAATAGGCTTTAAAAAATTCGAAAGCTTTAAAATGAGAAGATCTCACGTTATTCTCATAGCCCAATGTAGCGTGGGCAAAAATTGAAAAACCGTCCAGTGAAATTAAGAAAAGACTTAAAATTATCAGTCTGTCTAATTTTCGTAGTTGGTTTTAGGCATCTTCAATCGCGTTATTGTGTATGCGATCACAATGCATGTTGAAGGCGGGCGGCACTGTCGGTGTATCAAGTTAGCACGTCGTTAGCAAGCAACTCGTTAGCCGCGCGTGGCGGCGACAAGCCAAGAATTTGCTAATGACACATGCTGCGATAGGGTTGACTAATATAAAGTTATAAAACGTATACCTGTCACTCACTAATTAATCATATATTCGATTTTATATCACGGCAACAGGAAAGATATACCAACCTAATTAATTGTATATTAAAGAACGTACGTACCTGTTATATTTTTTTTTACAATTAAATATCTAAAAGGCTATTTTTACGGGTATATTTTGAACCGACTTTAAAAAAGGGTCTGGTTTCGATCCGTATGTTTGTGTGTATGCCTGCGATTTTTTTTAAAGTAATGGACCAATTTTCATGTTTGTAACGTATTTTACATATTTTTAGGAAGGTTTTAGTATATAATACATTAGGTATTCATTAGTTCATATTGTTTCACAGTCAGTTTCGTTGAACTAGTTTTTTTTTTATAATAGCAAAGTTAAATTACAACAAAAATGACTTTTCAGAAAACTTTTTAAAAAGCAAAATTTTATTTGTTTCCTTCCGTTACTTCTTATTATATTTGTATCTCTTCAGACCTACCCTACTATAGAAACACCAGTTAAAGCACGCTTGAGGCAGTCAATATCTCATAGCATTTATTTGATAGCCCTGATCAGAATCGCGGTCGGCCCGTCTCGAGCTCGCACGCGGATGAATCAAGCGGTTTGACAAATCGGATCGCTTTAATGAATATCATGTTTATTATTCTCAACGAGCCGCATACGATTCACTCTAATGACTGAACTTGGTACTTCTTAGTTCAGAAAAGTGTGAAACTAGTTCCTACCTACTAAGTTTTAATGATGTTTGTTTCAAGATTATACTGTTTTACGAGGTTGAATTTCACACCTATATATTTTCGTACATCTGCAATATGTCTGTACACAGTATTCATTGTTAATAAATTAAATATATTATGAACGTTACAAAAAGTCGGCATAAATATCAATGCGCAAAAAATCTACAAGCTACATAGTACATGCGAAATTTATTTTGAGTTGCGTTCGTTAACCGTGAGGCAATCTCGTATTCAAATTGACATAGTAAAACAACAGAGCCTCCGGACTAAGTTCCATAAACTCGTTTCAAACTCCCCTCTACACACTCTATCGGCGATTTTTAATTAAGTCCCTAGCGAGCGGCAAGCGAGCAAAGTAACACCATCAATTCATTATCCTAAACTCTGGCTCGATTGTTCCTCGCTCGCTACTTACGCAAACTTTCATTTTAATCAAGCGTTTAATTAAAAATTATCCGAGAAAAACAAAATAAGCCCGTTAGAGGGCGGTCTGAACTAATTAAGGCGCATGCGATGAGCTGGCCGACAACAGCGGCCTGTGAGGTGAGCGCCCTTTAATTAAACGCCTTGTTCTACTCCAGTGGCCGTCGCTTAGCGAAACTATTACAACAACTAGCGTGGAAAAACCGGCACCGGTGATTGCGGTGTCGGCCACCTCGTGAGCGTCCTTATAATGACGACGTAATTATTATCACGACGCGTCCCACCGAGCATCGAGTCAGCGCGAGTAACGCCCGGCGCTACAGCATGTATTAAGTATAGGCGAGGTGCCCGTCCATTAATTTAAAGCGCTTTATTGTAACTCTGGTGATCGCCGTGAGCGTCTCTTCTGTAATTCTGTTAACGCGATATACAATTAAATTTTGCTAATGAACAGTGAGCAGTGGTTTTGTTCAGTGATGTGCCGGATCGTTAAAAATGTATATCCGCTGATACGGATACCAATATGGAGTTATTAGTGTCTAGATCCGCAAATACATTTTTCTCAGTAGATGCCAGTAAGTGTGAACTTGCTGCCTTATCACTAGTTTCATTAGATATGTAAATATTTAATTTCAGCAAGATAAATTTAGAGTTTCATAAAGACAATGAAATATAATAATTTAAAAGATCCAATCCGCTAAAAAGTAATGGATTTCCCCGGATATGGATACGGATATCCGCCACATCACTAGTTTTGTTAATAAACGATAAATGACGCAAAACGTTTAAGTTGTTTCCCGAAGTCTCAACTATGTTACTAATTATAATGCTGTAAATAAGTAAATAACAAAAACAGTATAGCAAAGTTTTCTAATTACTGTTGATACCAATATCAATTAACTTGCTAAGAATTAATTATCTTGGTATTACGGGCCTTCATTTATTACTGAACTTTTACTAATCAATCTTCTAAAGTAGCCAACATTCTGTATCATAATTCTACAAAATTACCACTATATTTTTTCTTAATGTTTAAAATATGTATCTACATAACTCAGAAATAAGGTATAAATAATAGAATCTTAGCTGGTCCGTTTCAAAGATTGTTATTTTCAATCTAATTTATTATCAAAGTTAATTTAAGCTTGTCCCGTAAACATGCAATTATTTTTATAAGTGTCTTGCCACGTGGATGCATGTAGATAGATTGTTGCTTCAGTTTTATACTTAATTGTATAATTCTAAATAAATCTCGACCCACGTCAATCAGTGTTACCCTTATCAATAAGTAATAAAACAAATTCGATAGTAAATAAATTTCACACGTCAATTTGGTGGTGTACGCAACGATCGATGTTAAGTATTAATTATACCAATTATCGATGTCACGCATAAATAATAATAATTTATAAGTGGTAACATTTGTCAAAAGCCGCACTCGCACGATGAGCTAATCGACTATCACCGCTAATTGCCGTGGAGCGCCCCCCGGGGCCCTAAGCCCGCGACGAGGCGGCCGGGCGGCGGGGCCCCTCGCCCCGTCCCTCCTCCCCTAACTAATTAGATAAGTTTGCAACTCGACTGTACTTCTGGTGCTCCACTCCGCCGGTAAGCATCAATCTTTTTAATTAAACATTTTTGACACCGCAACGATTAGCCATCGAACCCATTTCTATGCTAATATTGTGAATAGTTTTAATTTAAATGCAAAACGAGGAGCGAATATGGCCAAAACTTCGCACAGTTATGTACTTTTTGCATTGTTATAGGTTTTTTCAACTTTAACCAACGATGTAATAACATCTTTTTAAATAGGATCTATATTTGCATTCTAAGCATTCAATTGTTGTTAGCGTTGCGAGAATAACTAGCAAATAGTTTTAGATGAAAAAAATATAACAGAATACAATTGTTTATTATGTTAATATCCCCTTTGCTATGGTCGAAAAGCACTATTCCTGTATCCTGAAATCCATAACTAGCCTCAGGTTTATAACAATAAATTAATGGTTTTACTTTATATCAAATTGAGTAATAAAATATCACCAATTCTAAATAAAAATACTCTGATTTATATAGCTTATATGCTATTAAAATAAATATTAGACCACTGTGCAGCGCTGTTCAATCAAACCATTAAAATGTATCGTTTTATTTGTATCGTATCTATACTAATACAAGAGATATTATGCAAATATTGAGCTTCTAACGTGGTATTTATATATATATAAAAAAGGTAATTATCATAATTAGTTGGTTATTGACTCTGTTCCTGTGCTTAGAATACGCATTTTAATCAACTTCATTTGTAAGCAAAAATTAAAAAGACGAATCAATTTCATTAACAGACTAAGGCGGAATAGGTCTATATTAACACGAATAGATTTTTTATATTGATTTTCTACACCGACCAACCAAATGCTACGTTTTGTGTAAACAAATTTATTATAATCAAAAAAGTTTTGATTGTAATCAATTTAGTTAACAATTAATTTACGAGACAAGTGTAGGTATTTACTAACCGAGTAGGGAGTCCATTATAGATGGACCCGGAGCAATAAATCAGGACATACAATGGCACATTGTCTGTCGCTCAACCTGATTAAATAAATAAATAGGTGCCGATCGGAGACGCTTGCGCTGATCTTATCACGCATCTTGGGACATTTATAGAAGGAAAACGCCGAAACGACCTTTCTATATAAGATAATAAGGCTTTAAGTATCAGTGTATGAAATCACACGTGTCTAATCGTTAGCAGTCACAGTCAATTCAAGGCTTTGTCTCCTATACACTATGGTTAAAAATTGAATGGTTGCGTAGCCTTGTTAGTTAGGTCCCCAGACGGCCGAGATGGATGACATCGAGGATAGCGAAGTACTAAGGTTTGCACTTCATCTTTCATCGATACATGCTTGGTGACGTACAAGTTCGAAACGTAAATTAGATGTACACAGACATAATGAGGAACCGCCTTTCAGAAATAATAGGTGCATGCCTTTTGTGGCAACAAAAAACATTCATCGTAATAATAACGTGGTGAGAAATTGTTCTTAGAGTAGTGTTAGGCTAGGTTGATATTTTCATTTGGTACTTTTGATACATCAACCCCGCGAAAAGAAACATGGTTTACGATGCAGAAATCCAATAGATACATATAAAGCTTGCACGTTCAATTCGCTAGTCTGACGAATACGAAAGCTCAAATTTGAAATATCTACGTATTATATCCAACTATATGCTTCTATTACTCAATGCCATTCAAGACAAAGTGCCCTATATCAATTTCTTAATCCACGATGAAGTCTAAAAACAGGAATTCAATGTGCTTTCTTTCACTGCTTTTAGACGATTAGGGCCAACTTCTTTGTTTCTAATTTCTTATAATAAATAAACCATCAAATATTCAAAATAAAATGAGAGAAATTACTAAAATTGCTTTATAAACGCCGAATATATCGCTATACTAAAAAAAATAGCTTGATTCTCTCTCTCCCTTTATGGTGTATGCACACACACGCACACATACAGACACAAGTAATATAAATACACACAAGGTTCTAAGTCTAACTACAGTTTAAAAAGTTTAGTGTTAGTAGGATGATTCAACGTGGTATAAAACATTTCCAATCTTTCTCCGTTTTTTTATTTGTTAAATGTGCCAATTACATTAAATACTTGTGCGAGGAGGGGCTGTTTTCACTTCTTTATTAACATTGTTCATTTTATGCCGATGATTAGCTTTAGGCTTAATTAATCTGATGCTGTGTGAATAGACCGTGTCCTATTATCAAAATGCGGCTAACTTAGAACAATAATTGTGTCGGACGGTATCATGACATGCAGCACATGACGAAAATCGCAAAATTTACATGCGATATTAATGAATCTCGACGCGAATTTTAACTGGTGTCCAGTAACGGTCGTTAGGGCGCTTTATTTAGGGTAAAAGACCCAGTAATTGGCCTCGCCGGATGCAGCGCACAGGTGCGTGCGCCCTCTCGCGGTGGGCACAGGAAATGAGAGCCAATTTGAATTTCTTCCGTAGCGAATCGATTAATTGGAGAGCTATTAAATCATGCTTCGGTTATGAATCCGGACGAATATATCGTCGATATAATATATATTTTCATCCCACCTGTGTTGTTCGATGCAATAAATAATAACCGAAACTAATAAAATATAAATAAAACAATGAGAACAGACACATTAACAAGCGTTTTTTTGTGGTAAATAAACGTCAATTAAATGGCTGGCATAAAAGTTTTGAAGAAAAAACATGGGTGTTTTCAACAACGAACGGAGGTCGCAAAAGATGGCAAATAGAGGCGGGAAGAGTTAGTTCCCTCGTTTATGAAGTCACGTACTTCATATTTCACTCGATCTTGATTCGCCATCGCAAACAATTTGTAACATAAAAGGGTAATTAGGAGTTTAACCTGTACGAAAATAAAGGAATTATTAGAAAACAATCCGGACAGAAAGGGGGTCCAGGTCGGCGAGGGGGGGTGCTCGAAGGAAGGGTGTCTAATTAGGGAGTGGGGGCGAAGGTAATGAGCCGCGATCGCCGCTCCGATATAACGAAGGCTATTTACGCGGTGGTCGCTCTGAAAATTGCGAGGTTTTGTTTTAAAAGCGGTTACCGTTTGAGTTTTGCGATTAAGGAGTTTAATTAGACAGTGTTGTTTACAACCTCATTACAGTAGGTACCGTCGGTGGGAAATAGCCTCGGATATCGGCCGATAATTTATGAAGTTGAAAAATGAGTTTCTTGCCGCTAAGTAGATTCTGTTGTAGATTATAACCAAACAATCTGGGCCTATGAATAAACATGAACTCAATCTCCTTGTCAGTTATTGTTTTACCAAATACGGACCTTATCAAGTAAAATTTAGAGTTTGTTATTATTTGTTGGCTTGAAACATTCTTGACCTTCAATTGTTGTAGAATATAACAACCGCCATTCTCGTCAATAGAGCTTTGTTATAAGTTACTAACGCTCCATCTATTAGACTTCTGTGTAAATCCGTTTTACATATTAAAAATTACACCACAATTTACACCTTTTGTAAGTGAGGCCTTTCATTGCATCATTCTGGCTCTGCAATTCGTTATTACAATGCTAAATTGTGTTTCACAGTGCAATTTTTAAAGTTAATAAAAAACCTTGGCTTTGAATGTTTTTTTTCTCGTGGAGGTTTTACATACTAAATTAGGACCAGGTTTTAACCCATATTATGAGTTAGTACATTTAAAATTAACGATGTGTATTGTCGATTTTGTCGGTGGAAAGTTGATTTCTGTGATTTCTGTTTAATCTCATTGACCAATCTGCCGGCCGGGTAGGTACAAACCAATAAATCTATATACGTGAAGTTGTTTATGAATAGAAGAAGTGTTGAAAGCTAAAAAAATTTAACAATATGAGTTACAAATTTAAAAATCACTTGAAAACGCCTGCATTAAGCTATACGCGTCCAGTATATAATTATGTGGACCTGTCGTGGTACGAACCAAAAATGAATTATGGTCGAAAATTGATCAACAGGCAATCTCTAGTGCTAACTATAGACATGGAATTAAACGATGTGTATTCACAGTGTTTTTATCCTTTTGATAAAGTATGTACATTGTACATATTAGAATAGAATAAACTTTATTGTAGGTACACCAGTAAATATTGCTTACAGTAAGTGTACAAAAATTTATATGTACATATTAGTTACATATGCACCTTGTCTTCACTTACTTAATTGCTGTTGGAATTCGGATGTTGACAAATTTTCAGAACAGCTTTTAATTTATAGCTAGGCCCTTATTTAAAAAAAATATATTCTATTAAAAAAAACTTAATTGAAAAGAAAACATACTTATTCTTAAGGAAAGTTACTTTTAAAATTTCCCGCTAAAACACTCACATCTGCCAAATGAGTTTACGTTACTAACCGATAAACTGACATTGCTCCATATATATGCCTACTAGGTAATATTTTGATACCAACTGACAGCTGTCACCTTTTTCGTCGGTTAATGACGTAATGGATCTCTAGTTGGTGTTTGCAGTTAGGTGATGATAGTGACTATTTAAGTGTTTTTTAATCAATTTTATTAAATTTATTGTAGTTTTTTTAATGAAACAATGTGATTTTAGGTTTTAAAACATCACAAGTATTCGAAACGTAAACGTAACATAAATTCATATTTCGTATTCATATCATATCTTTATTGATACCTAAATTTAGATTAGAGATATTAGAGAAAAGATTTTTTAGATTTTATAACTTTACTAGCAACCTGCCCCGGCTTCGCACGGGTAGCAGAGACATCTTCAACAATCATCATCATATTTCAACCAATTTACACAAAACCTTAACAAATTATACACCTAAACCTTAATCATGAATCACTCTATCTATTGGTGAAAACTGCATGAGAATCCGTTCAGTAGTTTTTGAGTTTATCGCAAACAGACTTGTCGTTAATAATAAAGAGACGGCAGGGGACTTTGTTTTATAATATGTAGTGATTCATTACGAAATTGTCACTACACACAAACTTGTCTGTTAACACCTAATAGGTAGGTGTCACTCCGTGTAATACTTGACTTACTATTCTACACATACAGAAATTACGTAATTATTAAACAAAACACTATTTTTTTTATCTAATTCAATATCATTAATTACGTCGTTAATAACAAAGTTCCATTAGCATTGAAGACGTAAATAGAATTCCAACAATGTCTTACACATGAATTAACTGAAGTATCTTTATTAATGTATGTACTTAATGCCCAGCAATGTTTTTAATTCATTAGAAAAACATAGAATATTTAATTATACATTTATTAAGATTATATAAGATGTTCATTCGTGTAGTTGCAGGTTAATTGCCTACGAGCATTGTGCATTCAGGGATATTATGCAGCTTATTTTATGTAAATTTATTACAAATGTTTGATTGATTGTAGTAACAGTTGTAAAGAAGTAAAGGTCATATTAAATGGACTTTAGATTTTTACCGTTGTTGTAAAGAAGATATCTGCTTTGTACCGATATTTAGCATGTAGTTGACCGTAATTTGTTTACCATTGATCATATCAAAATTACGTAAAGAATTTGTTTTAGAAACATTTTAAAAAAAGCAGGAGGTTCTCAATTTATCGGAATCATTTGTTTTTTATGGTAAATGACCATTTGGTTATCTACAAAATAATGAATAATAATTTTAAATGAACTATAGTGAATTCATAAAATAACTTTCTACCCAGTTTTTGTTATTAAATGTGTCACATTCTGAATATCATATTTTCGGCCCTTGATGCCAAAAAGTTGTAATAAAACATCATAATCCTAACTAATATTGTAAATGCAAAAATTTGTTTGTTTGCTACGCTTTCATGTCTAACTAATGATCATCATGAAATTTTACATACATCTTGCCAGGGGTACAGAAAATGACAGGGTACCTTGCATGCAGAAAAAACAGTGTTCGAAAAAGTTATTAACACGTATATGCCCGGTTTCTATAATCAAGAAACGATTCGTTTTGCTTACGGACGGTAAAGTTTCATATCGTTCGTAAGCAAAACGAATCGTTTCTTGATTATAAGAACTGGGCAATATAAAATGATGAAACACGCAATAAACGCAGGTGAATGGATAGGTGTCTGTCTGACTTTCGGCCGCCGTACAATGCGATGTAATTTTTTAACTAGATTAGAATTATTAATAAATATCACTTCCAAAAGTGACTTATTTAGGTGAATGGTGTTTTATTTCCTGATAATTTAATTAATTGATAACGCAAACTGAGTAATATTTTAATTAGTGAATAAATAAGTCAGTCTAAATTTAATGAATACAAAACACTTTAGCACTTATTTTTAGAATTTAGATTTATCAGGTTTCGTGACTAATGAGAAAAAAGTGAAACAGCCTTTTCGTTGTAAGAGACAGTATTAACGTTTTTAAATAATATTCGAGTTAACAAATATTTCATACAAGTATTTATAGGCTGAACAATCCCACTAATATTATAAATGTGAAAGTTTGGATGGATGGATGGATGGATGTATGGATGATGTTTGTTACTCTTTCACGCAAAAACCACTGAACCGATTGCGATGAAACTTAGTATGTAGATAGCTGGAGACCTGGATTAACGCATAGGCTACTTTTTATCCCGATATTCCCACGGGATCGGGACTTACGCGGGTGAAACCGCGGGGCGCTACTAGTGAGTGTATAAATGTAGCACACCTTTTGCATTTTTTCTGAATCATAAGTATTCATAAACGCTCAATTACTTTTAATCTATGACCGAGACTAAAGCATCTTAATTAATAAGGGTACTTACTCTATTTCATACCAATATTGGAATATTTTTTTTCTTAATTAGTTTGAACATCTCATTGTACCAATGTTTGCTTTTTACGAAGTTTACTTGACAAAGATATTATCTTTCGAGAAATTGAGGCGGGAGAATTGAAGGCTTTAAAAACCACACCGTGGTTAAATAGTTGTGATTTTAGGGTGCGGGTTGTAGAGTTGGTAGAACTTCATGTGAAGGGGCATAGTAAAGTCACTTGTGTTGTGAATGTTTATAGGTACTCGACACCGCTTACAAATTAAAGTAAGTAGGTGAGAAGTGGAAGTGGAGGAGTTACCCTGACAAAACGACGAATTAAAAAGTTTCCAACATTAAAAAATGGTAAGTATAGACATATTGTTTTTAAAAATCACTCAGCATTATGTTTTTCCAGATCAACAAGAACGCCGATTGTAGAAATTCCTATTTAAAAAAAAAGTGTGTTACTTGGACATAGCTTTCCCGAATTCAGGTAGGTTTACGTTTTGTTTCTCCTAAATTAAATCAATATATTACTGACACATTTTAGTAAGAGTTAACTGAAGAAATGCATAATCTTTTTCTTAAAAGTAAGACTTGCAAGTCAATAGGCTGCCGCGCCGCGGATGCTGCAGAAAAGGTTCGTTTTTTCCTCGTAATAGACGTCCCGCCGACATCATTAACGTATCGACAAAGTTGGCCGCAGTTATTCGCTAATGTGACAACAACAGAGAAAGCCCGCCACAAATGAGGGACCATCTTTTTGGGTTAGGATGTGGACACACTTGGTATTTAAATGTGTGGATTATATTCAGTTTAGAAAATTGAGATGTGAGAAAGTGGATAGACAATAAGATGATGAATTTAGCTATTCGGACAGAGATACTTTCAGATGGGTGTGTAACGTTTGAAATAATAACAAAATCTCTAATAATCATATGACCTAATTTCGATTAATATACTTTTTTTTTTAATATATCGATCAAAAGGTAATGAATTATTGATATAATTTAATTTTACCTAATTTTATATTTTATAATGAACATTTTCTATAATGCACATTTGAACTAATATTCCATTAGTATAATATTTACGACTTGGTAAAGATCGCAGGACGTCGGTGGATGCAGGCCGCTTCCAACCGGTCTTCTTGGAAGTCATTAAGAGAGGCCTATGTCCAACAGTGGACGTCCTACGGCTGAAATGATGATGATGATAATATTCAGTTAATATAATATTCAAAATGTATAAGTAATGTTTAATATAATTTAGAAGCGTCAGATACCATTATACTGTTATTGAATCATTCGGTTTAGATGAGGTTATAACAGTATAATGTTTTCTGATATTTGCTTATTCATTACAGAATTTTGGCTGAAAATTAGTAAACATGAAAATTAGGTCAAATGATCAAAAAAGAGCATTATACGAATTGAAAATTATATGAAATGAACGTTATACTAAATATTATTAGAGCAAATGAAGGTTATATGAAATATAACATTAAATCACATGAAATTAGGTTATTTGTTTTTATAGCATATGAAAATTATATCATGTGAACGTTATTTCAAGTGATATTATACTTTCTGTTATAATTCCATATATTACACACCCCTCTCAGATACTGTACTCTTTACCATTAAGCTTTTGAACACATCGTTAGAAAATAAGTAGCAATAGGATGGAAAATGTAGGGTTCATTTAATTATACAAAAAGAGAACAGATATATAGCTGAAAAGATATAGGTAATCAAGACCGTAACTGGTATTTATATTATTTTTAAGACATTTCTTCAACATAATCAAACGAACTACCTACAAATTTAAAACTCCAAACCGCAAGTTTCTATGCAAAAGTAAAATCATGTAAAATTTTTTTTCTTTAAAAATCAGATACTAAAACAAATTAAGATTAACACGAAAACTTAATTATGAGCAACTCATTATCAAATTATACTGCAAACTAAGTCATTGAGGATGTAAATTTTTTTAATTAGTTTCAACATAATAACGTATTACATATTACCTGCATTAAACGTGAGCGCTTAACCCTCAAACAAAGGTGAACCAACACCAACGACCTCTATATTGTGCACGTGTTCTTTAATTACAATATAATTTAATTATGTATTTTTTGTAGTTCGCGTCCGGTGTGTCCTCGGGTGTTGGGTGGCGGGGGTGTATTCTAATCGCGTGTTAGCGTGGCCCGTTTTTGCGCTAACGAACAGGTTGCGTTAAGGCGACGTAGACGTCGAATCGACGGGAATTTCGCCTCATTAAAAGTTGCGACCTGCGGAGGAGGCAATTTGGAAGCCTCGTCGACTTCACCCGCTACTTATTAACGATCCGACTTTACACTATCACTTCGTCTCCGGACGTCTTCTTCGTCTCTTTATACATATTTTATTTGTATGTAGTGGCTCACTATTATTATTAGCACCATCCCTCGCGGGCTGCGGTCTCCCCACCTGCCCTCTCGAATTAGTAAACAAACGTCTTTACGAGCGGTTTTACGAGTCCCGCGATATTTCGGTCTCGCGCACGTCGGTTTACGACATAATGAATTTGTTGATGAACTAGGTATTAGAAAGTTTCGAAATAGACACGTTAGTGACCGAGGCATATCGGTTGCGCGTTGCGGACCACTAACGTTGAATCTACACATGTGTTTTATGAATTACTAAATGACACAGGACAAAAACACCTTCATATTACAAGGACAAGATATAGAGATACCTTTTGTTGGTAGTTTTGTTCTCATGTAAATCGAGGAAATTGCGTTTCATGGTAACTTGTTTATGAATCATCGACCAAATATCTATATAATAAAACTCATGTTAGATATAGTATTTATTGCTCTAAAAAATTTCTCAGGTTTATTAAGACTAGCACACGCAAAAGAAGAATCGATTCGATATAATTAAAAATATTAACATTTTATGTTAAGGAACACATGATTTTTGATAATTTTGCTATCTTATAAACAAAATAAAATGGAAAAAAGAATAAAGCAATATGTATGAACATTATGCATTTTCAATACGTATTGGTAACGAGTGAGCAAGCATCGTACCACCACAGCATGGCACTAATAAACATTTTACACTGTGCCTTTGTTACGTATAAAAAAAATCTAGCCACACTACCATACCATAACCCACATCGGTAATCTAAGGGACCGTGACGCTTATAGCTCTAACTTTACTATTTTCTCACAAAATATATTGCGTCAACCTTTTAGACGTCAACGCCATCTAGTCCCAAAATAATACATCAGTAATCATGTCTTAAAGATAATAAAGTTATCATTTATCTTACTCTTACTTTATTTGTGGATCACAATATTGCAACTTTTCATGAAAAGTCCTGTATCCCACTAATATTATGAATGTGAAAGTTTGGATGGATGCATGGATGTTTGTTACTCGTTCACGCAAAAACCACTGAACCGATTGCGATGAAACTTGGTATGTAGGTAGTTGGGATGTGGGCTGGTATGTAGATAGCTAGGAGACCTGGATTAACGCATAGGCTACTTTTTATCCCGATGTTCCCATGGGATCGAGACTTACGCAGGTAAAACCAGGCGCTGCTAGTTTTTTATATTTGTTGGATAATCCATAATAGATTGAAAACATTTAGGCTTTGCCTCCCGGTAACTCCACACAGCAAACGATATTGTATTCAATTATTAATAGCCTGTGATCATTTTGTACATACATCATTATATACATAGAAACAAATAGACAAAAATTTAAAACTAAATCTTCGACGTCGGTATTATTCCTATATACATAACGTAGCCATTATTTTTTTAAGCTTAAATATTTGTTTTTACCTCGTTATGATTTCATTATATGTATAGATTACAGCCCTAACAAGCTAATTTAAATAAAAAAATAAGTAGCGCTTTTAAGTAAAAGTTGCCATGAAAATAATAAAAATATTCAAACGCTTATTAAGTTGTTAAAGTGGTTTTTAGAATAGCGATATTTTAATAATTTTAATTACAATATTAAATCTGGGTTTTACGACTAGAGGCAGTAAAGATGTCTAAAAAATCATTTGTGTATAAGATAACCGTATAAGTAAGCACTTATAGTATTAAATTACAGTCGCTCCACACATAATTAAAGCATCTTCAATAAAGTTAAGCATAAATTTACATATCGGTATAACATAGTCTTATTATTAATAAGTAAGTCGTAGTAAGTTAGTAGTGCAGAGAGCACGCGGCTCATAGTTATGGCGAGGTTAACACATGAGGTTAATTAAGATCAGAAGCGGGACCTATAACTAGCTAACGTCACTACCGACACTCCGAGCGAGTTTACTGAGTGCTTCCCCTTAATTGATACGATTTGATCGTCATCACAATCTCTCGCTTATTCCCCCTATATAATTTAATCAAAATTTATGTTACGATGATTTAATTTATTTCCGTCGATAAACTTAATTGGGTAGTTTCCCTACCCCGCGAATGCATAGTGTAAAACACACGGAATACTCGAAAATGATTGACAACTGACAATAAAATTCTCCATTGCTGAGTTCCGCAATATCTTTTGACTGCGCATGAACTGTCATGCCAGCAATCGTAATAAGTGGCATTTCGGCTCTAACTGAATCTCGGCCAGTAAACATTATTAAAAATTCCTTTGACAGCAGTGGCTATCGAATAATGATTTGTGTACGGCACGTCGGCTTCCACTGTCATACTTGTGCCAAATTTTCCCCGGAAACATTTTTTACTATTTTTTGACGGCCAGCCGGACGCCGGGCACTGCGTTTATTTATTAACGAAATTCGTCCGTCTATGTAACACGTCTAGTTTTGTGTCCAAGCGTTGATGGATGTGAATTCCATTTCAAGGGAATAGAGTATAAGATTGAGTGGTTAGTGGATGCCGCGATAAGCCTTATTCGAACGGGTAGATATCGTTTACGAGTCTGCATAGGCGCGACGCGGCATTGCGCCCGTGTGCGCTCCACCCATATCAATTTCGAATAGGTTTCCTATTCGGCCGGAGAGATTGCGTTTTGATCGTTTTGTGTGTAAAACTGTTGCCCTAAATTAAACGCTTTAATAATAGAATAGAAATAAAACTGGCACGGTTGTGTTGACAGGAAAACATCGAACGCAGTTCAATTTTAATATTTCATTAGGCAATCGTTGGTAAATGGTTCGTGTTTTGAGTATATGTGAACGCTGAACAGTGAAAATGACAAATACTGCTGAAGTGAGTGGGTGTACTGTGGTTAGTCAAAACACGTAGACCGCATCAATGTCGAGATCATCAATTACAAACTACTTCCAATTAGTGATAGTGCAGTAACAAATCAAATTTAACGGGGTCCTGTTGGGGAGTCGTTGCTAATTAGAGCTGCGGGCGAGGTGCCTCCTGCGAACTAATCAGGTGGCTAAATAATGTAGTCGTGACGGCGTCGTTAGCGCTCGTGAGACAGACGTTATTAATTAACATCACATCGGCCCGTCTCACTCCGCGCCCAAACACCCCCGCCATCGATGGACCGCCCACCCTATGGTCTCATGCAAGTGAGACGTCTTGTACGTGTAGACGTCGTTATGGTTTTTATTCCATTACTGAGATATTATTTCGAGGTTAATAACAATTATTTTAAGAAAATTTAAAACAATCTGCAATTCTTAAACTCCTCAGACCAGATACAGAACAATCAGAAAACAACTTTGTAAGATTTAAATTTCTTTAAAAAAACTTATAAATCTATAGATAAAAAGTATCCGGAATTTTCCATTTCATTATTGCGATCTTGCTTGCCTTGACATCTTAGCTTTGTTTTGTCAGTAATATTTCATATACCCATTAGTTAGTATTTTTGAAGAAGCTAGATTTTTACTGCTCTGAGGGACCGCAGGACAAACATGAATAAAGAGATTATATTGTCGTCTACCCTGCCTATAGCTTAGGACGATCATTCAGTTCAGAAACTGCACTCATGCATTTATCACCACGTCCACTAAAATTAGAGACGGATTCTTACGTTATTTCTCCACAAATGCTCATTAAAATAACCCCTTTTGTCAGAATAACGGCATCTCGTAAGATGGAATCAGCTGATACACGCCGTCGCTTTTGTTTTGAACGATTTATGTATTAAATATGTTTATTTCTACATTTTATTGGCAATAAAAATGTTAAGTAAACTACTTACTAGAGTTTGCATATATTTAGTTGAAAATTCGTCGTATCAAGAATGACATAAGGATATTTAACAAAAAAATTAATGTTTTTGTACAAAACGTGATTTGTAGCAGTTTGGGATAAACATAAATAAGTACCTTAGTAATTGTTATGCTTTGCCAGGCTTGTTGTATACTATTGTATAAATTGGATAAATAGGGTACATATCACTTTATGATTGGCTTATTGGATTATATAAAAACGTTATTTATATTTTTCAATAAAATATATATCTAGAACAAATCGCAATTACAAACAAAATTCAGGAAAAATTACAATAATGTAATCAGTTTTCCTTTCGTCAAAACGGATGGGTGTGTAGAAACTTGTGACGTCATACATTGCTATCGTCAAGTCGTTTACTTTTAACTTTTGGTTTAACAATAAATAACAACAAGCTTGCAATTTTTGTTAAATCATTTCTTTAACCTTCTTTCTTTTAAAAAGATAACTCCCGCATTAGGAATTACTCCTGTGTCGCGGGGGACTTTACAAACATACAAACAACGGATACAAAGAACACCCAGACTTGGGAATCGAACCCACGTCCTATGGCATAGCAGTCAGGGTCACTAACCACTAGACCAATAAGCCAGTCCATTTTACATATTTTAACCATAGAAAACTACCTTATAATAATGTTCCAGCTGCAATTTGCTAAGTTTAAAAATGTTAATAAATCACCAGTCAGAATAACAAAGCTGACTTGCAAACCAAGACCATCCAATTAAGAAGCCAAACACAGTATCAATTTAATATAACAGAGACTTGGACGTGCATGTACAAGATTGGTTCATCTAGTGAATTTCTCGTGGCTTTCCGTGATACAAGACTTGTGGACGGTGGACGACGCTCCGCAAACATGTCCGATGACGCTCAACGACGGTAAATTGATGACGACAAATATCTGCACATTCTGGCCGGTTAGATTGACTGCGACTTGTAAATGCAGATGTTTTGGTCCTCACGAACTGTTTTGTAACATGTTTATCAAGATTGGATTTATTTTGTGGTGTATGGACTACATAAGAATAAAAGCCGTGTAAGCATTTAGAGAAAATGACATTTTACTTCAAATCCATAATGAAATTAAAATTTCTTATTCGGTTATTTATTTATATACGATTTATTATATCGCAAAAGGCACGATGTCTGTAAGGTTAAAAGGTTGCATTGTTATTGAGCAAATATGTATGAAGGTGTATTATGTCTAGGAATAACAAACGCAATTTGTTTATAGCGTCAGAAACCTGTAGAAAGCTACTACCTAATCGAAGTTAGTATGTTTAAATTTACATATGTGTTTTCATTATAAAGGCAAAGGCTGGACAGAATATGGATGCTAGATAATATGATAGATAAGTCATCCGCAAGTTTCACTTCTGGACCGTAGAGGTAATTATTTACAAACATGGCTTAAAACTCAACACTCACCCTGCTGTGCTGTACTGTTTTGGATTGCGCAGTGATTTAAAAACTACTCATAATTATGTATCCAAGTAACAGTTACGTAATACCAAATATTCTAGAAAAATTCTATCATATTTTCCTTTTATATGTTCGTGTAAAACCAAATTGGATTATTATTATAGGTATACCTTTCATACAACTTTACATTATATAAGGAGTTGTAACAATTTAGTGAATAATAAATAAGTAGCTCAAAATATTAATACCAAATTCAAACATATTTATCTACTTATATTTTAACGTTAACTATAGCTAAAGCAAATAGTGACTTCGCAACGTTACTCTAATGGCTTTAAATTTGAATAAATTAACATACTCGATAAATAAGATTCATTGCATAACTTGTCTAGCAAGTCGAATTAATTAATACAAAGAAATTAATAAGGTTTCTTTAAGAGTAACTATTGAGCATTCTGTTTGCTATTAATTTGTGCTTCGAGTATGAATAATATTACATCCCGTCAATGGGTTGATAAGTAATTCAAAGCGGTTTAGCATATTGTTGTAATTCAAACAAAATGGTCACAAAACTTTGATTAGATTGTACCGGTTACTGGTTTTCTTTTCAGGCTCTGATAGGTGCTGTGATTTTCAAGTATTTCTAAACAAAACTACAACGGTTTTATTTATAAGTTTGGTCCTTGTGGCGAATGGGACAAGTATAGTCACTAATTATGTATCCTAAGGACATCTAAAAATCAAATTCAAAATAACTGTTTATAATAATGTTGATATTTATCATCCACTATATGGCCGCTGTAATATCATTTCATTGTTATGTTATTAAATTTAATATTGCTGTAGAGAATATTAGATGTGTAAATCAGCGTTTACGTTGAAAAACAAACAAACAACGTTGTTGTGTAATAAAATGGTGATAAAAAGGATGTTGTAATAATTTTATATATTATGTATCGGATTTATTTGATTTTTGTTACAAAGTATAAATAATGATTTCTAATTATATAATATTTTAACATAAGTTAGAAAGTAGGAACGGTAAAATTTCAACATAAATTAATTATGTTATACAAAAGAAATTACTTATTCGATGTAGGCGTAATACATTGTTACGCATTTCTGCTTCATGCAGCGATGATTTACGTTAGGAACAATATGAACCTCGTCGTCGATAAAGCGTTGTATTGTCATCGCCAGGTCTCGTGCTAAATCCTCCTGAATAATGTACCTAAACCCTAAAAGTCAGTGCAGAATGAACCTACAGGATTAGAAGCCAAGAAAACGTTTTAAAACGCAGTTACACGATGGTGGATGCGTGACTGCGAATGATACGAATGTATGAAATCATTCGATTATCAAATTCGAAATATATATTTGTACACGAGGAGAATTATTTGTACGTATTTTTAAAGCAAGTGTGCACAGACAGGAATGTGAAATAAATTTTTAAACAATATCCTACCTACTAATATTATAAACGTGAAAGTTTGTGAGGATGTATGTGGGTTTGTTACTCTTTCAAGCAAAAACTACTGAACCAATGACAATGACAGTTAAAGTTGTACTGGTCAATGAAATAAAACAAGACATTCAAAACGGTCAAAATTGGACTGCCAGGCATATCTAGTTCGGATTATTATTTGAATGTTTAGCAAAACTTTGTAAATTTCCATTAATAACAGTCTTATTTTTTCAAAAAAAGTATATTATAACAGTAGGATATAAAAACAATCTGCTTATTACAAATTGATAATAGTTATTCAATATTGAAATTTTTCGAATTTTAAAATTATTAAAAAATGCGTATCGCGATAACAAGATGATGTTTTTTAGTTGTTATTCTCTAGAGTACCTGTATTTAAGTTGGTATTACATTATATTTTATATAAAATAGTTTTAGGGCACAGTACAAATTGACTAACCTGGAAATACCCCGCTTCTATATTATACCACTAATTAACAAAAAAACAAGTTTTAATTGATTTATGTATGCATTTCCTTATGGACCCGAGGAAGTAGGTACATAATTTATATTCATTACCGAACTCGGTTTAATTATATCTTTAAGCGTTGTAATTGCAGTTTAATTACCAATCGGTGCCCGTTAAGTAATTCTAATGTATGCAGATTAAATAATGTCCGATACACGTAATTAAAAATGCAAATCGTTCAATAAGACGTAAATTATTTTATACATAGAAGGAAATAGGATTTTATGCGTTTAATTATTGTTACACCCAATTATTTCTAATAATATTAATAATTAAACGATAACAGTTCGTTAAGGATAAAATATTAATAATTTTAATTGCCTCCAAGTCACGTAGAGAAGTTATAGATTACGATTAAAAAAAATAACAATAATAATAGTTGGGTCTCTATATCTGTTTACTTATTTACCACGTCAAAGTCCACTGCTGGACATAGATCGGTTACCTAACTGCTCCGAAAACGTCCTACATTATGTAACTTTTATTTTAGAACACCTAAGTTCAAGGCCGCCGGTCTTGCAAAAGGTCATGTCACGTCAGTTATGTGACGTTATTTACAGGGTCATAGGCCTCACAAATTATATTCCAATTTACAGACTACTGTACCTAATCTTTAATTAAATCTCATTATCATGTGCTTACTTACCCTTTTAACAATTTTATTTGCGGTTGGTCCAATGTTTCCTTCTCCGTTCTACTCTTTCATTCGACATTTCACTGCTTATCCATTTCTAGCCACATCCTCTTTCACGCAGTCCATCCTTCTTTTCTTTAGTCTTCTACTCTTGAACCCTTCAACTTCCATACATAAAACTGTTTTCTTCAGATTTTGCTCATCTCTCCGCATCACATGTCCTTACCACGATAACCTATTGCTCCGTAACTTCCATTGGCACTACTTTCAGGCTCCCTTTTGATATATTAATTCCTCACCTTGTCCATCCTAGTCACACTACACATCCATATCAACATTCGCATTTCAGCTACATACAGAAGTTTCTCATCCGTTCTCTGGATGGCCCACACAACTTTCACATCGGTCTTATAGGTCTGTTCTGTTTTCTATCAATTACAAAACAGAATATATAAAGAATTCACTTATGTTATCCTGATTGCCTCGTTGGTTATAGTGGCAAAAGTTGCTTATGTTTGCATGTCCTATGTGCGATTCCCGGGTCTGGAAAATTGTTATTAGATTTTCTGTTTAGACATCCTCAGTAGCAACACGAAGAGTGGGAGAGTGTCATGTAGATGGCAACATGCTTGTCTCCCGTGGAATCAAAACTTTAAGTATTTAGTCTTGGCATATTCTAATAACAACTTGTGACAGGCGGGCAATTCCTTTCTCTCGTTTTTATTGTTCTGTGATTTAAATAGTGTTGGATTTTAAAGTTCGTTCGAGGTCGATTAGTGATAATGATAATCGTGTCCATAAAAGCGTCCAAAGGCTCTGAGGATACTATTGACTCACCATAATTATGATCGTTTGCATCTTTGGTTGTATGTAAAGCAAACATTCTGTACAAATAATCGAATAGTAGCCGGTCAACTAAGAATTCGGGCAAGCTACATAAAGCAACGTCCTCAGCGTCGAGATGAATATCGGTAATCGAATTGCAAGTGAAGATCGCTCGCTCTTTAGTTTCTGTTTAGACGCCGGACGGACGTCGTACAAAGAGACAAACGAAATTAATCAGGACATGGGCCGATGGCGTAATTCAATCGCGTCTGCCTAGCCAGTGCCTTTTAAATAGATCAAGGATTGCTGCGGGCGCTTCGACTGCAAGAACTTTGACTTAACAAAGTGAAGGAAGATATACATCTTGTTATACAATTATTTTCGGGATAAATGACCAGCATAAAATAGTTCATTTATTGTGTATACTTATATAAGAAAATAGTATATTGAATATATTTTTTCAACTTTACATTTATTTGAGAAATAATATTTAAATGTAATAACTTTTTGCGAACCCGCCTTTCGCGCATCGCGTGATTAATGGACGACCCCTTTGATGTGGTAATTAAAAAAAAAAATTGAATTATAAAACAAACTTAAAAACGCACATTCGAAATAAATATACACAAAATATTAACTTGCCTCCCATAAATAACATTATTTACTAAAAAAGTACGTCTATTACTTTTTTTCTCTTTATTTTATTTTGGGGTTTTGATCCAGTTAGGATATGTCAACCCCATCGTACCTTAATTCAAGGTGAACACAAAAGAAACTTAAAATTAATTACATCATTTGGCGAACCACTGTGATCAGATGACATAATTTTTTGGCTGCTGCTGACCTTGGGCAACTCATCACAGTTTGAATTAAATCCACATCCAAAAAAATTTATTTTAGTTCTCTTAGCAAAGCCTCACGTTCAATTTTGTTCCTGTCACAATCCATCAGCAAATGTTGCACATCTTCAATTTTATTACATACGGGACAGTTGGGCGAGTCATTTTTTTTCATTAAATATGCAAATTTTGCTGATGGATAGTGACCAGACCACTATTTTTAGAGCTAATTTTATGTAATTTCTACTAAGTTGAGTGTCGTCAAACCATGCTATCTGAGGCGGCATTGCCTGTATGGTCCTATACCATATACCCTTGTCTTTAGATTTATGGTTAAAATGTGTTACCCACTCATCATAACAGGCTGTTTTAAATTTAGGCACTAATTCCCAATCATCCGAAAAGTGGTTCATAGCGGTTCCGGTTACAGCTGCTAACTTAGCTATTCGGTCGGCCTGCTCGTTTCCCCGTAAGCCAATATGCGCTGGAACCCATTGCAACCTTACATCTTTACCACTTCTATTTAATAAAATAATAGTTTTTAAGATTTTATAGGCTATCGATGCACCTCTGGAGCCAGAAGCGCATCGAGCCATATGCTGCAGCACACTCTTACTTAAATACGGATATTTAACCATATTCCAGTACATATAGATTTTTTTATGACAATTTGTTTTAGAATACTTTAAAAAAGTATTTATTAGAAAATGTGTATTAAATTCTGAAAGAATTCTTTGATAACAAAACAATGTAATATAATATAACTAACATTGCTAAAATTGTTTAAAAATTATTTTTATTTTATATTTATTAATAATATGTATATCTATTTTATTATTATATTCAATTTTTAAAATGGTACGTTATTTTAATTATAAGTTATATCTGATGTTACTAAATACTAACGTAATGTTGCAACACCCAAATTGGGAAAACTATTGGTCCTGTTATGCAATATCATCTAGTGTTACAGTTATATACAATAAATATATGTATGTCTGTCTAATTTATTGTCTATGTCTATTGATTCTTAGTTAATAAACAGTTTATAATGCTTTCTGAAATAGGAACCTAGAATTATTTGTTTTTTAATTTGATTGGATATATGCACTCCCCAATAAAAAAATCTTATTTTCATATTATGTAACCATATTGCGGGCATTCAGCGGGATCAGCGGAGCGCAACAGAGCTGTTTAAAGCTGCTTTTTTTAATTTACCGTAAATTATCAGCTGGATAAAAATACTGCGGGATTGCAAATCCTACGGCTACCGTAATCTGTCAATTATAATCAACTGAACTGGTAACAGCACAAAGAACAAAGGTAGTTTTACTCTTATAGCACAACGTGTTTTATGCAGCAGTGCAGACAACACACCAACAAAACACGAGGCTGTGTGCTTGTCTATCGATAGACTGGGAGTATTTACTGCGGTTTAGGCTCCGGTTTTAGTAGGCTTACTGGCTTATCTCTACCACACTTAATATGACACTTGACAAATGCACAAAACTTCTTTCCACTTGTAATATTATTCACCAAAGCAATTACAGTCATAATGATGTTTAAAATTAATAAAACTTTAAATTAACACGCCGTCATCATCGTTTGGCATCGCGTATCGGAGTTTGGCGACATCAATTTACTTACAATGTCAATTTGCGCACGAGAAACGTCGTAGTCCGGGATACAGGGCCTCATTAGAGGCGAGCGGTTGCAATTAAACCGTGCGTCTTTTGCGACTTAACGAGCGCCCAAATTGGACGCCCCGCCCGCCCTGGACATGCGTTATAATAAATATACATTTCGACGTGATGCAATAAATATATTCACAGATGTTATCGCTGTGAAATGTTGTATTCCCCGAGACTTTAAATGAGGAATATAAGTTGGTAATAATGAGGTGGAGGAAACATCTGAGTCTGAGTTTCCTCGTACATGTAAACCTTATATTCATTTGTTTTGATCGGTTTATGGGCATGCAATTAATGCATATCTCAATTTAATTTAAAGTAAGTTATTTTTATGTTGATTGTAAATTAGATTGTTGTGCAATTAATTTAAAAAATATTTTATCAACTCACGTGCGTTACTTGATGTGTTAAAATAACCATATGACTTATATGTAGTATGTAAGTAAATGTATAAAAAAATTCCTGCGTGAAGGAAAAATATACAGTGAAAATTGCTGTAAAAGAATACGGTTTCATTTTTAATCGCTTAACTGCTTTAACTGTTGTGTTGTTTTTATGCATATAACATCATCATTTCATACAAAATTTCATTTATATTAAGAGTTAATTCATGAAAAATAAATTCTCTTTCAAATAAGCTCAAACTCTATCCCAATCTAAAATCACAATTCTACCACATCACACTGCACGTTAGTTATCTAAGTGTTAGTAAGAATTGATAAGAAGAAGTTGGTATTTTAGAGGGGTCTCGTTAACGGCGCGGCAGCGGCGCGGCGTGCGGCGCGGGAGCGGCTGATTGCCGATTGAGCAGCAATTGCCTTGATTGACGGCGCCCGCACGGCCCTAACGAACCTGCTTTCAACGGCTACGTGGACGTGCCCTGTTACTCGTACACAGTCTGCCGTCTTATACGCAACGGTACGATATAGGTCAGTAGGCTACTAGTGATTTTGCAGAGTGAAACGTGATGACTTGTTACAGCAATATGCAAGTTTATGTACAAAAGAAATTGTAGCTATTAAGTCAATTGGAAAATTTCATTTAGATTCATTCTGATGTCTTTTAACGTTTGATTACATTGTGCTTCGGACGGACTCTGTCTTAGATCATAGGACCTTACCTTACCTAATTATAGCGATAAAAAGAGAAGAGAAGAGACAATTTCCTAAAGGAACTTTCAAAAATGTAGGGTTGGGTTAAATAATATAATGGGTCTCAAACATGAATGGCGTTGATTCACAAACTCGAACCTCGTAGAGGCGCTACGCGCTACGACAGGTCTCTGATTGGTGACTAGCTCGAATAATTTGGTCCGATTGACATCGCGAAATCCCACAGAATTTGGTACATTTGTACACAATCAAGGAATTGTGTAGCATCTACCGTAGCATGTGCGAATGTTTATCGAACCAACACATACATATATAATGTCTTAATCTAAACAATAGTAGACGCCATAAATCATTATAAAATTCGAATTAAGCCGGTTTAATGTTCATGTAACGCTTCCGCAGCTTTTATAGTCGTACACACGAGGCGTAACACCTCGGCGCCTAATTTGGTACGTACATAGTAATCAGCAGCACGTAACATCATCAGCGTCTTTGTGGAGCGAGACCGCAATCCATCATATCGGGACAAAAGGAGGCGGATAAATGCGGCAGTTGTTTGCGTGAGAGAGCGTTAATTTTGTTAAGGAGTCTCAATCAGTGAAGGCGTGTAAGTAAAGTCTACGCGACCGCCGCGGGAGCGATTCGAGCGAATTACCGTACCTGGAGGCGCGGGGCCGACTCGTTAGTTGTTGTTTGCCGAGTGACGCGGGTCAATCAGCAGAGACATGCACGGAACCGCACTTCTTCATCCTCCATCCCCCTGTGAGCCCACCTGTCCCCCGCGCCGCTCGTTAGGCCGCGCCGTCTCTGTCAACTGTGAGGCGAGCTTTATCGAATCTACGACGCACGACCCGCGCCGCCACCGGCCCACTCTTCGCTCTAGTTTGACTCGCAACCGCCGGTAAACAAGGGAAATCAGTGTAAAACGAATTTATGTGAACACCAAATAGAGGGCCCTAAATGTCTAAATGAAGATATTATAAACTTATGTTAAGAAGACAATATGTGAATTAACGCGATCATACATTTTAATTTCGACGTTTCTAAGAGATCTAAAAGAAACAGTCTTTTCTTTTAAGAACCTACGTAAATATGTAAAAAAATATATAATTACCACAATTTTATTAGTTCTGTTAAACAAATACATGGTGCTGTTTATAAAGCTGTTTTGCTTGTACCTGTCGTGTTTTGTCACAAATGTGGTTAAAAATAATAAAGAAACTATAAAAGGGTAAACTAAATTCATTTTATGAAAAAAATGAAATATCGCTTTAATGAGCTAAAAGCAAAACATTTTTATGTATTATGTGGGTTTTAGTTTTTGTACTACACATTTGTGTCGAAATAGATTTCTAATTAAATGTAAACCACAGAGTGTCATATGCAAAGCTTGTGTTGGAAGAAATAATTGGTGAATGGCATGCATTTAGCTAATTAACGCGGCGGGCCCGGCAGCTGCGGTCCACGTGCGGGCCGCACCCGCCGCCAGCTCAACTGCGGCCCGCATACATTTCTGTTCATTTTCTCTACCTACACCTACACGCTACCTACCGACAACGACAGTGAAAACAGATTTCTAGTTAGGGGCAACTTTCATATAGGTACACTGCATAAGTTGAATTCATTATATAAGACGCGTACTAATCTCGAAGATAACTATTACAATTCTTAATCCATCGCATTTTTTTATAGAATAGTGTGATTTTGACAATCTTTTTATATTTTGGGTGTAGTATAATCGAAATTAGTCCCATTTTTTTTGCTGACGTTGACTCAAAATTTGTCACTTACCTACATTAGTTGGGTTTTCTGGCTCTTTTTGTTAAAGGTTTTTGCTTCCTACTTGGCACTTGGTAATACAGTAAAACAGTAAAAAAATGAAAAAATGATGTTGCATAAAATAATACATAAGCAATAACAAATAAGCATGAAGTTAATAATAAGACTATTAGTAGAATTACCTAATATAATATAATATAATGAGCTAACCCTATAGACCCTCATTGCACTCTGGAAACCCTTGTCAATTCGGGAAAGACAGCACTATGCTAATGTCTTTTTAACCTTTGAATTCTGTAGCCACTTCCACAGTTGAGCTGTTCCCATTCGTGTAGAAATCTGTCCTACCTCCTACCTACCTACCTACTGTACGGTTGGCCAATGTGTACTTGGCCATATAATTTTCATCATTAGAGAAATATACCGACGAAGAAATCAGACTAAAGTATGACTTTCGTCGTCAAAATACTATATCAAACTGAACCTACAACCTTTGAAGTAATGGCAGTTGACGACGTAATCGGTACGAAATTACTCACTAAATACTTAAGTTTATTACTCCTTCGTTTGTAGAAAACCTTAATCAAATCATAGGAGTAGATTACTTAAATTACAAGTTGTGAAATTTATCACGTTGAGTTTATGAACACTATGAACTATGTCTTATTCTTTGGTAATAAGTACTGAAATGAAATGCAAACACCGTCTATTTATCAACAACATCGCAAAACCGACTAACTATGGTTATTCATTAGTTTGCAAAGAGACATAAAATTTCCATAATCGTAGACACAGCCGTAACATTGGACTGCTACCTAAGCACGAGCCGCGGTACAGTCACATACAAGTCTGATTGGTGACTGAGCTGGAAATAAAAACTTTGTTGCCAATATCTTAAATTAGTCCTTAGCGTTCTCTAACGAGGCCAATTTAGCTGGTCCGGGAGCCGCCGTCGAACTGTTGTTGTGTGCAAAATTGTTTACTTTTTGCTCCCTCCCAGGTAGAAAACACAACGGCTTAAAGCATTTTCATAACAATGCGCCTGTGGCTTTCTCAACATACTTTTTTTGGACGCGATGCGTCTGACAGACACGCCATTGTCATTGTCAAATGACAGACTAAAAACTAAACCTTTTGTTGATGATCAATGAGAACGATCGATCCGGAGCCGGACACTTCGAATGCCAAACCTTAAAAGGTATCAATTAGTTCTTGCGCAGACAAGAGAGGTTCAGATTAATTAACTGATACATAACAAATCATGTGGCTCACCTTGTGTAATCGCTTTTGCATAATATCATTCCACCTTTGAAGTAGAAGGAACGGCCTATGTCTGCGAGTGCCTGCCCGCAGCAGGCGCATTTGAGGCAGCCGTGATGCCAATATCGGTCGAGGGCCTGCAGCAGAAACCTTTCGACGATCTTGCCATTGCAACCAGCGCATTCTTTCAGTGCTGGGTTATTGTTGTTGTGTGGGTAGTCGTGCCCGTTGGCCGCAAACGCCGCCTCGGGCGAGGGCGGGTGCGGCGAGCTCAGCTCCGCGTACCCGTGGTAGTGCGGGTTCATGCTCAACGCACTCGCTGCCAGCTTGACGGTTGGAGCGGGAGCCGCTCGCACCGACCACCACAACTACACGCCCTGTAGACAAAGATAAACAAATATTATGATTTATTATACTCCACCAAACAAAATAGATTCCTCATACGCAAGTATCAACTTTCATTCCTAATATTGCTTATAAAGTATCCAGTTAAACTACTCTATTACTGAAGCCAAGTGCACGTAAATAGAAGACGATTATGCTATTTTGATACGTGAATAATTCAACGTTAACCTATTTGAGATGTTGACCCCTTGTAATCATTTTTCTTGGCGGCCCTCGGTCAGGACACTGGATTCGGGCGAAGGCCTGCGGGTGGCCGCGTTTATAAAATTTTCCAATTAGCAATTTCATACAATTAGGAGCGGGGTGAGAGTGCGGGCGGGAGTTGGTGCTGCGGGGTGAGGGGTAGATGGTTAGCGCGGGTCGCGGGGAGTGCGTCAACCCGATCCAATTAGCTCGCGGCCGGCGGAGCGGCGGGACGCCCGTGCCGTCTGAGCGGCCCTGTCGCCATAAAACTTAATTAAACGTTTTAAAACAAGTATTCATTAAAGAATAATCAAGCTTATGTAGTCATAAATAACCGGATTGTCCCGCGCGGAACGGTGCCGTAATTAAGACTGCACAGAGTTGATCAAACGCACTGATTTGAAACTACCCTTCATTAAGAGAGCGCGAGTCGGGCGCGGGAGCTTCCGCTGCGGTGCAGAAACTAATTAAGAATAACGGACGCTTTAAAAGCGTAATTAATTTAGATTGTAATTCTATTTCTCCGAGAGTAAAGTAGACAATTATTTCAGTAGCCCTTTCTTTTGGAACGATTTGCTTTGCTGAATGTAATTTGCTTAATTTCTGTGTTCAACAGGATAAAGGGTTGTAACTGTAGATTTGTTTGATACGTCCGAACGCGTACCGCGTTATAAATAGCCGTTGCTCATAAACGGCAATAATGAATTCATAATAGCCGGGTGGTACTAACGACCATATCGTGATTAATTAAGGTGGTAGACGTTGAAGTGCGATTGCCGCAATAGAGTGTAAACAGTTGCATCACTACATACTTACATATTACGACTGTAGTTGTGCGCGTGTGGAAACCCATTACACTTGTTGGCGGGCATGTCTAATGAAGGCTATAAGGGCGAGGAGCGGTGGCGTGTTAGGTGTATCCGTAAGCCGCGCAAGTTGCGTGCGTGCTAATGAGCTACCGTAGCGTCGCGTGCGCACCTATCGCACTTCGTTAAATCGCACCCGAAGTACGCGCTCCCAAGGGCCTTAAAAATATCTTTGTGCAGTTTCTGCGCCTTAGATATATTCGGTCCATATGTTCAGTTATGTCACAGAAAGTTAATTATTAAATTCTATGTTTAGAGCATATCATGCTGTATAGATATAATAAACCTGAAAGTTGTAATTTTAGATAAAAAGGGAACGCTTTAGGAGAGAGACAGTATGACATAATTTATTTATAAATCAATTACTAGATAATTCGAGGAAGTTATCATGGATGGTATGAATTCGATTATCTTAAGATATCGATAGTGATTGTTTAAATCAATCTTTTACCTCGTGGTAAAGGGTTTATTACACAAGATCACTAACTTTAGATATTAATCAACAATATACCTACCTACGTTACCTTATCTGATAGTGGAATATTTTACATGACATTGAAATGTATTGCTTCTTATTTTTTTCACAAGATGCAATTCATTCGGAAATAGAAAAATATCTTTTCATGTATAAACTAGATCCTACTAATATTATAAACGTGGAAGTTTGTGAGAATATATGGATGTATGGATGTTTGTAACTCTTTCACGCCAAAACTACTGAACAGATTGAGATGAAACTTGGTATGTAGATAGCTGGAGATCTGGATTAACATGCAGGCTACTTTTTATCCGGATATTCCCACGGGATCGGGACTAACGCGAGTGAAAGCGCAGGGCGCTGCTAGTATATAATATTTAGGGTATATTTACAACACACGATACCTTAGTCGAGCTACTGCAGCGGGCAGTGCCTTACCTACACAAAATGTGTGACACCAAAATTGGTTAGGAGCGTTTCTAAGCGACCAAGTGTGGTTTGAGGTGTTTTTGAGAATAATTTTGTATTTTTTTATAAAGTATTAAATGTCAAAAAACAACGCATGTTTTAACTTAAGTCAGCAAAATCAATTAAATAAAACAAATGGATACTTAAGACATCAATAGTACAATTGCCATCCACAGTATAATATCATGTGTGTGGTATTGTACTATATGTCAGGTTTGCGTAAATACCTACAGTAGTTATATAATTGTATACACATAGTAACTGTTTAATAAATATATATTTAAAAAAATACTACATTTCAGATAAATTTTATATCATAAAACTTGCCTTTATAATTAAATATAGTATTTTTGTTTGTGTTGTTATGTAAAAACAAGTTGTTAAAAGAATAAATAAATAAGAAATATTTTTTTATTAGTTGTTGTTTCTTTATTTTTTTGCTGAAACTAAATACTATATTTAATTTCAGTAAGTAAAAAAATGTTGTCAACCCTTTTAACAAGAAAACTAAAACGCGATGTAGGTTGCTCGAAAGTAGCGTTTGTGCATTAGTCCTATAATTCAAATTAAATTCAATAAATATTATTGATTTTATTAACGTACAAATTGTGAATTCTAGAAAAGCTGTTAGGTACTTTTCAAACACTATTTACTGCTCCGGGGAGTTGGTACAAATTGGTGGGTGTCGTTATTCTGGCTAATTGCCAATTAGAACTAGTTAGATGTGTGTAAATATTCAAGTCATAAATATGTACTAGAAAATATTTGCAGCGTAATGATTAAGTAGAAATTGTTTATTTTGATTTGTTATTTGTCACACTGAAGAAGCAGATAGTCACTTAGTGCACGAATCTAATATTTTTATGGTTTGGGTAAACTAACCTAAACCTAATGTTAGGTAGGTAAATGGTAATTTGTAATGCATATTATGAAATTTTGTTAAGTAAAACAATAACGAGTCATTGTCAATAACAAATATCTAATATTCAAGAATGTCATTGTCTAGCTAGTAGGTATAATAATATAAACGTGAGTTTGTAAGGATGTATGGATGTTTGTTGCTCTTTCACGCAAAAACTACTGAACCGATTGCGATGAAACTTTTTACGTAGATAGCTAGACACCTGGATTAATACATAGGCTACTTTTTATCCCGATATTCTAGCGGAATCGGGACTTACGTGGGTGAAACCGCGTGGCGCAGCTAGTTTAATTATAAATAAAAAAATGGACATGGGAACTAAGCCTTTAGAGAAGTTAGGGCACAACAGAGTAAGAGAAGGAGCAAACTGTGCACTCTATTGAGGAGATATTGGCGTATGTGTCGGGTCGTTCAGCTCCCTTTGATATGGTTGAAGTGGACGATGGCTGGCACGTGCGTCATGCTCGTGAACGAGTGCCGTTGGTTGGAGCTGGTCATCTCCGAACTGCTATTACTTACATACAGCAGTAGTTTGCGCGACTGCTTATAGTTTAGAACAATACGTTACATTGTCCTCACATTTAATTTGCGCATATAAGCAATGTAACCAAAAAGTTGTAAAAAAGATGTTGAAAAAGAGTGTCCTTGGAGTTTCTTGCCTGTTCTTTTCTACAGGATCTACTTATTGGAACAGGCAATTAGCTTCACGACTGACTTAGTCTGACTGACTACTACTCCTGACAATTCAAAAATACCTATAATGGTTTAATTGAAATAAATGATTTTGAGAGGATACGGTAAGAGGCGTAAAATCGTTAGATGATTTTATGATTCGAAGTAATTTAATATTAATATGCATTGATTAATATGTTCTTTCAACTTAATATAGTACAATTCCTATTAGATTCGGACTATAGATCTTTATATCAACATTTTCAATATATTTATTTATTTACAGAGAAATACATATTGTTTACAGATAATCCTTACACAATAGTATATAAGTACTTAGTAATGTCTATAACGACTTTGGTAGGTAATAAAATAATGAGGTACTAATATTGTTTCATTGTGAAACAATATAAGTAGCTGGGTTGCAAATGGGTACATTAGCTAGGTAACAGAACTAAGAATCGTGTCTCGAGGTAAAGCCCTGCTGTCTTCATAAACAGATATTCAGAACATATGAATATGTCTAGGGTCTGATCAAAAATCAAATTATAGTTTCATGATTAAAGGTGGATATTGAGTTACATATTTAATAAAAGAAAAAAATGTAAAGAAAAGGCCTTCTTTTGACAGAGGTCAAAAGGAGGCCATTATAAAGTAAATAATATTATGTAAAAATAATGAAAAAAAAATCTGTATCGTCTTTAGAAAAATGTTTAAGGAAGCAAGGCATTGTTTTCCCTACCTGTTGTTGTTGGTGAATGCCTAAACCATTTCCATTTTCAGTCCTCAAAACTGTATGGTTCGTTCCCACGTAACTTCATCTTTATTATTTTTGACTTTGTATTTTGATAGCTGTCCTCTTTGCTTAGCATTGTCAAAAAAAAAACTATCACTCAAATTTGTGATAATTAGAAATACATTTTTAATATGATTGTCCTCCGTTTACCACAACATTTGAAGCGCTGGAGCCAATGAAGCCTGGACAATCTTCTGTTTTATTTATATTTTCTCAAATCAATTCCGTGGAACATGGAAATAAATCAATACAGTTCGCACTTCACAAAAATTACAGTTCTATAAAAATACACTGATCTCCGTTAACTGTTGTGAAACTTGGCTGGCTTGGCTTCTATTATTATATTACCGGATAATTTTCTTTTCATGTGTTGTTGTTCATAGAAAAGTTACTTTTTATTTCATGAAATCTAAACGCTCATAAATAAAAAAAATAATGCCTGCTTTTGGGACACGACATACAATTGTGCATAATTACTCAAACTTATGTCTGTTCAAGTTCCACTGGGGTAAAATAGAAAGTGAAATGTATCTTATTTGCATAAGGTTAAAGTTTATAATATTTTGATGTGTGGAGGATGTAAGCGTGGTGCGTGTTTAGCTCGCGGGGGTGGCCTGGGAACTTGGCAGGTGCCGTTTTCATTATTCAAGCCCCATTGATTGGATACTTTGTTGCCGTTTAAAAATCTTATTAGCAACCGCCCGACAACAAAGCGAACGCGATGAGCCTCCTCATGGCCCCTCTATTTACCTGTTAAGTGATTTTTTTTTCAATTACAGCCGATGAACTGCCGGTTTGAAATGTTTAAGGCTGCGAAAGTGTAAGTCATCTTGTTAGTGAATGTTTATTTCCGCTTTTCCTCAATCTGTGTTGAGGCCACTTGAGGCATTTGTCAGCTGCAATAAACAGGATGATTCTACAGAATTGAACGAAAACTTTCCAATAATAAAATATTAATAAGATTTTTGCAGTTAAACTCAAACAGGGTTATTTGCTTAGCAACATTTAGGTACGTTGCAAAGTAAACATTAACCTCTAGACCGCAGTCTATAAATCAAGTGTTAAAATGTATGGTTCTAAAACTCTACAGCTATACACAAAAAAAAAATATTATTTTAAAAAGTTAATGCTGTAAGCGTATCGGTCACTTGTTTTAACTGCAGGGTTCCCCAAGAACAACCGAGCGCTCGCTCGCCACGAATAATGTAATTAAGACGAAACCGCTGGCGAAATTAAACGCGGAAACGGAATGAGAATGTGAGCCTAATTAGAACCGAGAGCGGGGTGGAAGACGCTGCAAGCGCCCCCCATCGTATCGCGCGTTGGGCAAACTCGCACCCGGCTCATACGGGATCCACATGGACCATTATGATACACCGTTTGAGTCAAATTACTGACTAAATCATTGAATTAATTGTGAGTCACTGTTAACGACCTAATGTTGGCTCAAAATAATAACTTCTGCATAAGAATTGCATGTAACATGCTGTAAAAAAGCCAATTAATATTAATTTGCTGCAGAACTAATGACAAATATAACCACAGCGGCACTATTAATACTGCACTAATGAGCCGCGTTTTAACGAAGCTATAAAATATTAGCTTTTTTCTGCTCTTTATATTGCACGGAGCAAATAATCACAGCGCACGTCGGTCGCAAGCATAAATCCAATTCGTTTTCTCTCACATCCATACTAATTAAAAAACTGCGGACAAATTGGAGCCCACTCTTCGCCCACGGGAACATAAAATATCCATTCCATTGACGGCCCGGGTCTGCCATTGATTAATTTTATCCAATCGGATGCGAATTCAAGTTTTTCAGCAGTTAATTGTCATGCTTCATTAGGTGAGTGATTTTTGGTGTTGTTCCATTACCGGCGCTGGGTACAGGTTGATGAATCGGTTATTCGATTTCGATTATCGGATCTCGAAAGAAATCGCATATCATTCTCGAATAGAAATCGATGACAGTCATGCGAGTGTATCAGCCCACTTATAGCAAACGGGTATACAGTACTTGCGGCTAATGTGTGTAATATTATTTGCATATAATGACGGTTAATGTGCCCGGCGCATTATTCATCTGGCGTGACCTCAAAACGGCCGCAAGAACCGTTTGATCGATGTACGTTCCCTCTCCATACAGCTGTGTATTTTAAAATGGTTATTTCATGATAGGTAATTACTAAAGAATCACGTAGCATATCTATAGATAATTTTATAGAAATTATGAGTGGTAAACGACATAATGGCCCACGAGGTTTCAGTTGGAACTAAATTATATATCGTATACTCCAAATGGTAGTTATTATGCGAAAATCAAATAAAATACAGTTTCAAATATTTTAAAATGCAAACTTATGATAATATAAAGTGGAAATGTATTCACTCCAACGAAATGTAAGTAATAAATTGTGTATTTTGGATGTCTCGTACGAGCGTGATCTAAAATACCAGTCTTGTTTGGCAAAAACAGTTGACATATCGGCGCGGGCGCAGGAATAAGATGTAAAAACGCGTATTACATTCAACGATAAATTACATTACACGTCTCCAATCCGGAACACCGTAACATGTTTGCAGAGATACATTATCTTTTCTGGTCGAGGACAATTTTCAGACCGGACTTATCTGTTGCCATACAACTTTTATAGAAATTCCATGTTATGGATTTTTTCAACATGTATCGATAATTTTGTAAGTCAATGAATATTTTAATTAAATCTTCTGTGGTTGGATTTTATTTTACAACCGTCAGCAAGAAATGGTTTATTTAAGTAATTTGTGCGCAATTATGTTACATTTGACGTAGATAAGTATAAATTTGCCTCGTCAGTCAATCTAATGTCAGGGTTTGGTGCAAGGTATGTATTTCGAAACACCGCGTCCTTGCTTTGCTATTCATTACTATTAATTAGTAAGTACTTACGAGGATAAAAACATTGTACATAATTTACATATAAATATTTTTGTTTCTTTACTTATACAGTTTGATTCGCAGGTTATTAATGTTCACGAAGCGGATACTTCGTTTCATACATAGCCTGCATTGATTGAACATGTGCGATGTTCATGACAGAGATTTTTACATTTTAGTTAAATTGGTTCGCATTCAACTTAATGAAACTCTTAATCACTGATGTTGCTGACATAAGATAAGCTTATGTAAGTGTTGATCTAGAGTAACTACCAATCTTTGTCTTAGTTTCTACTCGACATGATTTGACACGACTGTTACAACTCCTAATGCTAAATGAAGTTCCAAAAACATATTTGTTGTATGCGCCTCAAGAATACATAGTTGTAATACCTCTAACACTTTAAGCGAACAAATTAATAATGGCACGGAAGCTTAAGAACTGTATTTCGAGGAAGAGAAAGGATTATTGCAGAAGTCTTCACATCGTTATCTATATTACAATCTTACGTCGAAGCAAATGAGTAAATTTAAATTAACTTTCATTTCTAAATTAATATGATTTTAATGACGACGCAACAAAATTGTCTTAGTTTTTATTTCAGGAGAGAATACTTTTGATAGAGCACTCATCACTCCATTTACTATTTTACCATGTTCAGTTTGTGAATTCATGTGTTCTCTGAATCTAGGGTTGGCACATTTTTGTGACACCGAGCGACCGCTTAAAAGTTTTGTGATTTCGTAATACGTATTTATTTTTTCGCACTTACGTCTGCTCTGTGCTGATCTCTTGACTGTGAGACAAAGTCAAAATTGCTGTTTATTCCCTTATCAAAGAGCCATATGTCTAGCGAAATTAGTTTAAAATTGTGTATTTTTAAGGTTCCGTTCCTCAAAAGGAAAAAACAGGAACCCTTATAAGATTACTTTGGTTTCCGTCTGTATGCCTGTCTGTCTGTCGAGACCATTTAACTCAGGAGGATACCCAGGGCTAATCAACTTGAAATTAACATCAAATACTTGTCTGCGGTCTCTTGAAGTTGTAAAAAAATCAAGTTTTTAAGTCAACGAAATCAAAAGATACGGCCCTTTAAAGCCCTAGATTTAGATACAAATTTGAACATTTCGTAAGTAAATGAAAACCTATAGGGTACTTCTCATTGACCTAGAATCATGAAATTTGGTACAAACAAGTAAAGCAAAAAAATCCGAATGTCGTTAATTTGTTGTTATACCACATAATTTTTTTGTGATTTCAAACTTATATTTTAGGTTGGAAAGTTGACTTTGTCGCATAAAGATGTATGGAAAAGTATTTTTAGAACTGCAAAGTTAAGTTCGTCGTCTTTGAATTGATTCCCGAGATGCACTTACTATCCACATACAAGTTTGTTTGCTTACGGAACCCTCGGTGCGCGAGTCAGACTCGCACTTGTCCGAGTTTTTTTTCTAAATTGCATTGCCCTTAGCAGTAAGAACAAAACGTAAGTGAATGAACATAAAAGCACACGCGCGTGAAGAATGCTAATAAGAACGTTTTGTATCACACTAATGGTTAAGGATTTGTCACTGCCGCCAAACAGGTGTGTCGTGACGAAAAACACGTAATAATGACCGAACAAGTGTAGACATTGTCTCCAACAGATCGGGCGTTCTCGCCCGTAATTAGAGGCGGCCGACCGAAAACTCCCTCGAGCTACGAAAACATAGAGGATGCATCGTATGATCACGGGGCATCGCAGTTGATAAATCAGATACCTAACACTTGACAGGTTTAACTAGGATAGTTTATATTTACGTCAGGAGTTGAGGTGTACTCGACTGTAACAATTATTATGAATAATTTAAATTACAGTTTACATATGTTCACAGTTAGAGCTGATACATTCTTCTTCATTTTAATATTGCCATTCCATAGTATTCAGAAAATCGTATGAAACGGCAATATTAATATGTGAATTTTTTATGAAGAGTTTTAATGTTTTTTTTTTACTCGCTTTATATTAGCTTCACTTGTATGTTTGTAACCGACTCCTTTTTTGACCCACTTTAAACGGCCAGATTTCATTCAAATTTTGCACACCTGTCAAAGACCGATGATAATGCAATAATTCGATTTTTTTTTTTTAGTTGAATTTTCTATAAAAGCGTGTTTTTTAGTTTTTTAAACAATAATTCTTTTTTAAAAGAATACTAGAAACGTGGGTCACTACTGATATTTTACTTACTATTTACTGGTATTCTTGTTAACCCCACCAGTTAAGCTAAATGCTTGTGTTAGGTTAGGTTAGAACCCACTGGTTCACGACGGTAGTGCACTGGGTGGGGTTCGAACCCGTAACCACTTACACGTAAACCTTAGCCATTACGCTACCGCCGCTCATATAAATATAATTTATAATTTGTGATTTAATTTTTAAAAACTCAAAAGATTTCAATCACAGAAATGATGGCAATGAATAGTTTTGGTATCGGTTAAGGGCTTTATTTCCTCATTTATACTCAAAAACGGTCCATTATGCGTGCAGATATGGATATGGCAGTTGAGCCAGCCATGTTCGCATGCTTTCCAGAAGCACGGAAGCCTAATGAATAGTTTATAACAACTTGAGACACCTCATACACGGCCGTATGATCGGAAACTAGGCAGAACCTGTATAGGTAAATAGACTGCTAATAAATCCGACTGAAATCGAACCCGACCTCTGGCTCAGAAGCCAGAATCACTAATAGACCAACGGGCCCGCCCTAACGATACAAAATAATTATTGCGTTAAATTAAGAACATGTTTTATATTTCTAAAAAAATACAAAGGATTTTAATTTTGTCTAGTCTAGTTAAAATAAAAATAAGGTCGCATTCAACAACACTCATAGTCAAGGTGAACTAAAACCTTGTATTAGGGGTACAGAATTTTGTCGGACGCCCAATTCGGTTTCCGAGCGGGACGTTCGACAGTCGGTGCTATTTTGCGTCTGAGGACTGTGACCGAAGAGGTAGTGAGCTGTGGCGGCGTGCTGTTGGCGGTGTCGTTGGACATCGCCAACGCATTCAATAGTCTGCCATTCAGCTGCATCAGGGAAGCACTCCATTATCACGGGGTGCCAGGGTACCTGAGGCGGCTAGTGGCAGACTATTTAGAGGAGCGTACCGTCATGTACGAGGACCGAGAAGGAAATCTGAGTCGTCGGCCCATGTCGTGCGGTGTTCCGCAGGGGTCTGTCCTTGGACCACTCCTGTGGAACATGGGGTACGACTGGGCCCTCCGAGGTGACTTCCCCCCTGGGCTCGGCGTAATCTGTTACGCCGATGACACGTTAGTCACAGCCCGGGGGGTGAACTTTCAGGAGGCGGCGCGCCTAGCCACCAGGGGAGTCTCTCTGGTGGTCGGGCGCATCGAGGCGCTGGGCTTGCGGGTGGCCCTGGATAAGACGGAGGCCCTTTTATTTCATGGGCCCCGTCGTGGTCCACCCCCTGGCGCCTCTATCGAGGTCAACTCGGTCCTCGTACCGGTTCAGGCCCACATCAAGTATCTGGGCCTGATCCTTGACGGAAGGTGGCGCTTCGACGAGCACTTCCTGCAGCTTGCTCCAAAGCTGGTCGGCGCTGCGTCCGCCCTTGGGCGACTCTTACCCAATTTGGGTGGACCCAGCGTCGCTACGAGACGGCTGTACACAGGGGTTGTCCGGTCAATGGCACTTTACGGTGCACCGGTGTGGGCGGAGGCTCTGACCGCCCAGAATAGGGCGCGCCTCTGGCGCCCTCAGAGGGTTATGGCGGTTAGAGCCATACGCGGATACTGCACCGTATCGACGGAGGCGGCGTGCGCGTTGGCCGGGACACCCCCGTGGGATTTGGAGGCGGAAGTGCTCGCCGAAGTATATCGGCGAACGGCTGAGTTCTGGGCGGGAAGCGGCAGTCGTCCCCCGCCCGAAGAGGTACGCGAATGGCGTGAGGCCGCTCGCCGAGCCACCATGGCTCGTTGGTCGTCCCGGCTGGAGGCTCCACGTGCTGGCTTTGCCACCGTGGAGGCGCTCCAGCCGGTCATCATCGAGTGGGCAGGGCGACAGCACGGGACCCTTTCCTTCCGACTGACGCAGGTTCTTTCCGGGCACGGCTGCTTCGGGAAGTACCTGCACTCGGTCGCTAGGAGGGAATTGAGTCCCGCCTGTCACCACTGCGACTGCAGTGAGGACTCGGCTCAGCACACGCTGGCGGATTGCCCCTGTTGGGCAGCGCAGCGTCGGGCCCTCACTGCAGTCATCGGAGAGGATCTGTCGCTACCGGCTGTCATACGCTCCATGGCCGGTAGCGACAGGAATTTTACCGCGGTCGCAACCTTCTGTGAGGAAGTCATCTCGCAGAAGGAGGCGGCGGAAAGGGTCCGGGAGGACGACCTCCATTCGGACTTAATTCGCCGCCGGCGAACCGGGCGGCGGAGGCGCGCTTACCAGCGCCTCATGCCGCCCTGAGTGTGGCCGCGGGTGGAAGGGACGGGTTTTCCCCTCCACCCGCTATAGTGGCCCCCCGCGAGGAGGCGGCGTCCGCGTGTGCCTGGACGTCGCCTAATTGAGAGGTTTTTTACCCGAAGGTGGTGCCCGCGCTTTGCGGGCAGGCGCTAGGAGGGTTCCGGATGTCTTAATAAAAGCTGTTCCCGGGTCCCTCCTACTTAAGGCGCAGTACGGCACACCGTGTGGTTTTAGTCGGTTCGATTCCGACACACCGCCCCGCCGAAAACCCCGGTGGGGTGACGGCCCGAGGGGGTTTCCACACGTACAAAAAAAAAAAAAAAAAAAGGGGTACAGAATTTGGGTTTTTCCCTTCACTCGCTGGAGTGGCCCCCCGGAGGAGGTGACGTCCACGTGTGCCTGGACGTAACCTAATTGAGAGTTTGTTACCCGCGCTTTTGCGGGTAGACACCAGGGGGTCCGGATGTCTTAATAAAAGCTGTTCCCGGGTCCCTCCTATTTTAGGTGCAGTACGGCACACTGTGTGGTTTTAGTCGGTTCGATTCCGATACACCGCCCAACCGAAAACCCCGGTGGGGTGACGGCCCAGAGGACCGAGGGAGGACAAAGACAAAAAATAAAACAAAAGTGGTACAGAATTTGCTATTCTAACTTTACGCAAAGTCGGCTTATTTTGCTTTTTAAGATATATATCTTTAAAGATATGGGACTTACGCTTGAATATATCTATGTTTATTATTCGACGAATTTAAACAGTAGCACTTTTAAATTCTAAGAATAAAAAACTGATTATGACTTGTAAAATTGATACATATCGTTATCAGAGAATCTGTTACATTAATGTTTCCTATTACCGTTTACATTTAACAACAGTCAGATAGCGTTTTAATTGATAAACATACATACGATAAGTCCTAACGAAACAACAAAAAAAAAATACCCTGGCAATAAAAAATAGTAACTACTTTCTCCTAACTACCATTAATTTAATCTCAACATAACAACAAAATACAGGCAACAAAGACGACAGTGTGGCGATTATCATGGAGTAACAATTGATTAAATTGAATTGTAATAGTAGGACCCGTTCGCTAGCATGACGTGTAGATTGCCTCCCTCAGTAGTTTGGATTAGAGGGAACGTACCATCTCGAGCAACACATTACTACAGACAATGACTTTTTAGTGGTCATGAGGATCCTTTTGCGAGACCTCATTAATAATAATAAAAGACAAATAAATATGTTTACTAAATGATCTCGATGTACTCCCAACCCAACACAGGTGAGGCCATAATACAGAAATAATCAAAAACGGACATTGCGTACTAAACAATTAGAGATTCGATCGATTACTTGAAATTGTGATATCAATTATATCAAATCTGTTCAACAAGATTGTTAATTAAGTAGATTAGATTTAGTAGTAACAATACATTTAAACTATAATTTTAACATTGAACATTGTATTATGTTAAACGAGTTAGTTGAAAGTGCCCTCTCCAAAAGCACCGTCAAGTTCAAGACTTGATGTTCAACGAAGCGGTCCGTCACGGCGGACTGACCATAATTGTGCCTCGTCCGACAAATATATTAAGTATTCGTGATAGAAGCGAACAGTGTGTAATTTTAGAACGTTTTGCCACAAATGTCAGCCTGGGGCGGTAATACACTTGAACTTGTGTAGCAACGAATATGAAAGATGGTCTTTCGTTTACGATGGCCGATGGTTAAGTATTTTGTGCAGTTACATTATAAGAATAATAATAATATTTTATTTAGCACTAAGATAGTACAAGTCTACATTCACATAGTTACATAGCATAAGCACTTTAGTTACAATGACGCTAAGGGTACTGAAGCTGTGTTCCAAACTAGGCTGAAACCTGTATTTTGGAAAACAGGCTTTTTTTTACAAATTAAATCAAATGACGCGAATGTCAGCGACATTCGCGTGCAGATGCTGACATAAGTTTGGGTTGGTATTCTAAAACAATGTACATAATTGAGTGTGAGTTTGTGTATATGTGTGTGTGTGTGTGTGTATATGTGTGTGTGTTTATGCGTGTTTGTGTGTGATGTTAATTAAGATTAGCACTACTAAGCTTTGAATGCGAGTACCTCCTCGGTCGAATGGTAGTCCAATTTTTGTATCCATGCGGTAATTTTCGTTTTAACTTCATAGCTGTTCAAGGCTCATCAGGATCATTTTGTAGGTTTTTATTACTAAATTTAGATTTATTTCATTATTTTACAAATAAACCTTAAGATGTAAAAGTTAAATGTTTAGAAGTAGCCTTCCTCTGATCTGTAAGACGTTTTATGTATTACGTTTGTTTAAGACATACTTTATTAAACGAGCAAGGACCCTTGTTGCACCGCAGCATTGTGTTGATGATATAATTAAAAAAATACGCTCTAATATGATAAGTTATTGTACCCTAACCTTGATTTAATACAGGGTATGAAAAATAAAATACTTCTTCCCAAACAATAATGACTGTGCGTCGACGTTGAATGTTGACATCAAGCTTCCCTTCAATTCAACCAATTTAAGTGGGAAAAAGCTGAAATGAAAGAGTTCCAGCAAGTGTTCCTAGACCAAAACGAACTGCGTACCTCAATTAGAACCGGAGATATAGAGAAAGAAAGCTATGAAAACATAAGAAATGTACAGGAGGAGTTCGCGTCTGAGTAAAACTTGAGAAGGTTGAAAGTTAGGTGATTTCCATAGCTTCAGGACAAATCTGTGCAACTTTAATTTAAAAAGTAATTTGACAATTCGGTTGGATAGAAGGCCGGACGGACTCGTAATTCTTTAATTTTTTTTAAGATTTGATAATGGGCTAACGGCGATAATATTTCTCTATACTTCAGTTGTATCTTCTAACTTTTTCTCCGATACGGTAGGTGCTATAAGTTTGAAGACTAAGCTAGAGAAACGGACAGATGCTATCACCACGATATCGCTAGGCTAATTTACTGGCTTCTCTTAGCATGGAAATCTTGATAAGATGTTGTTTATTTACGATTCACACTTCTCATTTATTCGAAAACATGTACATAGGTATAATTGGGTAGATGCCTATGCTGAAAATAAATAGTTTCGCCAACTCTGGCAATAAAATAAATTAAAATACTGTGAAAATTGCCATTCAGTTTTATTTAACGTTTTTAATTTGTTTTATAATCGTCAAATTAACATTAAGGTGAATGATTTGACAAACATAAGGTGTGACGTCATACCTTAGTATTTCATACAAAAATGCCCCGAATCTAGCCGTGACGTAATAATACGTTTATTAAAAGATTCTGATTTGACAGCCATCTACCCTATTTTATGGATTGTGTTTTAGGTCTAAATTTAAAAATGATTAGATTTTATTAATATTAGAATACGAACGTTTTTAAACGAGTGCGTGTGTAAGTAGTACCTTTGTTTCCCCAATCAGCCTGTCGCAAGGATGCAGAAAAGTGCTCAATTCTAATATTATCGCATCATTGTACTTTTATTTTAGTTACAAATTAAAACGTGTCGTTTTATTCATCTCTTGAAAGAACTTTAGATTTCTACAAAAAACAATGTAATAAAACCTAAAACAAAACAAATCTTAAACATATGAACGAAGCTTCCGGTTTGAAATGTCAAATTCCCATTATGTACTTGTTACAGTACTCTCATCTGTTTCTTGTGTAAATAAAAATAGTCAACATGACACGTATGACATGCCTGCGTTTATATATTTTGAATAGTGAAACTTCTTTAGAATCGTTGTGATTTGAAAATTCGATGAAACGAACAAGTCACATAAAAAATAGACAAACATATTCATAAATAGGACTTAGCCTGCGAGAGAATGAGATAGAATACAAGCTTACAGTGTTTTCTATAATCTTTGTCTTTGCGTCTGCGTACTACGAAGCCTTCAGAAAATGCGTCATAGTCAACGTGGTGTATCATTCACGTGTATCATTTTTTGTGCATTTGCGTATTAAAATTCGTTGGTTAAATTATTAAGTAAGTATGTATATTTATATAGTGTTATTTATATTTTATTCATACATTTCTTTAATTTCATCTGTATTTACTCTCAACTTTCATAACGAACGGTCAGAAAGGGGCCCATAAAGTTCTCGTACTCATGGGATTAAAGTGCTCTTACCGCCATACGTCGTTGTCGTTATCGCATTAGTTTCAGTTTTACCACGAATTGGTGCAATTTCATCTAAAAGTCGCGTCGCGTCATCATTTTCGGAAAATAATAATTGTCGAAACATTTTGAACAGTTTTCTTTTCTCGATAATTCTACATCAAGAGCTGCTGTTTATATATCAGGAACTATACATGATCTGTTAAATTGATTAAGTAAACTTGCCAACCTAATGTCGCTGCGTTAGTCTTATATGGGACAACTACATGTATGAGGAAGCCTGAGGAAGGTTGAGATTCTCAGTGTATTTTGTATCCATTAAATGTGAAGTTATCTCATATTAGTGCGGAGTTAGAATTTTTAACTACCTATTTAATTAATTCTATATCTAATGAAAATTACAAAGCCCTGCACAAACAAACAGATTTATATAATTCTAACCAATCCTGACCATTCATTTTAATTATAAAACTAATTAGCTTTTGTTTTCATAATTAACTATTCAAACAATGCGTAAAATATCCATATGAGGTACAAACGTTTTTGTTTCATAATTAAAATACATCAGAATTATTTAGGTATATATAATGTTGTTAGTAGTTAGTTGATATTTTCCTTTGCATGATCCTAACAAAGCGCGGCTGTGCTGGTGCCACTGATGAATCAGCAGAGACTCTGGAATGGCACAAATATTCTTATTAGTGACTACTACATAATTATGTATTTGCATGTATGGGCTCATGGGGTCCGTGCGTTCTGAGAGATTGCGAAGGGTTTAATCGACATTTCTAGGGACTAGAGGGTACTGTTTTCATGGCATAAAGAGTAAGCATTGCCTGTGACTGAGTTTCCTGTCACGTTACAATGATTGCGTTACGTAGGGATTTTACGAGGCCTACTAGTTTATTTTTAAAGTGAAAACTTCTTTAGGCACGTTTGTGCACTTTTGCTATTGGGAAAAAGCACTGAACTCGTGACCGTCACGCTAATAATACATAATATTATATAGACCCACTAGAGGGCGCTAATCTAAACATTGAGATCTGTCAGCTCCTTATTAATTAATGTCACCAACGCTTGAGCTGGTGGCACTGACGCTTTAAGTTCGTCGTTTCGTTTAAGTTTTCGCTTCTGTCGGCAGTTCCATGACTGCCTATTTTTTATTTTTAGTGTAATTTGTTGTATAAATACAACAAATAACACTAAAAATAAAAATATAACTTATAGTGTTAAGTATAAATTATCATATAATGTCTTTAGTTGTAAGAGTAAATTTAAAAAACAAAATATTTTCATAAGTAACTCTAAATAAATTTATAATATAATATGTGTTAGTAAATCAACCTTGTTATACCTGAATATTGTAACATGTCTGTATTAGATTTAACTCAAATGTAAATTAAAGAGATAATTAAATAAATATGTACAATTGTACATGTTTGTCTCATCGGCTGCTTTCTTTAGGTAAGTAATATTATTAAACGATGACCATAAGTTATCAATGATAAATATTTAAATTTCTATAATTTTAGGACAAGATTTCCAACTGGAATATTGCGATTTTGTTGTGGAATTTCTACGATACGTCTAACAAGAATAACCAGTAAGTGCTACCCGCATCGGCTGCTAAGAACCAGTAAGTCCTACCCGCGTTTATGGTCACTGCTCCACTCCTAACGGTCGTAGCGTGTTGTTACATAGCCTGTACTGTTCCTCATGAATCTGGCTATCATATACAACAAGATTTTTTCGAATCCGACTGGTAGTTCCAGAGATTAGAAAGTTTAAACAAACAAACAAAAGAACTCTTCAGCTATATTATATTATTTATATTTTATAACTCATGAAGTCATGACTAAGAGTCTGATTTCAATACATCAGGTTGTCGAGGAGATGGATTTCCCAATAACCGTACCGATATTATTACTATAAATGGACTTTATAGCCCAGAGCCTCAAGCAACATTTAAAGGCAGGTAGGTCAAGACCGTGACGCTGAAGGAGCAACTGCTAGATAGGGATTGTACTTGGAGAAGGTTACTCTGTCTGAAACCTACCTACTAATAACTTGATATTGATACATGCCTGGTAAAAATACCTGTCCCCGAAGCGGTCTAGTTTATGTTGTTTTTGTAAAATTGTTTTGAAAAAATAAATATGGTTCTACGGCAGTGTCCGTGCATATCCTATGAAGAAACTTAAATCCCAATTAAAAAAAACATATACGTATATATTTCAAGAAAGAAATATAATGAAATAGCTCTTTTAGTTATCAACAGTGTGTTATTACTTTTAATTAATATAAAATTTATAAGCCAATAATTATTATATTTCTAATTGAAAGTACTAAACATTTACCTTGAATCTAAGGTATTAAAAGTCGTTTCTTATTCTATTACTTATAAATATTACCATTTTAATAAACTATATTACCTCGTAAAGTCTTCTTGCTTTATTTTACAAGTCCCATTATTAATTTTAATAAGGCATTTAATTTTAAAGTATTATCATTACTTAATCTATTCTTGATTCGTATTAATTTCGATTTGATAGTACCAAATAATAAATAAAAACATTTTTTGGTTAAAAGTGATATCACAATAAGTAAACAGAACATTTTACTGAAAAAAATAATCAATAAATCAAAAACTGCAATGAAATCAATCAAACAACATATTATTACGCAATCAGCTGGTCTCGACGGTGCCGAACGTTGAAGGTCATTCACCGTACCGCACAAACATAATACCTGCGGTTGCTAAGCTTACATTACGTAGCGTCAAATGAAACTAATGACTATAAATCCTTAATCTCGCACTTTTATGATGAACTGACTTATGTATTATGATAAGTATCCACAGAAAGACGTTTTTGTAAGTTTTTCGCGTAGCTCAAACTTACACGCTGTATATAGCAATACTACGGAGTATTCAATTACTTTTTAAAAAATTTTGATAGACAGATTCATTTAACGGTGACGGTTCTTGGCTATATACAGGGTGTATTTGAAAAAGGAACACTTCCTTAAATCACTGAAAGGGCATGACTGTTATTTTTTTTCAAAATTTCTTATTGTAAATGCATGCTACCGTCATGCATGCCCTTTCCGTGATTTAAGTAAGTGTTCCTTTTTCTAAAAAACACCTGTATATACAAATAGATGAACTATTTGACGACATCAAGTTTATGTTATTATCCTAGGGTTTTTAATGTGCCTACACATAAGCTTTGCATTTATACATATTTGTTTCTTTTTGTTTTGCTCGTTTATGGATTGTCAGGCATCTTGAAAATCCTATTTTGACCTAAAAATAGAGTCTGCACAGGCGGACGGACAATGACGCTACACAATCAACGGCGGACAAAGCCTTCCACAACTAACAAGATATCTTACGAGTATATCTATAGTATGAGTTTATATTTAATACTGCATATGTGTTATACAAACTTTGTGACACAACGCCCCTCAAAAAGAAGGAAGGATTTTAATCGCTCATTCTGGTTAGGTCTACCCGAAGGTTTAGTATAAGCGTAGTTTTAAAATTTTCAGACCACCCAATGCCATGATCGGTGTAATTCCATCGAAAGGTACTGTTACGGGGCCTTGACTTAGACTCTTTAAAAAAGAAAGTAATAGAATGATGAACACTTTTAATTGAAGAAAAAAGAATGAGTAATCATTATTTTTTCTGAAACACATACAAAACACGGAAAAGGCGAGTGTTCAATCTCAGGGCTCGGAAGAGACTGCTAGACCTTTACGACATTTTGAGTACTACCTACTAGTACCTGCCTAATAATGCTTAGCTCAGGGATGTTCCATATAAAAGGGGTATGTAACAGTACGTACCTTATAAATATTTAATCGCGATTAAATCCCTATCAATATATCTAATATGAATACAATGAGTATTTCCAGTAGACTTTTCCATATGTCTATATCTAGTTCTAGATTTACATTTAATTAGCAGACAGGCAAAAGGGACATTGCGTTATAAAATACGACAAGTATAAGGAAGGATACAGATAAGGATAACCACGGTAATATGCAATTACCGCTGTACTGTGGGGTTTTCCATTATATAACACATATTTATCTGATATTTCTAAGGTCGTTAACAAGAAATCGTTATACTATGCGTAGCTCAAAGATAAGCGATTGCGCGACCAACACGTAGACAAGTGTGCCCACCAAAAAAGTAAACAGTATAGAAGTTGCTGCACTGGCAAGTTGCACCTCCTCTCCAAGGATCTCCTACCACACAGGTGTTTCTGTAATAAAGTTATTTTTCATGTATGACTAAGATCTTACCTTAGTCAGATTCCTTTTTGTGTACTACCTCATACTACAAAACAAATAAACGCTGTTGTCGCCACATCAAAAACTCATATTTATATTATAAAAAAAAGGGGTAAACTATGTTAGATAATAAAACAGTTCATTATTTATTAGACATGAGTAAATAGACATTATTATGACGTGTTATACCGGTAACGCAACGCTATTGGTCGGTTGATGAATATTGTTTATTATAAGTTGATAACAATCAATTAAGTGCGGATTGAGTTACGAACAATATAGCAGTTACTGCTATTTAGTGAATTTTATACTGTATAGCAATAGTGGTGAAATTGTTTCTAACAACCCTGTATGTATAAAGTTCAATCCTACGATGCACCGGGACTTTTCGAGGTAACCGCGTAAAAGCGTGTAAAAATACTTCCAAGGTATATATTTACACACTTTATATTAGCTTGACCTGTATCTATCAATCTATGTAATTTTCTAGTTTTCACCAACTTTAAGACGTCCGATTAGCTTGAAATTTTGTACACGTATCAAGGAACGATGACAATACAAGGCTAAAGGATAAGAAAATAAATTTTAGTATAAAAAAATTCAAAAACACGCTTTAATAGCAAACCGAACTAAAAAGTAGGAAATAATTTTTAAAAGTCAATCATCAAATGTTACAAATAGTTCATTGATGCGAGTAGCTATTTATAAAAGTAGTCATAATAAAAAAATAGTAAAAAGCACCGAAAGCTTTTTTCCAACACCCAATTCTTTATATTTTTTTTTTGTTTTCTTTTTAGTTCGGTTTGCTATTAAAGCGTGTTGTTTTTTTAATTTTTTTTTTTACTATAATTTGTTTAAAGACGACGGGGGTCGCACATTACTTACTTCTTGTTCACATCTTCTACTAAACTAAATGCTGTGTTAGTAGTGGATCCGTAGGATGCTCAGTGCGATAAATTTGCCAATCACCATTTCGATATTCATGTATTTTTTTAACCTTAGTTTTAAAACCCTTTCTGCCTAATGCTGCTTCATTTGGCATATGGGTGTAAGTAGCGCTGCCATCCGTCCGGATTTCCCCGGATTTGTCCTAGTTTAGAGGGCGTCCGGCGTTTTTTTAAGGTGTCCGGGAAAGAATCACGGTTTCACACGTCTGGGATTTTTGAAGAGCTTATCCGGCGTCGGCAATTTAAGTGATGGCAGGCCTAGTTTTAAGCTATAGTTCCTTTGACGCGACAATAAATTCAATCAATGTAGGTGCCAACCTACATTGATTGAATTTATTGTCGCTAAACGCTAAACTGACGGATTTATTATTATAAGCAACCAGACACTTAAGACAAAATGGCCCTTTGTCTCTGCGGTTTCCAGTAACAGTGCATGATTTAATGTCGTAACTATGTCAACAAATTATTATTATGATGTTATTCGGTTGTATTGTTAGGTTATACCTACCAACCTCCCTTAAAATATTCAGATGTATTAACTGTACAAATATTTTACTATCTTGTTGCGTGGAAATATCCCACGGGAACGGTTTACCGAGATAAAAAGTCTATGAGCTATTCCAAACTAGGTATAATCTCTCTGTGCCAGATTTCATCCAGATCCGATCAGCCGTTCTGGTGTTTTTGAGTAACAAACATTCTTCATCCTTCCAAACTTTCACATATACAAGTAGTAGGATAAAACAAATCGTGAGACTTATCTGTAATGCATTGTTTAGATAAAATAAAAAGTAATTAAAAGTGCTAACAATCGTGTACCGGTCTTAAGATAACCCTGTCTTCCATTTAAACGTAACCCCCTGGTCTCCCCTTCTTGGGTACCAACCAGTCTGTGTAAGTCCTTGCATTTGCAATGCATTCGCATTCGCGAATATTCGCATGATTTTTGACATTCGCATTCGCAAAAAAGATGCGAATGTTTAGCGAATGTGTTAGACAAACGAAAAATAAATTATTTGTGGTAATTCATCTTCTAACGTTTATAAATTTTTAGTTATATTAGAATAAATAATAATGGAACGGTCTTGAGTAGATTTACTAAATGGAAAACACTTTCTCTTTTGTTTTTGTTACTTTGATTAAAATATTAACTAAACTAAAAAAAAATTATGTATTTATAATATCATGATATCTTTATAGAAAAGGACTTGAGAAACGACTTCAAATTAATAATATCTAATAAGCCTAATTACATATACACTGAGAGCCATAATTAACCGGCCACCTATTACATGTTGAATCCTTCAAAACTCCTTTATAATTTAATTGTTTTTGATAAAATACTAAATTAAGTTAACCCTTCACAAAAAAACATCGAACAGGAGTCAAATATAAAATGGTTTATTTCAAATAAAAATACATATTAAAAATATGCAAAAAATGTGAAATTAGTTTCCTACTCAACAGTTGCAGCTTTCAGCTCTCTGATGGTCGTAAGACGTTTTTGAGATTGTCCCAGACGTGTTCGATTGGAAAGGTCAGGACTATGAGCTGGCCACCGTAATTACTGAATATTGACCTCGTCAAGGTATTTAGTGATAGCTCTCGCGGTGTCTTGTCATCATCGCCAATAAATGGTGCAAATTGAACCACATGATATTCTAAGACTTCTTCCAGGTACCTGTGAGCATTAACACTACCTCTGTCAAAGATGTCTAACTCCATACAAGCGTCATAAGAAATGCCACCCCACACCATTATTGAACTCCTAACGTAGTCCACTGTTCCGACCACAGCACATCCAGCAAACCTTTCACCATGGCATCTATATACGCGCTGATGTCAAACAGGACCATGTAAAGCAATTCTTAATTCGTCTGAGAAGAAGGCTGCCTTAAATTCATCCGTTGTTCAATTTAAGTATTCTCAGGAAAACTGAAGTCTCGCTTTTTTGTAAGCTGTGGTAAGCTGTAGAACTTGAGCTGGTTGACATGCTCTCAAATCCTTCAGTGCTAACATTTGGTTATTGTTTCTATATTTACACTTACATCTCGTACTTGAGGTACAAGCAGCGACGAGCCTCAGAAGCTGACATTAACTAATTTCAAAGAACGTTTGAGACGATATAACGGTCATTACTTTCTGATATACACCTACTACGATCTTGTCCAGGCCTTCTTGTACAGGAACTGGTCTTTCTGTAATGTCGGATAGCATCTTGTATGGTGGTTCACTGATATCAAAGCATCCGTCGAATCAGACGCTGGCAGCGTTTGCTAGTTAGTAGTGTTTCTCAGGCTGTCCCGAGTGGCTTTTTATTGATGAATAGGAAACTACGGCAACCCCAAACCTTCAGGATAGCCAATAAAAAAAAAATGACAACGTTACAAAACAAATTTACTGTTACGCAAAACGGGCGTTGGGGATCTTAAAGTTCAACTAAACAGACTAATGTGCGACAAAAACGTAAAAATTTAGACAAAATACGGGTATAATAATTTTATTTATTGCAGAACTACCTAGTTAAACAAATACACCTAGTAATCTTAACATATCTTATCGTAAACCATCGGCAGCAGTTTTAAAGGTTAAACGGAGACGGTTAAATGTGCCTCTGAGTGTATTATTATAATATATTAGATGGTTTGTACTTACTGTACCTTTTAAAAAAAATCATTTTAAATAAAGAAATAAAAAATAATCCAGTCAATTAAGTTAGAAAAAAGGGTCAAACTTCGAATGAGAGATAATAAGCTGAAAACTCGTATAAACTGTTATTTTGGCATTCTAAAATGTTGTCTCAAAAGTCTCATAAAACTTGTGTCCACGTCTTCAGATATTCAAGGTCATGGGTTTTTCCAAGAAAGATATAAAATTTTATTCAAATCGTTAGGGCCTTTTTCGAGATACGCAAATTTGTTGGCCTTGCATTATTGCTTGCCGAACTCCATTGCAAAAATTATTAAACGCATAAAAAAATTTCAAACAAAATTTGTAGAGAATTTTATGCTTTACAGTTTTATAATAGATTTCAACATCTTTTGAGCCATAGAAAGCAAAATATTTGCAAAAAAAAAACATTTTTATGACCATTGACCTTCAACATCTGAAGATACGCACATGAAATTTTATAAAACTTTTGAGACAACATTTAGAATGCCAAAATACTAGTTTATACGAGTTTTCAGCTTATTATCTCTCATTCCCAGGTAAATTTGATTATTTAACACCACCAAAACAAAAGGCTGCTCGTTAACTGCCATGAAAAAACCATTCACTGTGGCCCCTCAGTTCCAAGACATCCATGTCCATTTCATCTTAGAGAGTATTAAGGATCCTCGGTGACGACATTTCATGTCCATACCGAGGATCCTAAATTTCGATGTCACCTAGAAGGCAAGGCCAAGCTGGCATCCAAAAAGCTCAGTGTGCTTAATAGAGCGAAGAAGTACTTCATCCCGGGGCAAAGACTTCTATTATAAATCACAAGTTCGTCTCCATATGGAGAACAGCTGTCATCTCTGAGCGGGAGCACCTGGATACCACCTCGGATCTTTGGACTCGTCTCAAAGATGTGCTGTGTGAATCGTCGACAATCCTAAACTCACAAGAGACATAAAGCCCGCTAATTATACACATTCTTTCCACCAATTAAAGATAATTAAATATAAATGCAAAAACAAACTGAGGTGTATAAAGCAGTCTAACGTTACTAAAAAACTCTTTCAGTGGTACACTTGTTGGTGGTTGGTGGAGTAACCAAATATTCTCAGGTCATTCTCTCTGTAACCATCCATCACAGAAATCTTCTTAATTTAAAAAAAAAAAAATTCTTCATTACATCTTTAACAAAAAAAATTCAATTTGTACCTCGGATCAATAAAAGGTGATGCGAAACGTCAAGCCATTCCTATATTTTGATCGCTCTTTAGTTGAAAAGTCAATATTCGCATTCGCATTCTTGACGTACACTTGACGTCTTGAATGTAAAATTAAAGAAGATCATGTTAGCAACCAAAAAACATTAGCATTATTTTAGTATGACTTTAATCAGTCCCGAGAAACTCATCTCACATCGAACATGTGCAAGCGCTTTACAGCACGACGCTCAATTACATAAGTACTTTTCTATGTTAATTTATCGCTTTTACTGCGGACCGGTAAACTACATGGTTACTTTCTATCAGATATCAATTGCTGTTCATCGTATAAAAACCTTGATATATGTACGCTGGTCTTCGATAAACATTTGAAATCATAGCATGTGCGTGTTATCAAGTACCTCCCGTGAAATTTATAAGATTTATAAGTTTATTCATTCGTCTTTTGTTTTCGAAACGACCATTCATTTAATTAATTAGTCAATTCAATTATAGAAGAGATATTCCATTATAGGTGATAAAATGTATTATTATTATTAATAATAAGTATCTTCAGATAATTGAATTGACTAACAAATCATTGAATTACGTTTCATAGAGTGCAGCTGTGGAACTACGTAGGAGAGTGCGTGAAGGAGAAAGTGAAGAACTGGGTTTTTCTTATGGGGTAGGGGGCAAACGAGCAGACGCGTCACCTGATGATAAGTGACTACCGCCGCCCATGAGCACCTGCAACTCAAGAGTCACAAGTGCGTTGCCGCCTTTATGGTAGGAGTAGGGGAAGGTGGGGAAGAGGGAGAGGTAAAAGGGTCTCCTGTAACCTCACTCACTCGGCGAAACACAGCGCATGCATTGCTTCACTGCCGGTTTTCTGTGAGGCCGTGGTATTACTTCGGTAGAGCCAGCTCATAAGTGCCGAACTTCCCCACAGTAAACGATAACCACCATAAGGTAACAATATTTAGCAATAAATTACGGCTCATTGATATCTAATATTTTTGCAAGAAAATAAATGAATCAGTAGTCAGCAACCGTACGCTTCTGTACAATATTTGTTTACTCGTGTAATTCATTATAGGATATAAAAAACAATAATTTATTTTATTTATCTTTCAGCTTTATGTGTTGCTACCAGTTTAATCTGTCAGTCTATGTGATAAACAATTTTTAAAATAAATTCCGTTGGTATGTGAATAAAGTACATGTTATTTTGTTTCTGCTAACTTTTTCGTACGATAACTGTAAAATTAACCAGTTAACTGATGGTCTACCGTTAGTTTGCGCATGCAATGTCAACGGCGGTGTTAACTTCTTACATTTTTTCTCATTTCGTTTATAATTTAAAATAATGCTATTTTGAAGAGAGGTAAAATAGGGTCAGAGTTGTTGAGGGTTAGCACCAGATACCTATGACTATATGATCAGGTACTACGGTAATAAATTGATTGAAAAAAATATTGTAAAATTGGTTTTTCAATTCCAAGGATGGCATCACTCGAAAGTCAAAAAGTGTTTCATTTCTACACCAGTCATTCCTAAGAGCGGTTTGGGACCAAATGAGACCTCAGTTTGCTATCCTTAACTTTTCAAGAGACCAGTATCAGCATCAGATTTTTACGATAATTGAAACTGGCTTCAAAAAATATCAACAACATCATCACCTATGGCAAGAACCATCTAGGTGATCCCTAAGTACTAAATAAAAATTATTAAAATAGATTCAATTTTTATAATTTTTACGGTTCCGTTCCTCAAAAGGAAATAAAACAAACCTCTATAGGGTCACTTTGTTGTCCGTGTCTGTCAGTCAAGTCTCTTTTTCTCAGGAACCCGTCAAATTGAAATTAACATCAAATACTAGTGCCTGTGGTGTTGAAGCTGTAAAAAAAAACAAGCTTCTAAGTCAACGCAATCAAAAGATACCGCCGTTTAAGCTTTCCATTTTAACTAATTTAAACATTTCGCATGGACCCACTTGTGACGGAACACCGTGTGGTTTTAGTCGGTTCGATTCCGACATACGACTTTAGCGACCTTTATACGACCTTTGTACGACCATTAGCTCTGGTGAGGTGTAGACCCGTGGGGGTATCCACACGAAAAAAGGTTAATCAAGAAATTTGGTAAGAAGTAAGGTCTCACAGCACAAGTAAAGGAAAAAAAGCGAAAATCGTTAATTTGTTGTTATATCACAATTAAGAAAAATTGTTATTGCAAACATATATTTTGCGTTGGAAAGTTGACTTTTTTGTATATCGATGTATAGCAGAGTATTTTTAGAATCGCAAAGTTAAGTTTGTCTTTGGGAAAAAGTAGCCAAAAATCTTCGAGAACTGATTCCCGAAATGTACTATCTACATACAAGTTTGTTTGCTTACGGAACCCCCTAGCACGCGAGTCTGGCTCCCATTTGTCCGGTTTTTTTTAATAAGTATTCAATCTGGATAATTATATGTGTATCTTTATATATAAACTTTCAATATGCGTATGTTCGTGATTCTTCTCGTCTCTATCTAGTCATAGCTCTCCTTTCGTTTCACCCTTAAATGGTCTCAATCAAATCTTATCAAACATCGTTTGGAACCACCACCACAATCTTTTTGCTCCATTTCCTTTTTCCTTTAAACAAAACAGACAAGTTATTATTTGTTTATTAATATCGGACGATTAATTATACTTTGATCAATCGCTCCAAGCTATGGCCGAGATAATAAAAAGTTCAATTATAATAAATGTAGCTAATTTCAATCAAATAATACCACTAATTAGCTGACATCGAGCCTCCTTTGTATGGACCGCTTAATAAATGACTCAATTGACGTTGTTAATAGTCGGGCCATTGCGGCCTCATTAAAACCCAGGCATTCGGGGTTCACAGACAGTCACGACATGAAAAACTAATAGAAATCAAAGCATAGAATTTTGCTTGTGTGTGGCCTGTCCTACATTTTTAAGTAAACAATACACTCACGCCTCTATCCCCGAAGGGGTAGACGGAGGTGTATTAAACACCCACATTTTGTCGACTATAACTTAGTCCCACTTACGATAGGGGACAAGCCTATTGCTGTCACCCGGCAGTTCGCGAATTAATTAGGAAAGTGAGTGTAAGTAATAGTTCGAGCAAGTCAGGGTCTTGTAAGTCGAACTGGCTGTTGCCGGGGAGTCCGAGCCCTCCAACTTCTTAAGTATAGACACCGGTAAACAGTTATCAGACCAAATAGGCGCAATGGTTTAAGTGGTCACCTCGCCATTACGCCGCGCCGAGTGTTGTGGGTTCAAATCCCACACGGGACAAACATTTGTGTGATCCACAAATAGTTGTCCCGAGTATGGGTGTTCTTTGTGCCCGTTGTTTGAATGTTTTTGAAGCCCCCGCGACACGGGAATATTCCTAATGCGGCAGTTGTCTCTTTAAAAAAGGAAGAAAAAAAACAGAAAAAAGCAATAATATTTAATATTAATAATAACTTCCCACATCTCACAAATCGTCTGATCCCAAACTAGGCAGTACCTGTACTATGGTAACCAGACTGCTGATAAACATACTTATATATTTCTAAATACATACACAACATAGATAAATTACACCCAGACACAGAACAAATGATCACGCTCATCACACAATTATTTATCCTGGGTGAGAATCGAACCACTAGACCAACAGGCCAGTCATTTGTGCTGCTATTACTATTTTTACTTAATTATAGATTAAACCGCCACCCTAATATCCTCTGTATTTACTACCTGCCATGGAAGCTTTTATCAAAACATTAATTCGCAAGTGTATTACAAGAACTCCACGTTTTATGGTCCGAAGCAATTTATCAATAAAATTTATAACCGCAAAAACCTAATGAACCGTAATCATCATTATAAGATATTCACGACCCTTAAGCATTAATTGAATAATTGATGTTACAGGAATCATTATCAGCGAAACGAATTAATGCTGTGTTTATTTGTTATCAATTTGTAACAGAACATTTTGTACAATTTGTTTAAAACTCCTACTCTGATACATTCTGACATATCGTAGAATCATCAATTATTGTTATTGCGATTTAAATAGATATGTTGCTTTAAATGTTGTAAAGATACACAGTATGTACAACTAAACCTGGTACGTTTTACTTATTTCACTGTAAAAAAGCCGACATGCCAAAATTTTCTAAGATTAACTAATAGAATTACAAAAAAAGAAGTCATTATGGAATATATAGAGAATAAAAGAAAATATAGAAAATGGATATATAAAGAAGAAAATATAGAATATGGAGTATATAAGGATTTTTAAGTCACAATTTCTAAAGTAGGGGTTCCAAGATGTTGAGCTTACATAAGAAGACCAAACTGTGGCCCACTCGCTAATACTTGCATTCTCTTTAACTACAATTGATTTTGGAGTAAAAGCCGAGTTAAAAATATGTAGGCAAATACATAATACACAAGTTAGATAAATTAGATTGCAAAAATTTTAATAAAGTAGCAATTTATATATTTATGACTATATTCGTTTTCCATTTTTTTTTAATCTGTAAATATAACCTTTTTTGTACAATGCAGTGAACCCTTTGATCGCCAGAGCGTAAATGAAACGTCGTGTCCCCCACGCGGGCTACGTTAAGCCATAAATTCACCATAAATACCTTCAAAAATCATAGGGATTCCGAGATCGTATCGATAACCAACTAATTATCGCTTTTTATCTCCTATTTACAGTAAAGTTTTATTTAATATAATTATGTTTGCCAAAATAATCACGATTACAAATTAACAAGTTATGTAAGAGCAGACATAGAAAAGAAAAACTCACTTACTTAGTCACAGCACTAGTCACGTTCGTAAATGTCGACTGGGGCGTGTAAGGTTAGGCATTTGCGAAATTTCCCGCATTCGATTTAGGGATGTAGCAGCTTCATAAACTACTTATCGATGTTAAATTGAATAAACGAAGAGCGACTGACGAAAGTTCTTAAGTTCATTTTATTGTTTGATAAAATAAATTTGTAATTTCACAAATAATTATATACCTACATAGATACGATTATTATTCTAAGAAGTGGGTCAAATTTAACTTGCAAGATTTGGATTAAAGGCAACACCGGGACAGTTCAAAATTAGTAAAACCTCAAAACAAAACATACATACTTTGAAATTTGAATTGAAATTGAAAAATAGTTTGAGCAACAAAGGCGTAAAATTATTTTTTTAAAGTAAATTTTTTAATAACATTTAGATATAGTTTCCTTTCTTACCCATCACTAGTTGTCTGTTATTGCTGACTGTGGCGTGGAGAGCACAGCAAATATTTCATTTCGAGATGATGTTTTTAATTAACATTTTACTACTATTAAATGAGATTCATTGTTTTATCTCGAATACTATTTAATAATGGATTTTTGATTTATGAGATTTATTTTGTACTGCAAATATGTAGTGAATTTGCCGGTCATTGTCAACGGTGGTAACATGGGCACGTTTTCGTTTGTCGGCTATAGCCGACCGTGATATTCAAAAGTTAAACAACGATGCATTTTTAACTGAGTATTTCTTATTACAGAACTAATATTGTTTTGCTATTCCAACTTTATAAATATGAATCATGCTCTTTTATGAAAACATTCTTTTATTACTTGCTGGTCGCTGAAAGGAACAAGTTATTATTTCATTATAATATTTATTTCCAAGTTTTTTGTTCCATTCGGCAACATTTTCACGGATCTTGAACACAAAAGTCACTTTATTTTTAGTTTTTAAAGCGGATTTTTTACTTATTTTATTTTGTTACTTTACTTTTATTTTAATTTAAAGTGGAATCAGGCCACTTCGCAGCGTGTTATAAACTTTACACCTATGTATACCAAACGGTCGTTTTCTGTCGGCTCACTCAATAGGAAAAACATAAGTGTCGTCTGCTGGAACGGCACACCGGACGCGTGCAGTAAGAATGTGGATTCATGACAGTCATAGTACAAACATATTTTGAATTGCTGAATACAAGTATCTTAGAATTAATTAGTTTGGTCTTATACTGTAGAAAAATTTCTTCAACTTTTGAAAAATAACTGTTGCTAATAAACGGACAGTTAAAAAGTCGAGAACGTTGTTGATCGTTCGTTCATTACGGGCTAATTATCGTGAGCCCGGGGCAAAGAACGATGCCGTCTGTTAACAAATATTTTTGTTTACAAACTAATTAAAATTAGACGGTGTTTTGCTTAGTTAACTTACAACGCTCGGTTTTCTCAATAATTGCTACACGTGTATTACTGTATTTTAAAATAAATCATAAGACAAAAAGTCAAAGGAGGTTAAATATTGAAATTCTGAACAAAGATTAAATTGGCTCGGACTTCCCGGCAACAGCCAGTTCGAGTTACAGGTATGCGACCTGCTTGAGCTATTGCTTAAACTCCCCAATCCATCCGTATAAGCAATGTGACTTTCCTTCCCTTGCCTTCCCTTCTTACCTATATTTTCCTTTCAATATACACAACTAATCGGCTCGGGTGACAGCAATAGGCTCGACGCATATTACGTGGGACTAAATTATTATTGGCAAATTGTGGGTGTTTAATACATATGTATACTTAATATTGTTTACAATTATTTTATTCCTAAAAAATAAAATAAGACGAGAATTTTTACTACTATTAACTACTACTAACTAACTTTTATACAAGCAAACTGATGATCATTACCGAATAATTACTTTAATTAGCGGTAATTTGTGGTCCTGTCTAAAAGAACTGAATTTAAGGCGACAATCTTTACACAACTTTTTTGACACGTAAGATTTCTAACATTTTTTGGAACCGGTACAGTGCAAAGTAATAAGCTTTGTAAATAAAAACTCTAGATGAACCGCTGCTGTAAATGATACTTATACTGTCGTATTAGCAAGAAAACTGCAGACAACGATTACATTAGGTCTTGAGGTTTTAAAAAAAAATTAATACCGAACATTAAAAACGCCCGAACAACGCAGGTTATCTCAGAAATTACAATGCACAACATTTTTTTTAAATACCCATATTTTTAATTTAGTTCTCGAGAATTTACCTCCTATTCTTAGATAGGCGTTCAAATTCCAAAAAAAAATTTGATCGAATGCACCAATGATACAGATTCTTGTTATCTAGTATGAATGAACTAAGAGTGACATTGACTGACATCGGACGTGGATAGTTAGTTGAAAACGGCGGGCGGTCGGCTGCGGGAGGCGATCTCTCAGAAACTAATGTCAATCTAATTGTTAATCCCCAATTTTTTGTTTATATTTAATTCTACTAAATTATAAATCTCCTATTTAAAATAGTAACCGAATGAAAATTATTATTAAGCATTTCAGGGATTCGTTCGTAAAAATACGGCGTCATAGATTTTTCAGACCATTTCAGAACACCAGATCTTAGTATTATCCATTAGTAAATTTGTTAGCCATGCCGTACATGGAAACACAAGACAATGACGGTCTGCCACCAATCCTGTCCGGATTGGTGGCGGACCGTCATTGTCTGTTTGTGTGTGCCATTGTCGTTGACGATCAGAGTTATGGCTTGGGTAATCTGACGTCATGGAACTCTGTTCAGAGACGTGTATCTAATCCAGATCGGCCCGCCGTCACTGGATAATTATCCTTAAAAGTTTTTTTCCTCGCAGCTATTCTCGTCCGTTTGCACCGAATGGAGGTGAGATGGTAAACTCATTCGGTCACTTTCTTCACTGTACCCTTGGCCATCCCACAGTACAGCAATCTGTATATTCTGTTCGAGATGCAGAGAAATGAAGCGGAACAAAATGATATCCAACGCTAAGCAACCCACCCTTATTACAGTTAGACACTCTTTCGGGAAAAATATTTATTTATTTGAGTATCTATGGAGAGATTGTTTTTTTTTTATTTCTCGGATCACGTGTGCCTCTTTGTATCAATCTTCCTAGATCCGTGTCGAGTCACGAACACTAAAACGTCCTCTCAACCAATCACACTATTTCATAATATTAAGCTACGATTACGATATAATATCTACTAAAAAAACTAGCTGATACAAGGTAGTAATATGTAAATCTTGTCTTAGTCTTATACGGCTTGTATGCACTTTGCGTAGGCGATTGTGAGCTTTGAGCTTCGTTATTATGGTAAGAATACAAACATTCTCTCTCATTCTGTTTGCTAGGCAATCCCTTGTTAGCGCTAGTCATTCTTATGATTCTTTAATTATCACTAAGTCTACTAACATTAGGAAAACTAAATTTAATCCTTTAATAAACTTCCGTGAGTTACGTTTATAATTGCTAAAAATAAAAATTGCGAGCGTATTGTTAAGACATCGATCTCAGATTCGGCATCTAGATGTGACGTGTTTGAATCCTATTATACTAAATAACACACTGAATAGAATTGGGATCGAATTTTAGTAGTAGTAGTACTACTGGACTAGATGCGCACTCAAATCTTAATTTATACTGATTCGGTAAATTTAGTGTCATGAAAAATAAGCTATAAGCACCTAAGTTATACAGCCACCATTATGGCAACAATAATATATTATGTTACCAATGCACTTGTAGAATAACCAACATGTTATCTAGGATTATCATCCGCGTTACCAACTCTGTAACTGTTTTAAACAACATACAAGCTTCTTTTGCGCTACCTACCTAGTTCCTCAATTATTGTGTATTTGAAAGTGAATTAAATGTGAAACAATTTAAAGTTGAAATTCAAACAATCAAATCGTGTACAGCAACATTTTCCCCTTACGTGTAATACGCTTCAACGCCGCTTTGACGAGCGCATTAAAATTTTATTATAGAAAGACGGGATAATAAGCGCGGCCCAGCGTTTACAGTGATGGACATTTGACTCGACTGACAGACGGTTGCCAGGTGGTCCCTGGCATGACTATTGTCAATACAGTATTATATTCAACGTAACAAACTACTTACATTTAAATTTTCATACGACTGTCACCGACAAGTCACTAAACGGTACATTTTATTTATCGCGTGTGTCATTGGCATCAGAATAAAACCTCTTGTTTGTACCAGACCGAGCCGTTTCCATGCGTATGATTTTCTCTTTTACTTGTCGCTTTAACGAGCGCGACAGAACATTACCAACGTATACAGTGCTCATAAAAAATGTCCTAGGCAAGTTTCCAAAATGCAACTGTGAAGCCAATACATGTATGTTCCGGTCACAAAACGTTAGAGAGCAAAGCAAACAACGCGAGCATAAATCTAGAAGTTGTAATGAAGCGTTATTGGTACGATAATAAAAGCTAAATTGATTAGCAGTGGTCCCGCGCAGGTAGACCGCATTCCGGGCGGCCCCCCTGCACCGTCGCCCACCGCCCCGCGCACCCCTCCGTACTCGCCTGCTGCGGGACCGGGACACGGGAATGTTTGTCATTATATTAAAAACTTACCTAAGATATTACCCACATTTTATAATTTGAAACAGGTCAACAAACAAGAGACATTTCCGTCAAATAATTTTTTTGTGCGAAGGTACCAGCCATTTCGAAATCATAGAGAATCATAATAACTGACTGACTCATTCGGTAGTGTATGTGGTGTTTTATAGAAATACTATAACGTGTATTACCTGAAACAAAAATAAAGCACTCTTTAGTCTATGCAGGTAAGTAACATATATTATATTAAAGGTAACATCACTTTTTCACCGCTTGAAGTGAATCATAGAGTTTATAAATTTGTCTTTCGGCCTATGCGCAGACGCATGACTCATTTCTGAGGGCGAGGTGAAAATAGGCGTAAAATTAATAAGAAATCAAGGTTGTAATCAACGCTTGGCTTGCAGACGTGGTATATTTATATTCTTTACGATAAATAATCGCTTGTTTTACGATACATAACGATGTTTAATAGTACATAAAAGTTTAAGATACCATAAAATAATATTTGCAGCAGGGATGTTATGGATCTCCGTAACCGTAATCGAAACTATCGGATATCCGAAATAAAAACCTATCCGAAACCGTAACCGAATCTGCCGTCTGTCCGAGCGGCGGCGGTCGGCCTGGCGCTCTCTAAATGAAACATAAATTTAATATTGTACCATTACTCAGTTTTTACTATTAAAACAATAATTATATGAAAGAGAAATTACCTACTATCATTTATTAATGAAAACGTTTGTTTTTATTATTTATTATTTTACTACCTATTTTGAAGATTACAATAAGTACTAAACTACATTCAAATTATTAATTTAATTTTAAATTCTATAATACGTAATGCCTCATAGGAAGATCTATTCTCAAGTGTTGTTGTTATCGATGTGTCTATAACAAATTATTTTTGTGTTCCAGCAAAACGAAGTATTAGTTGAGGTATATCTTGATTACATAATGATGAAATAACACTTTTTGAATTCTTAACATAGAATATCCTTAACTGAAACTATCCGAAACTGTCGGATAATTCAAAATAAGTTTATATCCGTAACCGTATCTGAAACCGGTATAAAATTATTTATATATCCGAAGCCATATCCAGATCCAAAATTTCATATCCATAACATCCCTAATTTGCAGTTCTACATCTAAACTCAATGTGCTCACAAAATTTTTGTTTATCGTTCCAACCTTTCGTAGAATCGTACATAGTTTCTTTTTGTAGTCAGTCAACAATGAGCTTGAATTGAATGAATATCTTTGAATGTAACACGCTCATAACAAAGGTTTATCTTGTTCCCCTCTACAACAACCGATATTTCAACACAACTGTGTAAGTAAACATTCAATCAATCATTTTCTATTCTACAAGCGTAATATACCTACTATCACTTATAGATAGTACACCTATAGATACGCTTGTAGCATACTTCATTATCTCAACTAGTGAAGTATTAAACGATAGTAGATGATCTATGACCATATATTACAAATAAACAAGATTTGAAACACTCATCACGATAACTGGTTTCTGAATAAATCTATTAATGTGTCCGCTGTGGTCCGTCTCAGCATTGACCATTTTATTGAGAGAAACGCGTGCGTGGGTGCATTTATACCTACAAACTATAAATTTAAAGGCCGCTAATAAAAATACAACTAACACATTTCCTACACTTTGATTCGACCTGTTTATACAGATCAAAGCTGTATGAAATAAAGTTTACCAAACCTCCTATCATAACTTTATAAATCCAGAGTATATATGACCTAGTTCCAGTGCCATGTTCAGACACCATGTATCTAATAAAATGTTTGAGGTTATGTTAAATAATACACATACCTACGTAATAAAAGAACAAGGAAGCCGTTCATCTAGCCCGAGAAAGGTTGATATGGATCAAAACGTTCAATTCATTCTCAATGTCATTTGTTAATTTAGATTATTCCGTTTAAGGCAACGTCCCTATTTCTACTTGAATAAACTCAGCTGTCGAAAAGGATTAATGCACTAAATTACTTAATTAAATCGAAATTCAAGTAATTACTGACAGGTATGTGTACCCGCAGTTAATTCCAATGATAGCGAAGAGTGCGAAGAAACACGTAGTGAGTGCGACAAGGCAGGCTCCTCGCGTGATGGCATCTCAGTTTCATGAATGAACGGCGTTCGGACTCCATTCAACCAGTTTGGTCGCGCACTGATTACCGCTTTTAACCTTATCTACTACACGACTTGGAACCGCCACGTGAAGTTAAACCGACACTGAGCGACCGCGGCGATTGGCCGGTTAGAAGTAGCCCCAAAAAATCGACCGCTGCCTTCCTCTTTTCATTCACACCTTTTTATAATGTTTTTTGGTGAATGAAGTCGTGTTCGGGATAATTATTGAATTTCGACGATTCGTTACGAATATCGATGAGCCGGAAGCCTATCGGCGCGGGTGATTGCATCGGCTGATAAAATTCCGTCGCTCAAAAAGTAATTTTATGGTTCTTAAACTGAATTTTAGTTTAATCTGAAGTGTATTGTTGTTGGTGTTGTAAGTGCAAACCTTTATTATATACATAATTATTGAGAACTGAAATAAGTACTAATAAAACAGTGGCAAGAAAGAACTATGTTCTTACTGTTTTATTATATGAACATCATCCTCCGCGCCTTTTCCTAAATTGGGGTCGGTTTTCAGTCTAGCTACGATACGGCCGAACTTGGATATTTTACGTGAAGCTGCCATCAGACCTCCACAACCCAAGTACTAGGCGATATCGAAATTCTGTAGTTAGACCAGGTTGTCGGACTATTTAGGGTTTCAACTACCTGTAACAAATGCCACAGATGTTCGTATGGCAACCGGTACCGACGGCTTAACGTGCTCTCCGAGGCACGGAGGGTTTTAATGTGTTAAGAATGGTCACCCATCCTAAGACTGACCGCGCTAGTATTACTTAACCTTTTAATATGCTAACCTAATCGGTTACCACTTACCCATGAGCCCCTCTCTTATTTAAGAACAAATATTCATATTTAAACAGAACAGTAACAAGAAAGAACATAATATCGATATAAGTAGGTTACGGTGACCGCTCAGGCAGGTTATGTCACCTTAGTGGAATAAAAAGTGTGTGACAAATATTTATAATTGTTTTGCATGTTATACCACTGTTATGGTAAACAAGTAACACTCACATAACTAATAACCACTCAAGGTTATTGTGGCTTCGGAAAGGAACTGGAGAGTGATGGCAAAATATAGTAAAAATTGTATAAACTCAATATTAAAATTGCTTCATCTGTAAAAATAGCCCGAACAAATACATGGATAATTAGTAGAGGTTTCACCGAATAACCGAATACCGAATATTATTCGGTTTAACCTTTACCGAACCGGATATTCGGCCGAATTATTCGGTTTACCATTACATTGTTTTGCCGCGTATAAATGTTGATTTAAAGTTTAAAAATAAATATTGTTTTGAGGTTTAAATTAAATGTTGATTTAAGGTTTAAAATAAATGTTGACCATACTAACTATAGGTTAAGAAATAAATATATTTTCTTTGACTTATAAATATAATATAATATAAATCTTACATCAGAAGTCTTGTCTTTTATTCCTACACTTTGGCTACATGAGCCAAGAAAATAGAAAAGCTTGACCCGAATATATTCGTCAATAAAACCGAATAATTCGGCCGAATACAAATAGTGGAAAAGGTGCCGAATACGCCGAATACCAAACGAGTATTCGGCGCATCTCTAATAATTTGTATACAACCAACATCAAATTACAGTAGTAACGTGCAGAATCCACAGATGGCGTAAATAAAATAAATCACCTCGCGGTTAGCATTTTTCGTTGCGCTAAAACTTTTTTCCGTCTCATCGCCGCCGCCGCCAAGCGTCTGAAGTGTAACGTGCGATAAGAAACTTACAGTTATTTCTCTTTAGAGCAGTTGATCACCTATAATTTGTTCACATTTCGACAACGCCTACTCGTAATTCGAAATGTCCAATTATGTTTTCAACAAACAAACCCGTTGCAGAAGATGGATATTAGACGGACATTATATAACGAATAAGTGGTAATAATGTAGAGGATCTAATTAAATTGCCACCGATAATAATGGCATTCGGGCTCCCCTTACAGAACCCTCCACATTTATTATTCCAACAGTACCTGCACAATACAGAAAGAACGCATAATATTTTGTAGTCTGGAAACACTATAGGAAATGTGGCAACACTAAGCTGTTATTTTTAACGTTGTTTTATAAATCTAAATAGAACTGTTTCAATCTGATAAGTGGAACAAGGGCGTGCGAAGTAGCATAATTAAAGGGTTCTGGAACATGACTGGAAAATATGTCAAGGTATATTATAACAGAGATAGATAGTTCTAGCATTGTGTTAATCATTATCTTCCTTCTTAGAACACCAGAGTGGGATTCTACTTATGTCATAAGAGTAATGCCGTTTCCAACTAATTACTTGTTAAAAAAATTGCTTCAATGCTAAACGTTAATGGTAATACATATAACGTGGCATTACTGAGGTAATGCCACTTTATTTGTATTACTATTAACATTTCATGACCTTCAATATCGAATAAAAATTCGAAAGATCGATTAACAAATGGAGGGGATATCTTTAACATTCACACAATCAATAACTACTTTCAACAAAATGGTTCACGAACATTGTTTGTCATTATTATTATAGGTTCTTCTTGTCACTCATATGCATATATACTTATTCCTACTACACGTAATGTTATAAACGTGAAAGTTTGTGAGGATGTATGTTACTCTTTCACGCAAAAACTACTGAACCGATTGCGATGAAACTTGGTATGTAGATAGCTGGAGACCTGGATTGACACATAGGCTACTTTTTATCCCGATATTCCCTCGGTACCGGTACTCACGGGGTGAAACCGCGGGGCGCAGCTAGTATCATATATGTTTATGGTTAAGTATTGGTATGAATATATATTTTCTATTTATTAGCAATAACAGATTTTGTTACAATATTTTTATACTCTACCAACTAACACTGTCTCTCTGAATCATTTTGAGTCATCCTTAGTCGCCTGGAAGAGATTGCATTTAGCAATAAAGCCGCCCTTTGTACAGTATCTATTTGACATAATATATATATTTTTATATATGTATGTATGATACTTCTAGTGTAACAATGGTGTACAAATAAAGTGTTATGATCTTATCTATCTGAAAGTCTGCGTCCTTTTTGTAGATGATTTTAACAGGTAGATGGCTATACATGCTCTGAACGTGGTAGGTACACTAAAACTGGGCCAATTGGTCTAAATCAAGTCAAACTCGGTGTAGTCATAATTATCGTACGTTTACATATGTCATTTCGTCGTGTGCGTGGACTTTCTCTCATAAGATTGGCTTCGTAGGCCACATACGATACACGACCAACAACTCTCACGGAGTTGAGAGTGGTATGTATATACATCGTTTTACTTAACTTGTTAATATCGTTTACTTGTAGATTTATCAACTTCTACTGAATATTAGCTTTCTACTTGGAGAATTTTATCTAACCTCAACGAGGTTTGGCTTACTTACACCAAGTAGCAGATAACTAAGTAGGGAACATGCTCTTGTCCAACATGTCGTGCCGCTCGTATGCTGTAAGTGTGGTGGCAAGCGCTGTAGTGCGTAGTGATTAGGCACACATTAAGTTACGCGTGCGACCTAAGTATATTTTATCTAGATTAACGTAGTAAGGACTTAATATTCATTTAAATGACTTGTTAAATTAAGCCATCTGCTTTATTAATTAATTATCATCTCAGTCTTAACAACTGAAATAGCGATACGATATTCCATTACTTGACGGTGATGACTCATTACCTCGACAGTTTAAAGTAACAATACATAAGCGGCATTGGACTTCTAGACTTTGAAATCGCTTACAAGAGTTGTTGCGTCTACTCATACATTATCTAGAACTTTGTCGAATTGCAATTCAAGGCAATTCAAACGCACACCTTTATATTGTTATATCTCCATTTCATTGCTCGCCAGGGACTACATCTGCTCGCTCGGGTGTTCCCTCACTCGCATTCGCACCCCGCGCCCCTTCCCCACGTCCATTAGTGTTTTGTGAATGATTTAAAAGCTCTTTCGGATAACTACTCTGTAAGTGAGTAATAAGACTTGCTTCCTATTTTATCAGTGCTCCCCAAATTTGAGTGCACATTAAAACATTAAGTTCTATTACAGTGACAGCTGTATTTGAATGTAGTAACCGACGAATTAATGGACTGCGAGATTTAAAAATAAATAATTAATTAGCTTTTAGCGCAACGAAGATTCTTTGGCATAAATGGAAGTCTCGGAGGAACTGTGGAAGATAGAGAAACTTATAATGTACGAATTTATTTGAGCAGAAATAAACTATTTTCGACTCGACACAAACGAATTCCAGATTCAATCTAAAAATATCGGAATTATAAGAAAGGTGTTCCGTTTATTAAATATTAAAAAAAAAGACTTTATAAAGTAAAAATAACTTTGAAAATATAAAAATCGAAATACGAGTCTGACTCGCACACCGAGGGTTCCGTAAAAGCAAACAAACTTGTATGTAGGTAAATACGTCCATCTCGGGAATCAATTCTCGAAGACTGGCCTGTTGGCCTAGTGGTTAGTGACCCTGACTGCTGAGCCAGAGGTCATGGGTTCGATTCTCACCCAGGACAAATAATTGTGTGATGAGCATGTTGATTTGTTCTGTGTCTGGGTGTAATTTATCTATAATATGTATGTATTTAGAAATATATAAGTATGTTTATCAGCAGTCTGGTTATCATAGTACAGGCTCTGCCTAGTTTGGGATCAGATGGCCGTGTGTAAGATGTGTCAAGTTATTATTTATTTATTTATATTTTTGCCCGTCTTTTCCGAGAGACAAATTTAACTTTGCAGTTCCAAAAATACCCATACATCGATTTACGACAAAGTCAACTTTCCAACCGCAAAATATGAGTTTGTAATCACAAAAACAATTTTGTATGTCATATAACGACAAATTAAGGACTTTCGATTTTTTTTCGATGGAAGTAAGTACCCTATAGGTTTTGATTTACCTGCGAAATGTTCAAATTTGTTAAAATCTGACAGTTAAATGGCCGTATTTTTTATTGCTTTAACTTAGAACCTTGATTTTTTACAGCTTCGAGGGACCACAGACATAAAGTATTTAGTTTTAATTTCAACTTGATGCGTGCACGAGTTTATGAGGAAAAGGGTCTTGATAGATATATAGACAAACAGACAGACAGACGGACAACAAAGTGATCCTATAAGGGTTTCTTGTAAATTGTAAAATCTTTAATTTTTTTTCTATACTACTAAGTTAGCGAATAAGGATAACGGCCACCCCGTTATCGGAACCTTACCTACCATACATTGCTGATCCCGATTCTCTCATAAAAATATGTAAATATCCTTACAAAAACAACAACCACGTTATAACAAAACACAAAAACTCTCTTCCTATAGCACATACAAACAAACTCCGAAATTACCGAATCCGAGGTTTAGACGGTACGAAAGCGGAAGAAAATCCGTCATCTGTGGGTCGTAAACAATGCGCGTCGGTACGTAGGTGCATGTAAATGAGAGTTATGGTAATTTATCGGCGGGGATGGGGCGGTAATGATAAGATAACGCTTTTGTTGCCGCGCGCCCGGAGACACGGCCCGTGGACGCGGCCGCAGGCGCCGACGACACCGAACAACCATTTATTTTTTAGTGTTCCATTACAAGTTTCAAAAATGGAATACCTATTAAAAGCTACATGAAAATAAAAAAATACATAATTATTAGGTAACTGCAATTCGAATATTTGTGTACTAAAAATTGTTACTTTGGACTGGCCTGTTGGTCTAGTGGTTAGTGACCATGACCGCTATGCTTATAGGTCGTGGGTTTGATTTCCACCTGAGTCTGGGTGTTCTTTGTGTCCGTTGTTTCTATGTTTGTAAAGTCCCCCGCGACACAGGAGTAATTCCTAATGCGGGAGTTGTCTTTTAAAAGAGAAAAATAAAAAGAGAAGAAAAAAAACGAACTTTGAACCTTAATTGTCGTAATGCCTTGTATTATATCAAATAATTATAGATGCATACCGCATCTTATGAATTCATACTGGATTCATGGAAAATTTTAACTTTATGTCTTTTCAACGAGTATTACACGTATTACACCGTTCCGCCTAATAAGGAGAAATGGTAATAACAAATAATACGCATTAAATGATTTATCATGACTTTGAATACCTATTATGTATACACAAGTGTACTATGACCTAAAGGTAATCCCAACTCGTCATGGATACGATTTGTCACCGAATATTCAAAAACAAATCCCCGATTAATCATCATTTTAAAGTAAATATTTTAAGCCATTTGAAATGTCAAAAAACTTACTTCAAACGATTTATTGACATTCCAAATTAATCCATATATAAAATCCTTTGTCCTGATTGACGGATCATGCACAGCCTAAACCGTAGGTCGTAGGAACGTGAAATTTAGACGACGTATTCCTTATATGATGTAGGCATCCGATAAGAGAAGTTGAAAAGGGGTGGCAAAGTTTGTATGGAAACACGTGTTTGCTTGGCCTGATCAACTGCAAAAGGGAGACAATGTTGAGTGTCAAGTTGACAATAACAGTCAAGACGTCAATCAAGCGACAATAAAACGAAAACATAAAACATTAATACAAGTCAGCTTCATTAAAATACAAGACTTTCATAATAGATGGCGTTATGATAAATTATACATATAATAAACATATAATAAAAATTTGCAAGATACTTAATAATAATATTTATACATATTGTTCTATAGTATAATAAATAATTTAATACTTAAACACGATAAAAGAAAAAAAACAATATTTATTTTAACACAAAGTTGCAAAGGTTAAAAATAATATAAGGTTACAATGTCATAGTATGGTGTTATAATAAATGAAAAAAAAATGTTTGAGCATTTTATATTATTTTCATATCTTCAGTTTCCCGTAAAAATAAATAAGTATCATTTACGTATACAAGTAATAATAATTTAGAGGACGTATTCCTTATATGATGTGGGTATTCGATAAGAAAGGATTTTTGAAAATGCATCCCCTAGAGGGTTAAAATAGGGAATAAAATGTTGTTTATTAAAGACTTTACGGTTTTACTCACGTTTGTATTTCGGGGATGCCCGACTAGTTTCGGACCCGACGGGGGCCCTTTTTCAAGGAGTGAAGAGTCCTGCCGCGACTACAATAAAAATAACAACAGGTCTCTGTACCTCTAAATAGCGGAAATACATACGTTAACAAATATGTATTTTATATACATGCTCTTGATGTAATACTAGAAGATCGTCCATTCAAATCGTTACTAAGAAGTAAGAGGTTCAGCCTTGATGGTGTTTTACAATAATAACTTTTGCTGTAAAACTTAAACAGGTATTAATAGCCCGTCATGGCGGATTATTGTTTCCATATATTGATAGCAGAAAGAGAATATAATGCCTTTGATTATTGACAAATATATTATTGCTAAGCCTTATCCTATAAACATTTTTTTAATTAGATACGAAAACTAATAATACAATCAACACTTATCTAATACAATGTTCACTTTCTGAATATGTATAGATATTATAATATTGCTTTTCAATTTGCGTAAAAAACGATTAATCGCATGACCAATAGGTATTCACCTACAGGTAGGACTGCCATCCGTCCGGATTTCCCCGGATTTGTCCTAGTTTAGTGGGCATTCGCGGAGCGTCCGGGCGGAGTTTTCAAAAATTGTCCGGGTAAAACCCGGACACTTGGTGCCAAGGGACAATTATAATTGTTAGATGAATCGTTAACAAGCTAAAAATTTAAATGGAATTGGCGTTTTTTCTCGATTTCACCCATATGTCCGGATTTTTTTAAGTAAGTCAGCAATTTAAGTGATGGCAGGCCTACCTACAGGTACGTAGTACGTGGTTTAATTTGTAGGTATGTCATAGTCTCACCAACTGATACATATTAGTACAATAATATGATTGATTTTGACTGGCCTGTTGGCCTAGTGGTTAGTGACCCTGACTGGGTGTTCTTTGTGTCCGTTGTTTATTTGTTTGTAATGTCCCCCGCGACACAAGAGTAATTCCTAATGCGGGAGTTGTCTTTTTTAAAATAAATAATTCATACTAGGTTTGGAATTTGTCGATATAGTAAGCTTTGTAAGTATAAATACAACCGGTAAGTAACAAAAACATTTAAATACCAATAAAGCAGTTAATATTTGAAAATGTTAGACTGAACGCAAGTACACAAATCTTATTTAAAGTATGATGTTTGCCTTGAACAAAAAATACAGTCTCTCCTTAATAAAATTTATCTAGCAATATTTACGATCACATTATGTCATTATACTCATTATATATTAGTACTAAGAGTAAATTTACTTGTGTAATTTTAGAATAAGCTGCAATGGTGATGCAAGAATCAATAACTAATATTATAAATACCAACCAATATTAATAAAAGTATGCGTTTTACCTGAATTTTCTACGACACGCGCTAAAATGCTTTGTAAAATAACTGTGTAACTTTATGTGTTAATTATTATCTAAAGAATCTAATCTAAATGTCACCTTGAAGAAAAAAAAACTGACAGTCTTAAGTAATTCTTAGCATATTTTGTTTAACCCTTTAATACAAATTGCCAACTCTTTTAGGAGTCTATTATAAGGTACGGGTTCGCTCTTGACTGATCTTTTAACGTGAAAAAATACAAACAAAAACAAGATTTCACACTTAGAACGTTTTATTAGACGGAGCAGGAATCCGTTGGACCATTGAGGTGAACGGTCGAGGATCATTTTTAACGTGAAAGCTTTTACTGAATGCTGTAGTGCCTTAGGAATTTACGTTCATCCATTATTTTATATTCAGTAGTTAGGTATTTTAAATAGTTGTCAAATATTATGCTAATAACCATGTTACTTTGTTGCAACAAATTATTAGTTAACTTTTAAACGTTCCATGATATAATTAAGTAGGTACATGTACGGGTATTAATCACATAATAGGTACTATAATACCTTTGAATTCTCTGACGTTCCGACCAGGTTGCATTGGCCGTGGTCACAAGCTGAGTCAGCCAGTACGTAATTACTTGCATTGTTCGTTATTTTTTTGCGTATTATTTCAATTAGCATTAATGAAGAACTAGTTTCACCCGCGTAAGTCCCTCGTTAAGTTTTCTTAAATTTTGTAATTTTTTTCGCGCAACTTTCTTAATTTTTTCTTTTATAAGAACCTTCTCCTGACAATAACAAACACAAAAAAAAGAATTGGCGAAATAGGGGTAGCCGTTCACGCGTGATGCCGTGACCAAGGAAATAGGGATTCATTATTATTATATAGTATAGATATAGATTTACAGATAGACCATAATTCTTTTCTGGACCATGTTTTGAGGTATCTGGTCAATAACCAGTCCACTCAAAACACGTACTCAAACGACAGTTTTTTTAATTTATCCGAGTGGGGCAGTACTTACTTTCTATAATATTGACCGATAAAGCTAATATTTTGTATGAGAGAAGACTGACATGAATGAAACTATGGGTATTTAACACCAAGGATATTGATGGAATGTCCATCTGGACATTCTATCAATATCCTTGGTGTTTAAACATATTCAGAAGAATCTTCTTCTGAATATATTTGCATAAAAAAAAACAAAATCATTGAAATTGCACTATGCGCCTACATTAGGAACAGTTAATTACACATAGGGCTGTCATCCGTCCGTGTTTCCCCGGATTTGTCCTAGTTTAGAGGACGTCGGGGGAGCGTCCGGACGGGGTTTGAGTCCGGAAGGTGTCCGGGTAAAACCCGGACATTCTGTGTCAGGGGAAAGTTATGATTGTTAGATGAATCGTTAACAAGCACTAAAAAATAAATTTTTGGGTGTCCGGGAAAACTCGCGATTTCACAAATGTGTTCGGGGTAATTTATGTGATGGCAGGTCTAATTACACAACAATTGTTTTTTTTTTTAACATCTATTTTTTCAAGCTAAATCAACTATTTGTCAGCTACACATAACGCTCTTAAAATTTGACCACATCATTGTGTGACACTCTAATTATAAGACCGAGTGTAATTAACGTTACTAGCGTAACACTATTTTTCTTCTCAATCCTCTTTCCTATTAAATAAGGTCAATAATGCTTTCCTTGGAGTTGAGATGCGTTTGGCTGATGGATCGTGAAAGAAAGAAAGAAAGAATATCACAACTAAAACTTTCAAAGTTGGATAAACTCGTTTCAAAGTTGGATATTAAAAAAAACGCATTTAAAAACCTCTATCTTCTAATTTGTCTATCGCTGTTTCTGTAGCACCTACGTAAAAGGGTGTTTGGTACGTAAGTCCTTATTTTTATTAAGCTTTCGAACAAAATGCTGCCTTGCTTCTAAAATTAATTATAATAATGATAAACACCAGCACTCATTGTCCATAGATTAACATTTTGTCGCTTAGATAACTGTCATCGCTTCAACAAAAGAGGAGACTAGGTAAATTGGCTGAATAAAATAAATATATCTATGTGTGTGCAGTTAACGACCCATCAGGGGTCCCCTTCTCATCGGCTCCCCCTCAGACTGTGTGACGCCAAGAACTATTATTATCGTCCGAGATAATTTATTGAATTTGCTTATTAAAGTATGTACCTATATATTTGTATCTACGCTATAAATTGTCACTTAATAAGATAGAAAAACTCTTTCTGTTTAAAAATTAATGTCGTGTCAAAGTTCCTGTGGCGAGTTATTTTTAATGTGACATAAATATTGTAACGGTAGTAGTAATAATATACAAGATGTACCTACATACATATGTTGCCAAGATACGTGGTTGGTTGTTTTCTCAACGAGGTCAGCAGACATTTTAATTTTACTCATTAAACCCCTCTACTTTGTAAATAGTTTCTCTATAAATAATTGGAATGTTACTATGGACTTCCTTAAAGCTTGTTGATAACATTGTATATTTCAATGCAATTCAATAGTCCAGTAAATTTATCTTATTTAATTTTTATTGCACAGCGGTTATGGTAAACAGATATGGCTTCCGTCTATGGTAAGCGTTTACCATAGTCTGTAGTAGTCAGTTTGATATTTACATATAAAGGAGGTGCAGGAGTGGGGAGTCTTGTAGAACTCACTATTTAACTGTTGCATTTTTTGCCCGTATTTCGATTTATAAGTTCTTTAAATCTTTAAAGAAGACTGGACTGATAAGGACAACGGAACTTAAAATGTGTGAAACGTTAAAACTTATTCAAAAATTGTATTTTAAGGTCAACGAAGTACACGTACAAGTTTAAAGCGTTTAAATAATTCATAAACGGGTAGCGAAGCGTTCAAGTGCGCACGCACACCTCACCATTGTTCGTGCTGATGATTGTTGTCAGCCTCACACAGAGGTCATACGCATCAACACAATGCTAAATAGTTCTTAATTTTTGAAAATTAGGATCTGTTTCTTTTTCGAGACGAGAGAAATTTCCATAAGCAAGTTTAGGTACGGGGTTTGAGATTGTAGGTAATAAACGATATTTTATTATAATATACTTACCTACTAATCCTTTGAAGCGACGGTAGCGTAATGGCTAAGGCGTCGGACTTGCGATCGAGTGGTTGCGGGTTCAAACCCCACCCAGTGCACTACCGACGTAAACCCACTCCTAACACAAGCATTTAGCTTAGTTGGAGGGATTAACAAGAATGTTAGTAATGTTTGACCCACGTTACTAGTAGCCCTCGTTTATAAAAATAAAAAAAATATATATCTTAACGCAATGACTTAGTATTGTATGTTGAACAGTAAATTTTTGTTTTTAGTTATTAACTTTGTTTTATTTTATTTTTTAATATTTTTTTAAAGAAGCAGTAGTACTTTTAAAGAAGTAGTAGTAGTTTTTTTAAAGACGTAGTAGCAGTAACGTGGGTCACATATTCTTGTTAATCCTTCCAGCTAAGCTTAACGCGTTCGAACCCGCAACCACTTGATCGCAAGTCCAACACCTTAGCCATTACGCTACCGCCCGCTTAATTTTAATGCCAACATATTATATTACATGTATATATTTTCAAAATTTCATAAAAAATCGTGAAGTATTCAAATCGGATCATTTGATAGTATTTAGTACTTCTAAACAGGCCGGCGATGCTACCTTAACTTCAAAACCGAAACAATTTAAAGTCATGTGAAATAGCAGGTCGTAATGAAAGACGTTTCTTTGTTGTAAAAATAATGACAGCATTCTTTTGTTTAATAGTAATGCATCATGTATATAATTTACATTTAAAACTCTTTTGTCTTTGAACAAATGGCGCCAAGATTTAAAATAAATGTTTTTTATTCGAAATAAAAAGGACACATAGATAGACTTTGCCTTTTATTACTGCCACACATCAGAGTCTTGCAGTAAAGGCAGATAATTACTACAAATATCTGATTATATCAAGCGACTACAAGAGTAGAGATGGATCGCAGGCAATAAGACCCGAAGCCTTCACATATCTGCATAGGTATATTAGGAGAATGACATTCCTGCATTGTCCTGCATAAAGATTGAGTGTTAAGACGAATATCCAGGCATATAGAAAAGGCTTGACAGCGAGTATTTTGCTATGATATATTACGTTATGCCAGACTTGGTATGCTAACACTTTGGTATCCCAAAAGTCAATCATTTCCGAAATTGTATTGCAATCCATCAAGGGTCTAATTTTGTGTTTAATTTATTTTTCTTTTTTTCTTTTTTAAAAGACAACTCCCGCATTAGGAATTACTCCTGTGTCGCGGGGGACTTTACAAACATAGAAACAACGGACACAAAGAACACCCAGACTCAGGTGGAAATCGAACCCACGACCTATAAGCATAGCGGTCAAGGTCACTAACCACTAGACCAACAGGCCAGTCAGTTAAAAATTAGATGTCAAGTTAGAGTCTTAATTATCTTTTATGTAAAGACTTACCAAACCAACTTCAATAAACCATAAAACTATGGGAAATGCACCTATGTTTAGTTATTACAGAAACAGGCATCACACATTTACAAATGATAATGAAAAATACAAAAAATAATGACGCGATTGCTCATTGAACGCGCGCCAAGATTGGTACTGCGAGTAGCTTATCGCGATTTGAGTAGATGTTGCGGATCTTCGCATAGTTATGACAAGAGCGATCACTAAATTAGGCAACCTATTGTTTTTGTTTGTAAGGATTCATAGTCTATAAAATGAATGTTCATGAATAATGTCAAAGCTAATAAAAAATAGTTTCTTACCTTTTACGTAAAGAGCTACAAAACCGACCTGAATAAACTATAGGTTAATAAAAACAAAGGGAAATGCACCTATGTTTAGTAATTACAGAAAAAGGCATCACACATTTACAAATGATAATGATAAGTACAAAAAATAATGACGCGATTGCTCATTGAAAGCGCGCCAAGATTGGTACTGCGAGTAGCTTATCGCGATTAGAGTAGATGTTGCGGATCTTCGCATAGTTATGACAAGAGCGATCACTAAATTAGGCAACCTATTTTTTTGTTTCTAAGGATTCGTAGTCTATAAAAAGAATGTTCATGAATAATGTCAAAGCTAATAAAAATTAGTTTCTTACCTTTTACGTAAAGACCTATAAAACCGACCTGAATAAACTATAGGTTAATAAAAACAAGGGGAAATGCACTTATGTTTAGTTATTACGGAGACAGGCATGGCATCACACATTTACAAATGTTAATGAAATAAAAAATAATGACGCGATTGCTCAACGAACACGCGGCAAGTTTCATGATACTGCGGGGAAATGCACCTATGTTTAGTTATTACGGAGACAGGCATCACACATTTACAAATGATAATGATAAGTACAAAAAAATAATGACGCGATTGCTAATTGAACGCGTGCCAAGTTTCGTGATATTGCGAGTAGAGTAAATTTTGCGGATCTTCGCACAGTTATGACACGAACAATCGCAAATTTAGACAACGAATTATTTTTGTTTGTAAGGATTCGTAGTCTATAAAAACAAGTGTTCATGAATAATGTTAAAACTAATAATGAAGGTACGAAGTAAGAATAATTATTGAAAAACATTACTCATTTTTGTACTAATCTTCTTAGTTGATATTTGAAAAAGACTATTGTATCAATAAGTTTTGCTGATTGAATAAATAATTACATATTTTTAAACTTTCGAATTGTATCGAACCTGGTCACGGATTGACTTCTAGTCATCTCCATTTCAGTGCAATTTGATCGATGCGTTGGTAAACAAGAATGTATCTTACTTTATAAATATTACCGCAATTATATCCAGATGTGTATCTTATAGGAACAAACTAATTAAGTACAAGGAAAGTTTCAACAATACATATCACACGTCGCCATTTAGTTTTCATCATTTCGTTCGTTCGTTCGTTCTCGTTAAAACTTCACTCACTTCTAGTTTAACAAGTTTCACCGTTTCTTTATGATTTTAGACGACAACATTAATTCACACTTGTGACTGTAGATCTAAAAATAAAATGCAAAAACGGTAATGTTATGTATTAGATAAAATTTGAACAGTCATATATTATGCAGACAGATAACTCCACATGTAGAATAAATTTGTCGACCAAAAATATTCACGGATGTCTAGACCAAACGTGACCCACGGCTACAGAAATATGGACATTAAGAAACGTAGCTAGCTAATATAGGCTGGTCTATAGATGGGTCACTCCATCGTGCTTTTTTTTTACCTTGTGGAAACTCCTTCGGGTCCTCACCCCACCGGGGCCGCCGGTGAAGTGGTATGTCGGAATCGAACCGACTAAAACCAAATGAGTCTATTGCAAGGGACGCAAAAACACCTACAGCTGCCGATTAAGTCAGTACATCTTTCTTCGTTTCTAAATAAATGACTTATCTTACCCTAATAAACCAATAAGGTCGTATTCTACTCTCACGATAGAATCAGGTAAAATGCTCCAGGCTTAAGATTTCATCATAAGTTACGCTTCATGACCGCCTTTAAACTAAATATGGACAAACCCTTATACACATATTCTGACGCTTTAATTTGCCTAGATCAGTCATATTAACTTGTGCAGTACTAGCTTTTATTTTTTAATTATTACCAGGCCAGTTCCACTCTGCACTTTACGCTGTGCGACCTAAATTTGGACTTTATTGTGTCGTAACAAGAGTAGTTTATTTAAATGATTTACCTGAATGAGTCTTCTTATGTATTATTCGTTCTGTGTTAATACCTTAATTTCTATCGTTTAACATCGTTCGAGTTTAACAATATCAAACCGGTATTGTAAGGTGTTGCATACACAGTCACAGGAAGATCGCTGCTGATAAGAATCGCATGAAAACGTATTCCACGCCGCAAAGAGTTGCTGGGACATGCTTAGGACATGTTCCTATTAGACAGAATTTAAATTGATGAATTCACATACAATAGTATTATAAGTAGTAGTAGTAATTCCTTTAACAGACCATTTATGCTGACTGGCACCATAATTGGGATACACACTGCTTGTGATCAAAAATGCACGTCATTGTTTGGTTAGGATACCTTTTTATAACTTCATTTCGAACTGAAACCGAAAAAAACACTAAACGATAATAACATAATCACTATTGACAGTGAACGGTGACCCAGTGAACTCGGCGATTTTCACCCCAAATAAAAAAGATACGTAATTGATTGCATCGACGCGAGCTCATTTGACTGATTGTATAGAGCTCCAAATTGCGTATTTAACGTACGGGCAGAACCCTCGTGAACCCGTTGCCAATTTGGCCGGCGTCCCCCTGTGCTTGGGACCCTTGCCTTCCCCCGAAACGTATTTATATTGCATTACATTCAAATAATTTAAAAAGCATTCTTTCGATGTTATTACCTTGGATAAAATAATCAATGTAAGTACGTTGTTCTCTATGCATTTCTAAACCGTTGATCAGCGTTTCTGGTCTAAAAAATATAAAATAAAGGTATCAACACATGCTGGAACGGCTAGTTCTTTATAAAATAATAACTTAGATCAATTCCATATTAAAGGCTGTTGTAATAACTTGTTATTTTATTAAGTTGTTGATTAATGGTTTAAGTTTCAAACTTGCATTCGCGTGACTGATGATATGCAATCGCATAATTAGTACGGTAAAGTTGACTCGGCATGAATTTCTAATATAAGCTTCTACTAGAACAATTATATAAAGTAACTTTTATCTCAATATTCTATTAAACCGGAACAAAAACACAATACATTGCTGTCAAAGCATTGATCGCCAGAACTCGTAACAGAACGAGTAGAGCCCGTGGCGTCTAAAATTCTATTATTATTTTATAATTTCATATATTATTATAAGGTTTATTGGCACCGCTAACGCTTATCATCAAGTGTCGTGATTTTGTTTGCTGACCGATCGTGCAAGTAGTACGCACCTGTTTAATTTTAGGCTCAATATTATTTTAGTAATACTAGGCATTTAAGTTGCCGAGTATCTAATGGTTCTTTGGAGATAATACTCAATGATCCTCAACTTATAAGATGTCGTGAAATCTCCTCTGTCGTCCCAATTCACCTTTATTTAAGAGTAGTAGCACGAGACAAAGCGGTGTCTTATAATATTCGTTTCAGTATTTGGCCGAATGACGTGTACATAATGCAAATGTTAGTATTTAATTACGAAAATTAGCATTCTAGTATTTTATCGTATAGGCATAATTACCATAGCTATAAATTACAACTCACAACCTAGTAACCGCAAAAAAAAAACATGCATATTATCGTAAAGTTTTACATATAAAAAAGCGTGTCTAGAACGTAAAGTGGAACGCCGTTGCAAAATACCGATCCGTAAAGGGCCATTCGCACTATTATCAGAGTGCAAATAACCCGCCCTGAGCAGATTAGATAAACTACAGAAAACGATGCGTTGTGGGAAGCAAGCGAGAATTATGATGTAAGCACCGTTTTAATTAACCAACATTTGTGTGCAAATTATATGAGCGAAAAATGTACAATAATTGAGAAAAATGTCCGATGTTATTCTACAAACAACATTTTCGAAGTAGTTGAAATTACTAGAGGGCGTCCTAAATGACTCTTGCGTCTCCTTAAAATGTATTTTTGTTATTGCTACACGTTGATAATTTGGTTAAAATTTATGGCGTTGCAAATGAATGCGCATAATTTGTCAAACTGTCGGATTTGCAGGGAGCGCGTACAACGATTCCCGGATCGGTCGGTATCTATGCAGGTCTAAATTTAGAGAGTAATCGCTTGTTTAATAATATATGCCGCTGGGAGCACTCACAGTAATCTATTTACACTCGAGTGGACGAATGTGTGTAAAAATGTACTATTGTTATGAAAGTAAACAATATATTTTGAGGTTTTACGTCAATATCGACACATTTTCATAGTTATGTCGTAGAACTATTTTTAATCTCAGGAATTTGTGATAGACTCAGTATAAGGAAATACACATACGTACAGCTACCTTAAACAGTGCGGGCTCAATATTTTATATATTTTGCTACAGTTGTGACGTATGATGTGACAATAATATACCTATTCACAGCGTACGTTATTTCATAGGTAAGACGAGAGTGTTTCTTGCTAAAGAAGTAAGAAGATGATTTCATTTCTTATTCATTCATGATTCGAAGTTTAGTATAGAACTATTATTAGTACTGAATTATTTTAAAACTCAAGTAAGATATTTAAAAACAAGTGTAGATAATAGCAAAGGTATGGCTGTCAATAGGTCATGGATTTCGTCAGTCGTCGCCACGGAACAGATGGCTCATTGTGTTAAAAGGCTGAGATAAGCCATGTTTTCCAGTTCCCTTTTAATGGCAACACTCAATTATTGCTAATGAATTGTGTTGTTTCAAAAAATAAAGAACTTTGGAATGTATAGTTGCAGTTTTTGACAGACACGTGAGAGACGGAACTAAATCTGTCGTGCGCCGTAGGGTAGTTTACAAGTATTTTAGAAGCGGATTTAAGACCGTAGTTAACTAAAATACTTATAAAACTGCCACTACTAAAAACTAATTATGATGATAATAAATATTTTTGCAAATGCAAATCCAATCCTAAATAGACGTATTAATAACACAGAAACATTAGCTTTTTACGATGAATCAGCTCAACGTAAATACCACCATTGTCTTGAATATTATAAAATTAATAACAAGAGTGACTCAGTACCGAATAAATCAAATTACATCGCCCGCTATATGAACAATGAAACAAAATATAGCGTTTAAAGAAACAATAAAATGCGAAACAATGCCCCGGGAAGGAGGTCTAAACTGAGAACTTCTAAGATCTCATCAATCAGCTATCACACCATAACTCCGTCTCTCGTCTTTGCTTCTTACACATAATTAATCACGTAATAATAATTAAAATTCCCGATGACAAGGCGCGATCACCACAATATTCAATAGAAAATTTCCAGAGATATTGGCAAGTTCAAAGTGGCAATGGGAAGGATATTTTTAACCCTTCTGGCGCGGGTCCTGCATCTTGGGTGATAAATTTTTTTAATATGACTTGCAAATGAGAAGCTAATTCGTTTATCTGTTATCTTAAGGGAATGATAGATTGATTATGATGGCGTTTTGATAATGGTTGGTGGGTTAGTAATAAGACTGTATATAATGTTAGAATTAAGGCGCCTCGCTGGCGTCTGCCGTGGTGTAATTAGCTAGTGACTCAGCACGGCTTTGTTCGCCCTGCATAGGATCCGCGAACAAACTTGTTTTAATTAATTTCGTGTCTCGAACAAGCCTTCAGCTGATTGTTATCTACTTAGTTGCTGTTAGCGCTCGGGACGCGCCGATAATGAAGCAACAAATTGTTCCAAAGACGACTTATGATTTTCATAACAATGGATATGTTTATAATTATCGTGGCTTGATTGGCAATTGACTTAAAGGATCTATTTTGTGTTTGTCTTTAACGTGACGTATTTGGATATTTTCGCCTACTCTTATATTGAATTACACATACTTGTGTAGATTAATATATAAGAGTGTAATATTGTTTTAATACGAAATACTTTTCATTTAATTCCAAGTGAAAGCAGCTAAAATATCATATATGTTAGCCACTGATGAGATTAGAGTTGCCACCTTTTTTTGGGAAAAATATAGTTTCTTTGTTTAAACTTGCAAAAAACATACATAGTAATTTTTGGAAAATTCGGGATAAATAATAGTACCTACCTTCACATTTATCGTTCCTATCTTTTAGCCGAGCCTTCTCCCGCGTTATTGTAGATTTTGTCAAACCGGATGGTTGTCTAAAAGTTGTTTTTCCATTACTCGGGAACAATTTTTTTCTGGATGTCAATGGTACAAAAATAGTGTATCACTATGTCCTTTTTGTACCATTGACAACGTGTAACCAAAACTTAATGGTGATCAGTTGAGTAGTTAAGGCGTGAAGGCGTTACAAACAGTCCCAGTGTATTCCAGTTTCAGTTAAAATGGCGAAAGTTGAGTTAGCAATAAAAATATAGTATTTTCGTACTATATTATTGTTCTATAATATATATATAGTACAATTGGTCAAAATATAGTAAGATACTATATATTATAAGGTGGCAACCCTAGATGAGATTGAGTGTCGAGTTGGACATTCAAAAGTTGTGAAACAGCAGACATCATCTAAACATCTAATGAATAACAACTACAATACATTTTCCGAATCTAGAATTCATTACGATTTTAATACATTTAATAATAATTAATATTACTTAAATATTTGCAGGCACATTGGGCTAACGCTTATATCTCGTCTCGTGGTGATGTTTGGCGTGCCCGTTGCCATAACAACCGGTTAAATATGGGTCTCGTCTCGCTACGCTTGCTGCTATTGTCAAATATAGCTTCATGTCTTTTTAGTTATACACTCTGACTTATTAATGTATAACCACTATTTTAAGCGTAAATGTTGATCGCCTTTATATTTACATTTAATTTGTAATGTATTAAAAGATATTTCCTAATAAAAAAAGCGTTGTGCGGACTTTGAAAAAGGTAGCCCTGTCCAAATGTGGGACAGAAACAAAAGATTATTCTAACGACTGTAAATTTTTCACAGAATGAAATTTGTCTGATATACTGAGTTCCGTAACAACTTTCCTGAATAAAATGTATTATAAGGCGTCTTGGCCCTAAATAATAAAAACCTTGGTCTTATTAAACCTGTTTCTGTTATTTGTCGCGCTGTATTAGTTGGGCTTTTACATGGAGGCATGTTATAAAGTAAAAATGAAAAATGTAACTTAACAACACGGGGTTAGGTGGAAGTATAACATGGCCACATTAAAGGCCGTAAGGATGAGGTGGGTGTGTCGGATTGGACTAAAAAGCAAACTGATGTTCCGTGTCTTATAGATATTTAGTTCGACAGAGCAGTAAAACTCGATTTTAGTCCTACATCCATCAAGTTGTGAGAACAAAGCGATTGAGTAAATTTAAAAAAGTATAGATGTATTACACACAATGCTTTTTATAAAATGAAAGCTATATTATTGGATATTAAAAGTCGATTATAAATAATCAACAAATCATAATCTATGGCGATTAAGCCCACATAAGTTTAACAGCAGTTCATATTTCCGAGTGCCCTCAAAACAATAATTAGTAGCAATTACGATAAGAATTCCCTCCACAATCAAATAGAATGACTGGCACATCTCGAGTGGCCGCACGCAGAGAGAAATTAAGGGGATCATCGTTCTCTGTGGATAGAGGCTGAATAACAGCTGTTCGTCGTTTGAACGTTCGGATTTTAAAAGTTGATATTGGCGCACTTGCACCATTCGTTTTTAACTAGATTATATGTAATAGATATAACAAAAAGTTATGTTGAGATTAACTTAGGTAATACGGTAACATTTTTATATCTTTGTAAAACATCCTAATTTAGAAGTATTTCCTAAATTAATTTTTTTTAAATTTCAGATTTTTGATGGGCAATCGAACATTCAATCGGTTAGATATATTGTCCGTGGTTATTAATATTATTATTTTAGAATATTACTAGCAACCCGCCCCGGCTTCGCACGGGTAGCAGAGACCAGTCACGAGACGAGTAGTCGTCAACAATCATCAACATATTTCAATCAATTTACACAAAATCTTAATAAATCATAGACCTAAACCTTCCTTATGAATCACTTTGTCTATTAGTGAAAACCGCATGAAAATCCGTTCAGTAGTTTTTCAGTTTACCGCGAACATACAGACAGACGCGGCGGGGGACTTTGTTTTATAAATATGTAGTGATTGATGTTCTTAATAAGCTTATACATGATAGATAACCAAAGAAAAGGTTTGGAATTTGTGGAAATTTTATTGGCAGGTACATGTCAGAGGTCTACCTAGCATCACGGGTATATAAAACCGTTAATTTATGAAAACACAACGGACATTCGAATTTAGAACATCTATAAGTAAATTACACTAATTTAGAAGTTAGGAGGTACTTAGTAAAACAGATCCTAAAATAACAATACATTGACCTTGTTTTACTTTCGTTTTGTTGTACACATATATGTACAAACATACACAGATATCACACAAGCATTTGTACCTTACAGTATAGTACTTTTACCCGTAGCTGCGCCCACCCACAATAATACATTGCTTATGTAAAACCTTGTTGGAGAATATCTATAAACTAAAAAAGAATACCATAAATCGCATCAGTGATGTTCGAGTTATTAGTGCAGCGACAGACAGACAGGCATAGATACAGTGAGCTAAAGATTGGTTTAGTGAGGCATTTAAAAGCGTCGGCATTACTATTAACCTTGTTGTTCTTTTCAATGGTCTGGTGTATATTAAAATTCTTTGATTCAAAGAATGCTTGTCTCGTTATTATGTTAGAGGTTAAACGGTTGTTTCTAAATTCTTCAAACATCATTATTTCATGGGCCGAGACCCTTTTACCTACAGAACAAATAAACTGTGGTTGACTTTGTTTATTTTTGTATGGGACTTGAATAGCTTCTTCCCAGTACGTGAGCAATATTGGTAATTGTTCTGTAAATATATCTACAAATAATGATTAAACTTGACTAAGGTTATGTAGAAATCCAGGTGTATCTTTTTAAGTTTTTGAGAACATGTCATTTATTTTGTCTACATAATATATTATTTTAATTGATTGTCAACGTTTTTTCTGACACGTTTCGAGGTATTAAGCATAAGAATTTTAATCCCCGATAAGTGTATGGTGCTATCTACCATAAAAAGATTTAAGTATATTTTTCAAAAATAGAGATCACGTGGTAGTCGATTTTCGACAAATTGAGCTGAGCTGTCATTGTATAGACTTACTTACCATGACAGGTAATCACATATACTGGACGGTTGTAATTTCATTAAGCCGTTTTCACGTAATTTTTGAAGTTGTAAGACATTATGTTTTAAAATTTTAGCTTTCTGCACTTCTTATATATATAAACTGTAAATATTCCAAAATTCACGTTACTATGTTTACTTAAAAAATTTAATTACAAATGCGTACAAAGAATTCTGTTCACGTATTAATATATACCTAAATATGCTTATAAAATTCAAATTAGCCATTCGAAATACAAATCCAAACTTAACACCTTATAGAACATGATATCTAATTTAGATTCCTGATTAGACTGATAAATTTGTATCGACTGTTAAGATCAAACTGCAAATTCTATACTTCAACCTCTTATTCATTGTTAACATTGCATGGTAGGAGGCAATTATAATAACCTCGGAACGAGACGACGTAAAACAGCCAACAGATATTACTTAAGTGCTTATTTAAACAGTTTACAAACAAAAAACTATATAATTGTACATTGTAATACGAATATGCACGAGCTATGCGAGAGGTTCGTTTCCGCCAAACGGATAAGTTGGTAGCTATAGAACCTGTAATCGGAACCGGTTTAGTCAATGTGGACTTACGGACTGGAGAGAGGGCATGCGATATCATAGCAGGTGTTCCACAGAGCCTACTACTGCCTCAATGAGAATTCCGATTCAAGCCTTAAATAGTTGCTCTGAGATTTACTTTGCAGTCTGCCTACAACTCGAAATAAATGTTGCCACGCAGCTGGCCTTTTCATATATTTTAATGTACTGTACTGTAATATGTTTGTATATATAGGTAATTGTTTTTAATGTTTAACCTAATTGCTTATTGGTGAGTTACAACCGTCCTGTCCTATCCCAAAAATTATTATCTGAAGCGTAAACTTTGGATCCCTTTTTACGAAAATTGGGCGGACGGAGGAGTATGAAATTTCGCACAGGTATAGTTTATACAGAGAAGAAGTGACGAATGCTAAAATTTTTGAACACTATTTGCTACAAAGTTAAAAAAATGCAAAAACGGGTACATACAGCTATGAGTGTCCAGTATATATTTTGACCTGTCAAGGTACAAAAGTCTATACAATGACAGGTCCAGTATATATTTTGACCTGTCATGATACAAAAGTCTATACAATGACAGGTCAAGTAATATTGGCCAATGAAATAAACCATGGTCGAAATTCGACCACCACGCGATCTCTAGTATAATATAAAACAACGTCGCTTCCGCCGTCTGTACGCTTAGATCTTTTAAAGTACAACGCATTTAATTCGGTTTTCAGCAACAGATATAGCGATTCAAAAGGAAGGTTTATACGTATGTATGGCTTCATATTGTTTTGTGTTAATTTATATAATGATATGACGATAATTGTTCACCACATTAGTATCTACATTGCACCCGTGCGAAGCCGGGGCGGGTCGCTAGTTGGTCATATTTTTACATTTTATGTACTAATTATAGCAAGATATAGAAACTTCATTATTGATGCACCACTGCAATAATTACAATTTGTACAAACCACTTGTTGCAAAAAGTATAAATAAATACATAACTTATAGAAGGACAAATTGTTTGAAATTCTAATTTTGAAATTCTCGAACGGTAATGGCAGTGTTGACTAATAATATAACAACAAAAAGTGGTCTTTATGCACGACTTAAAGTATCGCCTTTGTAAGCGCCCACACCTAAAACGAACGTATAACTTACTTGGATAAAGGGTTAACAAGAATACCAGTTACTTAATTATGAACATATATGACTACGAGCCACGTTACTAGTAATTCCAAAAAAAAAGTGGGCAAAAGACACCGTTTTCTAACCAGTCTTAAAAAAAAAAGGTTGTCAATCGAGGGTTTACTTTGCGTGTATGTTACGCGATATCTTTGCCAATTGTGAACAGATTTTAATGATTTTTTATTGGATATACTTAATTTGAAAAAAATATAAGGGTGGTCCATCGCTAATGAAAGCTTTATGTGGTTCATTTAGATACATAAATAAGTCGGATGTGATTTTTTTTTAATGATAGATATTTTAGTTGCAAAATAAACGTACCTACCGTTTATTTTACTGCTCTTAATTTATTTAAAAAATTTTTTACGTAGGTAATATAGTTTTGATAAAGGCTGATATTAACACTTTCCAAGTTGTTTCTTGGCCAATGATTCTACCATCAAGCCCCATAGCCATTCGGCGATGAGTTAAGGGTGGCATCTAACGCGTGTTTAATAATTTAAGGTCTGAAGGCACGCCGTCCCTTACCGGCCTGTCCTTTGAATAATACATGCAACAATAATATGACTGTGAGTACTGTCTCAATTTATTCAATACAAAATTCCATATTGTCTGGCCCTTTAAAAGTAAAGAATTTTTGAATTTGGAGTTTAACTCAAGTGTTAATTTTCTTTTTTATGCTGTGTATCATTGGCTGATTTATCATCGAAAGTTTAAGTGTTCAGGCGGTTAGGCGCCAAAAACGTTGGCGCGTTACAAAAAACTTGCTAGCAGATGTGATTTAACGAATAAGAAAATTACAAATGTTATTACAAACAATGACTGTCAATAACGTTTCATAATAACTAGTGTTCGCCCAGTGAGAATAAACTCCAGATTGATATCACTAAAGTTCGTTAATAGCTACTAAACAAAAAAAATAAGGAAAATCGGTTGACAAACTAGGAGGAAATGATTCTTAAATGTTTTGTTTTTGCCTATTTATATATATAATTATATATATATATATATATATACATATATATATTTATTATTATATATATATATATATCTATATATATATACATATATAAATATAATATTTATATCCTAGATTATTAATAAATTATAAAAACATTTTGTACTAATTAAGCAAAATGGAGCTGCAGGGAAAACGGGTGGGATACTATCTTTTAAACTTTCGAGTTTTATAATACATAATTATTTATACGCGATCAATAGGCATACCATACATGCCTTTAGACCAGGTGGCACGGACCGTGGTCACAGTTGTTTGAATGTTTGTAAAGTCCCCGCGACACAGAAATCTTTTCTAGCGAGGGAGTTGTCAAAAAGAACTCTCCGTTCACTAAGGGTTTTGAAGAGATTTGAATTACAGCTAAGAACACTCTCGATCTAGTCACCTTTCAAACGAAAAAAAAAACTTCATTCAAATCGGTATTTCCGTTTAGGAAGTATGATACCACAAATAGACTTCGGATAATCACACGAAAACTTGCGATAGAAGGTTAATGACATCGAAAGATTTTTAAAACTCTTCAGCTTAAGTCGTTTATTTACTAGATATAGATTCAAATTTACAGAACTGATTAATTTTCCTAGTATAAGCTAAGTAAATCTAAGTATTAAAACAACGATTGAACTTAAAGATAAGGTAATAGTAAGGTATAAAAATAACACGTAAACATTGAAGTCATTGAGACTTGATAATCCTCTTAGTTCAACAATCAACTCTCATTTGTGGTATGAAAATATCGTATTCTGAATAAAAGGCTTTTAGAAGACCGACATGAGAATGTACACCTGTCGTGCTCCGCATTTAGAATACCGTCTGTCTCCGAGTATTAAATATATTATTATTTATTCAAAATGTATCACAGATGAAATTCCAGTTTAGAGATATAAGTAAGTACTCTTTAACACACTAAATACAAATCTATTTATTAAAAAGTGAACAGATTTCATTGTACCCCTATTTAATAAAATTTCGCGAACGCAGGAACGTGAAATTTGAAATACATAAAGTTTATAATAATTATACAGCGTGTAAGTATCAGCGTTGCAAATAAATAAAATTTGGATACTTATCACAATGCAAAAGGCAGTTCATCATAAAAATGTGAGATTAAGGATGAAGTTTCCAATGATTTTCCACTCAGAATGATTTTCTGAATCTACTATTTCAAGATTCGGCAGGGTGTTCCTTACACCCGTTATGCGTCCATTAGACGCTCATGCAAACGTCAATCATTACCAAAAGTTATGATTGACGGATGTTCGTTAATGATTCATAAAATAATATCGACATTAAAAGCTCCTCATGCAACCGTCAATCCCTGCATTAGATGATAGGCCACCGTTTTGATTGTGGCAAAACTGACAGCAAAATCCTACCGTGTAACCGGCTACAAGTGTCCAGTATATTATGTTAACCTGTCACAGTACAAAAGGATATACAATGATAGTTCAACTTACAGTGGTCGATTAATAAACCAAAAATTAATTATGGTCGCAATTCGTTGGGGCCAAATATCCTGTTGGGGCCATCCATAAATAACGTCACGCGAATTTCATAATTTTTGAAAGTCCCCCCTCCGTCACATTTGTGGAACCCTCTTCCCTGGTGTGACGTTACATATTTTGCAATTTTACACATTTTTTTTTATAAAAGTTTAGTAACGTGTCTAGTCTTTCATTTACAGGTAATGGTTTGTGTTCAAAAATATGTTTAGATTTCGACATGTGTCACGAAGCTTATGACTCTTCCAATTCTATGTCACACTTCGTTGACCCATTTAACGTGTGACGTAATTTATGGATGGGCCTTTATTACAAAATAGAATTTTCGAGATTTTCTCGTGTATAGTTCCGAAATTTCAAAAGAAAAAAAGAGTTGTTTGTGTAAGTTTCTTTAGTCTTTCTCGGACTCGTTGTTTGTGGGCCGGCTCGACCGGAGCGATACCACAGCCTCACAGAAAACCGGCAGTGAAGTAATGTTTGCATTGCTTTTCGCCGCGTGAGTGCGGCCCTCTCCCCTCTTCCCCTACTCCCACCTTAAAGGCCGGCAACGCACTTGTGACTCTTCAGTTATAGGTGCCATGGGCGGCGGTAGTCATTTACCATCAGGTGACCCATCTGCTCGTTTGCCCCCTATACCATAAAAAATAAAACTTCCGGCAACAGGCAGTTCGAGTTACAGGCTACCCTGACCAGCTCGAGCTATTGCTGGTACTCCCTAATCCATCCGCTAAGCGATATATCCACTGCACGGATGGCGCAATGGTTTAAGTGGTCACTACGCCGCGCCGAGTGTCGTAATCCCACACGGGACAAAAATTTGTGTGATCCACAAATAGTTGTCCTAAGTCTGGGTGTTCTTTGTGTCCATTGTTTGAATGTTTGTGAAGCCCCGACACAGGAATGCGGGAGTTGTCTTTAAGAAAAAAAATCCCTTTCCATCTTTGCCTTCTCTTCTTATCTCCCTTTCTATATACTTCTCATTTCTTCATCTTTATTTCCCAAAGTGCCCGGTTGACAGAAATAGGATTACCCCTATTACGTGATTGGGGCCAAATTGGCAAGATGTGGGTGCTTCATACGCCTGCATACCCCTTCTGGGATTAGGCCGTGAGTGTATGTATTACGTGTTTTGCTAGCGGTCATGTTTATTGCATATAATATATTGCTATTATCCAGAAAACAAGGAAGTCTATTTACTGTGTCAAAAGTAGGGTTATGTTTGAAATGAACTTTATTAAATAATCAACGTATTTTATTTATTTATTTATTAAAACTTCATGCACACATTGTACAAAGGCAAACTCACTTACTACTTACTTCTCTGCCAGTCAATCTTGAGGTGATGCAGAAATAGAGAGTGGTAGGTGCAAAGATATGGTAAAAGGAGAGAGATGAAATTCCAAAGGTACGAATTTATAAGTTCTTATAATAATAAGATTTATCAAGTCATTAACTAAATATACACAATACATGGAATACACGTATCGATATTTGGAAATGAAAAAAAAAACCGGTAGCAATCAGACTCGCACACTACAGGTTACGTATCATCGTCAAACAAAATGTTAAGATCGAGCGAAATAAGCCAAAAAAAACACGTTTCTAGTAGGGCTCTTTTATTTTTAATTGATTTTTATTATTTGTTGTTATAGCGGCAACAGAAATACACATTCTGTCAAAATTTCAATTGTATCTATTATGGATCTTGAGATACAGCCCGTTGACAGACAGATGGACGGACGGACGGACAGCGGAGGCTTAGTAATATGGTCCCGTTGGTTACCTTTCGGGGACGGAATCCTTAAAATGTCATTCGCTATTATAGCACTCTCTTATGTGCTGAGAGGATTTCCCCAAGAAAGTGGTGTCTTTGACAAGAGGAGATGAATAATATGGTGGTATATGTAAATAATTTTACCATAATGATATAATTGAATTTCTAACTACTATGTAGTACACTTTATATATGTTACCAGCTGCGCTCCACGTTGTCACCCGCGTCAATTTTTGAAGTGAAAGCTTCATTGTGCACATTTGTGCACTTTTGCTATGGGCAAAAGCACTGAACTCGTTACCGTTACGCTAATAATACATATATGGATCCGCTAGAGGGCGCTAATCTAAACATTGAGTTTTGTCAGGTGCTTATTAATTAATCTTTAAAAAATGCGTTTTCACTTCTGACGTGCAATCCTACCTACTCCTGACAATAACAAACAAATAAAAAAGAATTAGCGAAATTGGTCCAGCCGTTCACGCATGATGCCGTGACCAAGGGAAATAGGGATTCATTTTTATATATATATAACTTCCGATAAGCTGTCTATCAACCAGCTCGGTTGATGACAGCACTTGAAGTTCTCGATCGTCATTTCTTTTTTCATTCGAATCCTAGATTTTTATATAATTAAAAAACAAAAAAGCCACACAGCTGTTTTATCACATGCCAGAACGACATTTATTGATCCAAAAGAATGTATGCCTAAATGTATAAGGCTTGAACGTAGTGGGTGCAAGACTCCAGTCACCTAAAATGTATTTGCAGAGTTGTTTTGTTGGTCTCTAAACGCGAGGAACTAATGTATAGATGGAGCGTTAGGCAAATGGAACTGGTTACGTTATCCTCAATAATGTTTTCCTAAGAAATTAAATTATCATTACTCTTAATATAAAAAAAGTGTGTGTGTACTCATGTACGCACGTAAGAAGTTATACTTTTATCTAGTTTAATAAAGTTTATTTAAATATCATAATAAATAATACACAAGGCTGGCAACGCACTTGTGACTCTTGAGTTGCAGGTGTCCATGCGCGAAGGTAGTCACTTACCATCAGGTGACCCGCCTGCTAGTTTGCCCCCAATAATATAAAAAAAAAACAAATACCGTCAACTAACCTCATATTCTACAAACGTACTCAAAGTAATATGTAAAATTCATTTTTATCACTAGGCACACTAAGCTGGTAACGTTTAAGTTTAACTTCAGGGTGTCGGTTTCTCGTGACGGTGTGCGCGCGCATCAGCCATAGTAAAGCTACGCTTAATTTGGGTGTAGAAAGCGCTGTATAATTTTTCTATATTATTTAAAATACTTACTCACGCATTGCTGTGGCTAGGTAATGTGCAATAAAATAAATAAATAAAACACCGCGAGTCGGAATCGTGCACGAAGGGTTCCGTACCATTATCTGTACAACATTAGACACTAGGTATATTATAACCTAAAAAATCATGGTTGTCATATGAGAGCCTCACTTAAATATTTATTTTATTGTTTTTAGTATTTGTTATAATAGCGGCAACAGAAATACATCATCTGTAAAAATTAAGTAAGTTAATTTTTGTCTCGTGTGGGTATCGAACCCTCAACATTCGGCGTGGCGTCCACTTTAACCCCTGCGCATATATGTATGTATAAGAATTCTGAAAGCCTATGCTAATATGAAGCCGAAGAGTTTGTTTGTTTGAGGGACTAATCTTAGGATAGGACTAATCCAAACTCATTGAACTAATTTTCTTAACGAATTTACTGAGGAAGGTATTTATCGGTTATATGTATAACATTACGCTGCGAAAGAGCAGAGGAGCAGTCACCGTAAACGTCAAGTGAAACTGGTAGTGGGGAGATGTTGAATGCAAATGAATTGCGGCTGTATAAGCTTAGAAAAATTATTGAAATTTGGACGGGCCTCATGGCGTCATGAATCTGAATCCGAACCAGGATCAATTATTCTATAATGAGCACGATCATTTGTCTTGTCTGGGTATATTTTGTCTATAACTAGCAACCCGCCCCGGCTTCGTTACGGGTACAAATTATACACTTAAACCTTCCTCATGAATCTAGTAAAAACCGCATGAAAGTCCGTTCAATAGTTTTTCAGTTTATCGCGAACAGACAGACGCGGCGGGGGACTTTGTTTTATAATATGTAGTGATATGTATGTATTTAAGAATATATAAGTATGTTTAAGACAGTCTGGGGCTCTGCCTAGCTTCGGATCAGACGGTCGGATTATTATTATTTTCAATTGATATGATTTAAAAAAAAAATACAATGTTTTGTGGTACCTGGACTAAATTACGTAATCTAACCCTTCTTTGCCTACGTACGTTATCTACAATTAGTATGAAACGGGTTTTATATGAGGGTGCAACAGAATGCATTTAATTCGTTAATAAATCAGGGTGCAGGGTGGTACCGGTTCATTAGGCTGATAGCCGCGGGCCTTCAGGGTGTCCGCCGTCCGGCCCACTCCATGCCACGTCCTTCTGTTGCTTGATGCATTTAATTTAGCGAGGGCATTCGATGATCGATGCGTCACTAATTCCATTTGTCCATCGTGTGGCTGTCGTTTACGAACTATCGATGCACGAAATATCAATTTGCTTTTGTTTCATAAACTCATTCAATTTCGAAACGGCTTTTGAGTTAGGAGGATTCGTAAATATCAACAATTATGTGTATCCGAATGAAAATCTTAGTTAAAATAAGCAATTAATTGGCTCTCATAACTTGGGCTTATCGTTAGCATAAATTTAAAGGTAGATTCGCGCAGCGCCTCGTCCACGCACGTAGTGAAACTTTTAATTGCATTGAGCTCTATCACTGTCGTCAACTCGAGAGTTTTGAACACCCACTGAGATAGTACCTTCTCTCCCGGGTCAGACCGCGCTGCGGCGCTGGCGTGCTACTAATCACTACATATTATAAAACAAAGTCCCCCGCCGCGTCTGTCTGTCTGTTCGCGATAAACTGACAAATTACTGAACGGATTTTCATGCGGTTTTCACTAATAGATAGAGTGATTCATGAGGAAGGTTTTGGTATATAATTTGTACCCGTGCAAAGCCGGGGCGGGTTGCTAGTAACAAATAAATTTTAATCATCACGAGAAACCATTAATGGTATGGTATCATAATTTTGTAACACAAATATTATCTACAATATTAATTTATTAAAAAGTTAATCCATAAAATATGTTAAAATTAAATTCTTGGAGAATATTTTGAATTTGGAGCCGAGATGAATAATGGATTAATTAGAATTTTTAAATTAAAATTGTCACCGTGTATCCGCTCTGCGGGCAGCGCCAACATAATACAATAGAGGCCAGGGCCGGACGAGAGGACTCATTAATTTAGATGATTGTACAATTATCTAAATATAAGCGGAGCGAGACGCCCACGCGGGCGAGGGGGTACTCCAACCCGAAAACGAGGGGGGAGCGGGCACTCGTTTTTAATTAAACCGGCGATGAAATGAAGTGGTCCGTATAATATTGCTTAGACATGTTTTAAATTAATTTTAACCCGTCTTATTACGAATGATTTGATGATATAACTTATGCTCACTCAGCACCAGTAGACACATTTTTACTAAATCATAATTCAGTGTAATTTGATTTAAACAAGACTGATGGTGATGCCGATGTTAATCACATTAAACAATGATAAGTATTTTTTTCAGTATATGGCCGCCACTTCGTATCCGTATCCAAATAGGCCTAAGTCCACAACAATAATATTATGGAGTGTAGGCCGAAGCGAGTCAGTGACGAGCAAGGGTTGCCTCGCTCTTTCTCTATTTGTTTTTCGTTAAGCTTTAATTAAAACTAGGTTTATTTTAAAGAAAATTGATGTTCAAAGTAAATAAATCCTTGATGGTTTAATTATTTCTTAGTAATTGAGTTTCACCTGACGGTAAAATAATTAGTGTTGTGCTCGCGAGATGCTTTTTAATTACTGATTTTGGAGATAGTTTTTGTTGAAAGGGATAATCTATTACGATTTCTTATAAAATTAATGGTAGGTAATATATTACACCGTATAACATAGTACCTTTTAATCATGTGAGCATCGAATAAGGTTTTTTGTTGCAAGCATTATCCTTCATTTTATACGAACCATGAAATTAATTGCATTGTTAAATATCGTAAACAATCTAATCTTTATACATGGTCCGGATTCTACGTCTAATTTATGAATAAACACAAATTATTCGTATATCGCTTAAGGAGGAAAAGGCTGTTCGCACATTTTTGTTATCTCTCGTACATCTTTCTTTATTCATCACTCTGACATTCATCACCTCCGCTCTTGTAAAGTAATGAAATAACACGTGGTCTCAAGTTGAACAGAGTCGTCCCTGACTGTCACCAAAACAAGTGCCCACACCATAAATATTTGTCTATCTAACATTGCTCCTTGTTGTCATAATGAATACAGCGTGTCAAAGTTTATTAGTTGATGCAGTCTGTTTACAAACATGCTGCATTGCAGTTCCACGCTTAGAACGTTCGATCGTTACAATATTCCGACACTCTAAAACTTCTCAATAGTTACCTAAAGGCTTTGTCCTCAAAGTTCTGTAGGCTACGCGTCCAGGCTTGCTGCCGAAGGGATCGCCGGTCTGCGGACCGGCACGATGCACCAAACAAAAAAAAACTTAACAATAACAAAAAAAAACACAATAAACGTATGAACTCAAGAAACTACACCGAGCGCAGTCTCGTAATCTTTAAGTTCGACAGGATAAAAGACCGGTCACACAAAAACTTCCTTGTAAAACTTTAAAACAAAACTGTATGAAGAACTTCGAAAAAAGTAGTTATGTTTGTGGGGATCGACGACACTTCCCCGTGCGGCGATTCGGTCGCGACTGAGCCACGCGGTCGCGCGCGGGACGTGACAGGGGGTGCGGAGCAAGAGGCGCCGGCCCCTCACCTCCGCGGTATTATTTGATTAATTCGCCTCCCCCTTCTATACTTTGTGAGTCGTAACGACGACGGCGGGCAAGTCGACGACGTTAAGTTTTTAAATTTCAGTGAGAGGACCGCAACCTTCACCTACTCCTTAATACTTTAATTGAATTAATTAAGATCGACGGGCGCCAACAAAGATTAGACGTTAATAAGCAAACGCTGAAGGACGGGTCCCGTTCATGGTTAATTACAGCGGCAGCGACTGCGGTTCGCTCACTGCTCGGAAGAAAAAATCCCAACTTGAAATAATGAGTTTTACCTACCAAGCAACGTAAGACCCGCTAATTGGTGCATTTGCATACAGAAGTAAAATAAACTCTTAGTGAGTTATTTGACGATGTCAGACAGTTGCAAACGGCTGACGGGTACATAGGTACGTGGAGCTTTGCCGTAGATTGACTCACTTCTGTCTGCTCGTCAACGATGCTTTATACATTTTGGTGAATATTAATCACTTGCGAAGTTTATTGAGGTATACGCTACAGGAACTTACGGCATTGAGCGCATACATACAAATACATTAACGCTGTCTTTATTAAGGATTGTTGGAATAACGGACCAACTCAAATGGAAACGACATAAAATATATGCATAATCATGTCGAAATTTGCACGATAACCGCATTCCTTTTCTGGGAGTCTGGTAACGGTTGGTGCTGACAATATTATCTGATCTATTCTGTGACTGTGATTGAAATTTAATCACCGTCAAAGCATGAATAGCCAAATACCAATACCTAGTCAAACAATGTGTGAACTGACCGAAATAATGACGTTAATAGGGATGTTGACACTCATCACAAATTTATGTTACGTTGTAACTAAAATGATTAATTGTAATGTTTAAAAACATAAAATCACATTTTTTTAATCCAAACAACCATAATAAATTTAATACAATTGGTTTAAAAGGGCTTAAAATGTAACTTATCTCGTGACTGCCAACACCAACCACATCCATTACGTCATTAACCGATAAACAAACTGACAACTGTCGCATGGTATCAGAATAATAACTACATATGTACACCCATACTACTCTATGGAGCACTGTCAGTTTATAGGTTAGTGACGTAATCAAACTCAGATGTGAGTGTTTTAGCGGGAATTTTTAAAGTAACTTTACTGTATACTAAATACTGTTAAATAAGTACATACGTAACTATCTACTTTTTTCGTTAACTGTAAATATTTATTTAACTTAACAGGTCTTTAAAAAGCTTTTTAACTAACACCAGTCACTTTTGTAAATACGTAAAAGGAATTAATGAAATCCTACTAATATTCTAGACGTGAAAGTTTGTGAGGATGTATGGATGTATGGATGTGTGTATGTGTGGATGTTTGTTGCTCTTTCACGGTGAAACCGTGGGCCACCCTGCAGGCGTACATGGCACTTGCCATAGACTTGGATCCTTGAGTTTCTTTCGGCGTTTCTTCTCAGGGCTGGTCGTAGAAAATGTCAACACCATCTGGTTTTGGTTTTACCAGAACTAATTGAAATGTAAGTGTGTGAAAATAAATTCTCTTTGCTCAATAAATTCTTTAATATTCTGTAATTTTACTAACGGTTATGATTATTGTTTATTTGCCATTATCAAAAGATAGTCGCATAAAGTCAAGCCAACAATTAGTAAGATATAATGATGATTAATTTTAAATGTTGGTTAAGTTTTATCTAAATTTTGGTATTTGAAAAAAAAATTGGTGGTATTTGGAAAGTTATATCTGGCAACACTACACACTGTAGAGCACCAAACCTGCTAATAAATACGAGATTAGCAGTTGAACTTCAGACGATTAGGATCACAACTAAACCCAATCCTTTAAGTTCATTTGTCTGGTTCCCACGGGTCGAGTTTGCAAAATTGAGATAAAGGAAATTGGTGATGCGAAAATTTTCACAGTATAACTTCTTAGATAAACTTACATCTCATATTCATTTAAGTTATAAAATAAGATTTTCAGTGTACTGCTGTTACAATTGAGTACGTGCACTTTTCTGAGTCCTGCTCCTGCTCAACTAATAAGATCTGATTCAATATATAAGCGAAACAGTGGCTTACATACATATGTATAATGTATATCGATAATAATAAAATATTGTAATGTATAGCTAGTAGTGTCCATTATTTATTAGATTATTTTATCTTTAAAAGTTCTATTTAGAATAGGAGGTTTTGTCGCTTAAATCTCTTTTTCATCAGGGGATGAAAAAGAGATTTAAGCGACAAAACCTCCTTAAACCTGATTCCAGAAAAAAACAGTGTTTAAAAGGGTTTAAACACTGTTTTTTTTTCTGGAACCAGGTTTAAGTACTTATTGTCAGTAGAAGAAATTCTCTCTTTTTTTGGAAGGACCAGTCCGCTAATTAAAAATCTTTCACATGCAATCTGAAAAGTCAAGGAGCCTGAACACCAAGTTTCATTTTCAAGAAATTCCGCAAAATAAAACCTGTACCTACCTGTAGTGATAGATGTAAGTCGGATCGCCTAAAAAATTCAGATCTTGGCGGTACATATCTTTTTTATCTTCATTTCATTAATAAGTACATTTCACTCGCTCGGTGAAAAATAGTATTTAATGACCTTTGTATTCGATTCGAATACGATTATTTTTAAATTGTATTTAACTATCTACAATTTCATTTACGTAAGTTCTGTATATCGATTAGAATATATAGTTTATCGATATACACAACTCAACTAGGTGTATACCTAAGGTTAAAATGCTGCTTAACTGAATGCAAAATATGTGTATTTGCTTATAAAACAAATTAATATTTTGTCTCCCTAAACAATTAGTGAAAAATAATTTCTTGACTTAAGCACTTTATTAATGTTGATTGTCCAAAATTAAAAAGTCTTTATTTTAAATAACTTACAAAAAAGAATTTGGAGGAAATGTCTACAGGAAACTAAAAGACATTCCTTGTCGGGATAGAAGAAAGAGATCGGTCTCGATTTGTGGTTAATTCAATAATTTCATGGATGGAGCATTATCGGACTAATTCGGTATAGCCCGATCGATCAACGGCGCGGGCGCAGGTGGGCGCACAACATTACACCACACCACAAACCCGTATTATGATACCACTGTGAATTCGATACTCGCTTCTTACCGAAAATTAATTAGACTTTTTTAGTAGCTAGAGGCTCACCTTCAGCTATTCAGGTAAACATATTTAAACATGTGCTGCAGGAATCTTATTGTCAACCCAACAACCCATCTCACTATTATTTATACTGGTAATGATAAACTTTAGTCTGAAAAAATCATTTCTTTGACACTTCGATGATTGACTACGTCTGAACGTAGTTTTTGGAATCTATACAATTATAGGTACTACATTCAAATTGTTAAATAACAATATGCATTATTCCATTACATATATTTACTTAACATTTAAAAATTCTAATGTCAAACCAAAGAAACACAGAAAAAATCTAAAACTGAATTAAATATTTTTTTAATAGAAAACACTGTGTAGCTACTTACCTATGCCTATTTTAACATCTCAATAATATACACATTCAGTTCGACAAGAGCTTTCGTAATAAACTATTTAAATGTTTCTGTGAAAACACTTAAGATCTGATAAAACATTTACCATACAGCTCATAAATAAAACCGTTGTTCGTCCACAGTTTTCGTGGTACGGAGAAATCTTTTACGAACTGCTCCGCTTTCAAATTAATCTTTGTTTAAATTTAATGGCCCTTATTAATCATGGGCATTATGTCTAGATGAATATAATGTGGTAATCGGTGACTCACTTCTAATACATCGAGCTTTTTATAACTAAAACAAATGCACCGTTACACAACCTTCTAGTTACTCTATTCCAATTTATAAAGACGATGGAATTTAAACTTTAGAGTTTGGTTTTAAAGTTTCTATTTAGATTAGCAGTGGGTGCAGAAGGAGCAGGTGAATGTGTTACCAATATTATACTTTTAATTAATAGAGGTGAGAATACAGATCTTCGGGAATATCGTAATGGGTATTATACCTGGCCAGTTTTATTATAATAGCTCTAATAGTTTTATAATTTAATGGTTCACACTATACTGTTAGGCTTAATTAATATGATGTTGTAACCGGCTTTGTGTAGTCGAAGTGGACAGCTGCTTTCATTAGAATGTTTGTGTAAATATGTTTTTGAATTGCAAATAAACAAATTATGTTTTAAGTCTATTTCCTGTATAAACTTAACTGTCAGATTGTCTATTTAGATAATGTTATTAGGAATGGCCATCAGTACAAGGCGAAGGAAATGTTTGCAGGAAGTAAACCAATAAATAAAATAATATTCTTCGACATTTTACACAGTGGTATCTAAACCCAGCATAATAATGAGCATAGAATAGAATAAACTTTATTGTGCAGCATTAAAATATTGCTTACAGTGAGTATACAAAGAGCATTCCATAACCGGACAGCCTGTTCACTAAAAGATATGTCATAAATCTCTGTAGAATGAGTAGGTACTACGGATTATAATGATTCTGACGTCACATACTTACATAGTATACATAGAAACACCCATACTAATGAAAAAATTACCGGGTCACCTGACGATTAGTGACTATCGCCGCCTATGGGCACGTGCAACTCGAGAGTCACAAATGCGTTGCCGGCCTTTAAGGTGGGAATAGGGGAAGGGAGGGAAGGGTTAGGGACCTCCGGTAACCTCACTCACTCGGCGAAACACAACGAAGCATTGCTTTATTGCCTGTTTTTTGTGAGGCCGTGGTATCACTCCGGTCGAGCCGGCTCATACGTGCCAAAGCATGGCTCTCCCACTAAGTATGAATGTGTGTAAATGTGCGGGTAAGGATACCGATAGGAATCGTGCTCGTAGTAACGAATGCATTCTTTAAAACTTGCCAATACTAGGTGTGTGATAGCTGTCGTCGCAGGGTCGGATTGTCTATGTCGGGGCCCCTATGCAATACGTGTCGGAGCTAACTTTAAAAAAAATGTTTTATCTACCACAACGTAATTTTATTTATAATTAATCTGTTTTACTGAATTGTGAAGGTGGCATATCACCCTATTCAATAAAAAAAATTGCATTCAAATCCAAAAATGTATAAAAACAGTACAATCGGTCTTATCAATAAAGTTACCTCTTCCAGAAAACTCAGTATGGAGAGAAACAATGATTAGATAGATAGTTTCTAATCCGATTAAAACTCTCACTCTCGGGGTGTGGGACCCCTAGACGATGCGGGGCCTCTAGGCATTTTCCTACATTGCCTTTTCGATAACTAGCTGCGCCCCGCAGTTTCACCCGCGTAAGTCCCGATGCCGTAAGAATATCAGGATAAAAAGTAGCCTATGTGTTTATCCTGGTGTTCAGCTATCTACATAGCAAGTTTCATCGCAATCGGTTCAGTAGTTTTTTCGTGAAAGAACAAAAAACATCCATACATCCATGCATCCTCACAAACTTTTAGGATTCGGCACTGCGTCATCGGACTTCAATATTGACATTCAATTGTTTTTGTTAAAGTCATAAGATAACATCTCTCACTCTGAGGGTAAAATACTCTGCTAATAATTTTTGAAGTGAGAGCTTCTTCAGCCACGTTGGGCACTTTTGGTGTAGGGAACAAGCACTGAACTCGATTGACCGTCACGCTCAGATACATATATACAGATGTGTGTGTACAGTCCTACGACTGACAGTTTTTTTACATACAAATACACGGGGCTACACTAGTGTAAGAAGAAATACTTGTGTTACCTACATTGTATGCACCTATCCTTCGTAATTAAACATTTGAGTACAAATGTACTTACATTTTTAAAAGATTGGCCACGCTCGTGTGAAACTCATGGCGCGTTAAAATTACATGTTTCCCGTGCCCATGATGTGAATATTAATATACATTATATGATCTAAGACTCTTGCTAAGAGAAGAATCGATTGTCATTTTCGGCACTGCACTTGTCGGTAATTGGAGAGTCAGAAATAGCAGTCGTGGCATCTAATTTTTTAATTTATTTATTGGATTTTAAAATAATCCTTGTTAGCCTTCAAATTGTTTTTTTGGGGTTAATACTAGAAAACCATACATTTCATTAGGATAAAAATAAAAACAGTCAATATGCGGACGATTCTATGTGTTGTTTATATAGACAGAAGTTGTTATGAAACTTTTTTAACTAGTAACTCAACAGCGGTTGATTTGTGACCTCGCCTTGTTTGTCTTGCCTTTGCATATTTCACACATTTGTCAAATAAAATTAACACGAATTTAAGATTGTAGGTCTCTATGTCGTGACAAAATAATTAGATAAAATAAATATTTTGATTTGGATTTTTGTACTTTTTTTTCCGCAGGAGGAATAATTTCTCCGGACACCGGAAGAAAGAACACATAGACAGTCGGTCGGTACAACTGCTTGTAGATCACAATTTTTTTTGTAACGTCAAGGCAAGCGACAACGAAGCACAAAGCGCTTCAACGACCAAGTGAACTTTGAATAGATTTTGATTTAATTTAATCATGTTTACTCCTATAAATCCGTAGGATATCGCTGTAGGTATAAGATTTCCATATAAAAATGAAATCGGTAATGTGATTGTTTTAAAATCTATCATAACGAACTGTACACAGACATAGACCCTAAGAACAATAAAAAATCATAACAAGACGAGTTACATCTTACTACAAGACTAGTTTAACATATTCACATCTAAAACTAGTAACAACGAGACAAGGGTACAATTAAGGCGATGGCACACTGCACAGTTGCAGCGGAGGGCGGGCGTGACAATGCGCCAAATGACGGCCGGTACGCAAATGAAGAATATTGTCGGACGGAGTGAATGCTCCTTAATGACGCAGGCATGGCAGCGCCCCCGTGTGGCGGTCGTCACCCACACGACATTTGCGCGATTGTCGCCTGTTAATTATTGTATCATTGTCGAGATGCGTCCAATAATGGACGTAACTGAGCGCTCTCTGCATTGAATACACACGTAGTAGACTTTGAACTCTTTTAGTTTGCTTGCTTGTACGACTTTAACAGGCTAGAAAGTTATGACGTCAGTTGATTACTACAATTGAATTTGCATGAGTACTCTTTAGAGCAGAATGCAAGGACCGATTCATAGAGGTTTCCAACTGCATCTGTCTAATTAATAACTGACTACAAATACAAAAGTAAAACATGAAGTTAACAGAGAAATGGGTGAACTGAACCAAAGTGAAATGAGAAAAATTGGGATTTTTTGATTTTTTTATTTCACTCATCATCATATTGAAACCCGTACACTTATATGGATATTCTTATTGAGGAATTAGAAAACTTCTTATGTTGTCTAATGCAAAATGAATCAATGGTATTTTATCATTGATTCTCTGATGTAGTACATCAGAAAATCAATGAGGCTATTTTTGTGTACATTGTGTTGAACAAGAAGTCAGGATGAACCGTTGTTCGATTAATTGAAATATATTTTACTGAATCATCATATTTCAATGCTACTTATGTTACGCACTTACGTTAATTTGACTTGCGGGCAGAAACAAAAAAAAATGGTATCTGGTAACTGGTCTGGTAAGAACTACAGTTGTGTGTATGATTGGATGTTTTGTTTTTTGTAGGGATTACAAATGTCAAATGTCATCAGTTTTTTTTTTAATTTTTTGCTTACAATTATCAAAATCGTGGCAATTACATGAGAGTTCGTTGTTATTAACCAGTATTTATTTTTAAATAGACAACTCTCGCATTAGGTGTTTTCTTGTATCTCGGGGGCTTTACAAACATTCAAACAACGGACACAAAGGACACCCAGACTCGGGACAACTATTTGTGGATCACACAAATTTTTGTCCCGTTTGGGATTTGAACCCACAACACTCGGCTTGGTTATCCGTGCAGTATTTTTAACCTTGATGTAAAAGCGTTTTAATATTAGTTATGAAAGCATCAGTTTATTTTTCCTCAGTACAGAAGGAAAGCCATTTTAATAAAATAAAATATTTTAAAATAAATCTTTACACATGTAAATCACATTCTATAAGCGCTATACACCTGTCGTAGTGACACGGTATTCGGTAAGTACGTACATAGTTTGGCGTTAACGTGCGCATGAGCACGTTCTGGTCAAAGCAACAGTTACACAAACTGTCCTCAAGTGCTATACCGACACTACACGCCGTTGTCAACATGCATGTACAAGAATGTGACTTGTGCGTGCACATAAATCAACAGATTTCACCGTTGTGGACTTAAAATACATCGTGCAGTATTCACATGTCGTGTACATACGTATGTTTACTTGAGATATTCGTCATGATAACCGACACGTTATACGGAATATTTCTATGGATCAATAAAATAAATATCTTCCCAATATACGTCATCACTGTAAAAAAAGCACTGGAAGTACTTTCTGAATTTTTCAATTTTGCGGACAACTTTTCCAATTTTCCTTTACAACACAGTTTTGTCTGTCATAATATAATGTATAAGTAGCGCCTCGCGGTTTCACCTGCGTAAGTCCCGATCCCGTGGGAATATCGGGATAAAAAGTAGCCTATGCGTTAATTCAGGTCTCCAGCGATCTACGAACCAAGTTTCATCGTAATCGGTTCAGTGGTTTTTGCGTGAAAGAGTAACAAACATCCATCCATCTAAACTTTCACATTTACAATATTAGTAGGATTAACAAATAAATACATATTTTCCTGAACACTAAAATCTGTGCAGGCTGCGTCTATGACAATAACTAGCAATTATAAATCATTACTATGTTAGGTATAATATAAATTCGCAACTAAAACCTATTTTTCCACTAAATTTAATTCACCTGTTTTATTTTAATAATACATAAAAACAATTGAAATTAATTTAAGTACTCACTATCTCACTACTAATTACTTCACAATCTAAACAATGATGTTCTGTTCATAGAAAGGTCTTTAAGAATTCTTGATATACAACAAAACTATTATGTTCTTGCTGAAGGGAATACAGTTAAACGTACTATTGTTATAAAAGCGAGTACTTAAGACAACCCGTGGTTGTAATACATTATGAAGGTACTAAATGTCTGTGTACTGAAGTCCGCCTGCTACCAAGAGACGCGACTTTATTAAAACTACTATTAGTGGAAACTGGGCTGTTTAAAGATTTATAGTTACTGTTAATCGTAGTTTGTTACGGGCATGAGTCAGGGAAGCTGTATTCTAAATATACATATATATTCGAAGGTACGGTTAATGTCAAATCTGTTGTAGAATTTTGTATAGTAGTAGTAGTGAGTGAGTCGTGCAATTTGGAGTAGAGTTATTGACCGCAAATACATCATATTTCTAATCGAATTCGAGCTGTCTAAATGGGGAAGTCTTAAACGTTTCTTCAAAACCTAATTGCGTTTAAAATTTGTTTAATTTATCATGTCATATTACAGTCGTATGTGCGCAGTTAGCGACAAAGGTAGCTTAAATTAGTAACGTTTTTTTTTTGATAAAAAAAACCACATTCAAAACCCAAAATAACGGTTAAAAAAACAATAAAAACTTAATCTATTGCACATTTCCTATATCGCGAGAGCCAACAAAAGAAATATCCCGCGTGACCGCGTATCAAACACAAACAGAATAACATAAAACTCGCTCAAAATAGATTAGTAATTTGATCGTGTCTTTATGGACGCAGCGATTGAACATTCGACTACAACTTTTGGGATCGCAGGTTTGATTCCCAGTCAATGCAAATAATTCTAAGATTCAATATTTTTACTTGGTATTTGTGTGAGTATTTCTGTGTATAATAATATACATATATGTTTTTAGAAAAAATAAATTTTGGGAAAAAGATATCAAACGACAGGGTTGGTAAAGATTCCGAACACTGATATCTATGCAGCTAAATAATGTCACTAGAAATTATCATCAGTCATTTTTCCAGTAGTTTTTTAGGACTGGATTTTTTTCCCAATTTATATGGGTTCACCCTTTTCTAGCAAAGAAAGTTAATTGAAGTCAAATGACGTGGTAAAGAATTGTTACAGAACATACAAAAATAAAATATTCTGTAAGACGTTTAAAAAAATACTTGCTATTTCTTGTCTTGATTTTGTACCCTGCGCAAAATTAATAGAGTTTATTTTTACATTTACGTAAAATTATTAAAAAGCCGTGTCCATACATTAAAACTATATAAAAAAAGTACATAGATCAACCAATTAGGTGTTTGTGTGCTTTGCACATCTTGATAGTCGATGTTAATCTACTTCTAATTATCAAATCGATTTAAAACATTGCAAACATTTAATTTATCCGGGTAACACCATAATTAGCTATTAATTATCAACGTGTATGGTATGATGGAGCTTTGAGATGGATAATGGAACTCTTAAATAGGTACCCTTGAGTGTGATGATCATCATTCACTGTTAATAGGACTACTACTGATAATAAAGGCTCCTTGAATATTGGTTTATTTTGATTGTTAAAATGATTACCTTAATATGTTAAAGCAATTTTTAATTAACCGTAGTACTTTCTTCGTAACTATTTGCTTTTTGTTAGATTTTCCAGTAAAATTAGGTTCAAGAAATACTGTTTTTTATACAGTGTATCTGACATTAGAACACTTACTTCAATCACTGAAAGGGCATGACTCCAGTATGCAGTTACATTAAGAATTTCAGAAAAAGAAACGGCTATCACTCAGTTATTGAGAAAAGCCATAAAACTAACTTGGAAAGTTTTCACAGTTATTTTTTGTGAATTTTCTTAGTTACAAAATGAAAAAGTCAAAAAAAAGTGTACGATTTAAAATCTTGAACCTTACACATTCCACCTGCTTTTATGAGAAACGGAGGTAATAAAATCTGGAAATTCAAACGTTCAGGACTTGTAAACGGATAGTTTTTTTTTTAAAATCCTTTTTGTAACTGCATTCTAGAGTCGTGCCCTTTAAGTGTTCCATTGTCATAGGTATACAGCCTGTATATTGTTGCATGTTTTGTTAAAATCGTCTAAATACAACTGTACATATAACTTATTTACTTTTCAATGAATACTAGAGAACATCTGGTAGTCGAATTTGGCCATAAGTCTTTAAACTTTGAAGGTTTTGTTTTGTATCAACGACCGGTATAACTTGAACTGTCATTGTATAGAAATTTCATACCATGACAGGTCAGTATTTATACTGGCACCTGTAGCTTTCTGTAGCCTATTTTCACATAACTTTTTAAATTATAACACATATTATACCTAATATGTGTTACCCTATAGGTACCCCTATAGGCACAGATAAGATAATAGTTACTTCGTAACAGATACATCACTCCCATACAAAAGTGAAAATACCTACGTTATAATAGCCTACAAAATTTAATTAATAATACCTGGCGTTAGCTGCGACCAGAAATACTCGTATATCTTATTTACGCTTTTCGAAATTTGAGAACGCCTTGCCCACCGCGCGACCTTTGTCTGTGTGTGTAACTGCTTTGCCAGGCACTTTAGGGTTGTACAAAATACACAAATAATGAAATAGATTATTTATTTGATAATTAAATTTATGGATGTTGACTTTTATATAGGTAATAATAAATAAAATTATTTCCCCTAAGTTTGATTTTTAAAAGTAATTAAAATATTCTTCACTTTTAATATTGGGTTCGATTCCCAGGACAAATAATTATGATGAGCATGATCATTGGTTCTGTGTCTGGGTTTAATTTATGTATAATATGAATGTATTTAGAAATAAATAAGTATATTTATCAGCAGTCAAGTTACCATAGTACAGGCTTTGCCTAGTTTGGGATCAGACGGCCGTGTGTGATACAAGTTATTATTATTATTCTTAAACCTTTCCATAGTAACATAAAATGTTGATGCTGTACACATATACATAAATACTAATGGCCTGTTGGCTTAGAGGTTAGTAACCCTGACTGCTACGCCATAGTTCGTGGGTTCGATTCCCACCCGAGTCTGGGTGTTCTTTGTGTCCTTTGTTTGTATGTTTGTCAAGTCCCCCGCGACACAGATAAGATTTAATATGTGTGAATTTAAAAAAAATTCCAGTAAGATATTGATTTGTGCGAGAAGCTCCAAAAAATGTATAACATATTATGTTATCCAAAAGTATTAAATAACAAATAACTACCTACTAATATACCGTGCCGCTCTCAATATGTTTTAGATTTCAGTCGCTCTTACTATATTATTTTCTAGCCTTATTATAGATGGTGCTAATTTAATTTCGTGTTTTAAGATAATCCTATAGGTAGGTACCATGTCAAACATATTGTGTGAGAGAAGCAGCCGACAGTTCGCCTTGCATCCACCCTGGCCAAACACTCTAAACCTGATTTAGTAGGTACAATTTCTATATAAAATTGTATAGAATATATATAAGCAACATTTATTATTTGTGTTAAGAAGATAACTATTGTTTATTATTAGCACAGCCACGCGGCGAGTAAAGAATAAACACCTAAAGTATTTTTAAATTATATTGACAAAATTAGTAATAACTAAAATAATTATTGCGATATATTTTTAAAGGATTTAACAGATCACTAACATCTAGCAATAATGCCATTTAACAAATAAATAAGTGTGTAAGCTGTGTGGAGTTATTATTATTATTAAATACATTTATCAATAACAAAACACGTTCATTGTACAATAAGTTCGATTTGGCATTTTGTTTTTATTTACGACGTTCAGTGCGTGCTTGCTCTCAGCAACGCGTTGTCGCCCCTACTGACACTTATTCCGGCCACGGATGCCAAATTGGTAGGTATATAAAACGCGACCTCGAGCGAGTGATGTAGCACTGCTATAGGGTCTGAATCAACGAGCTGTGGTGATATTTGAAATATGACCTTCAAATGAGGCATCAACCCTCCATACACACCGGCTACCTACTACTACTAGACTAGGTACATTTTCCCGAAGGTCCACCGGCTCGTCTGCGGCCTCACGCAATACATACTGAGTACGGACCGGACAAGTAAGCAAGTAGGTTCCCAATTACTATTTCAAAAAGCTGTCATAAAAATTTAAGCACATGCCTACCGGCAATGTAGTTTTAGTAGATTCGCATTTAAACTGGGCTCAAAACCCACGCAAGCCCAAGCACACGCCACGCAGCAAAATATTACTTTGTTGACAATATTATCTATAGCTTTTCATGCGTATTTAAAAAAAAATACCCTTTTGAATACGTAGAAAGTTGGTAAAGCACAGGCAGGTGTAAAGATTTACGGTGTGCAGTTGACCCGGACCTCTGGTAAGCGAATTGCCTTCACAAAAGAAGCGTTGACGGGTACAATACAAGTTTGACCTCAACCTTGGCTGCAGACGGTTTTATGAAATAGCGCTTAATTATCCTCCTTTGTGCCGATGTGTGCGGTTTGTAATTAGTTCTGTACAGATTAGGCATAACACATTAGTTTTTGGTTTCCGTTCTATAATTAAAAGTCTGTTTCAACAAAAAACCGTATAAGTGGAAAATGTCGATTTCAATTCCGACGGAAGTTGTTAGCAATTAGAAACTGGAGGACATTGTTCGATATGTTTCGACCGTGAACATTTGAGAGATTATAGAGCATAAAATGAACAATTTAAAAATGAACTACATTTTATAAAAATGCGGGCTGTGTTATTGATAACATACGAGTACATTCGAGTTATATGGACATCTAAGTTTGATTTTTTTTTATTTTGGATTTTAATATGTAATACTAGAATCTTCTCTGGAACGAGTGGACCGATTTCTATGGGACTTTTACTAGCAGATAGCTAGTGTTATAAGGAGTAACTTAGGGTACTTTTATTTTGGAAAAAGAATTAGAGTTCCGCGTGAAATATATAAATATGTACACGCGAGCGAAGCCGCCCGGTAACTGCTAGTTACAATATAAATTTGAGTTCTAAACTACTAGGTTAGTTTTGATTTTAAGATTAATGGATAGAACAAACACAACCAAGACGATTTTGATACTGGAAGACCAAGGACGAGGATCGTGACGTCATCGAACGAGCGCATTACGTTCGATTGTAGGGCCAGGCACGGCCTAATTGCCAGCATTGTGTCGACATGCAGATGTGAATGGGCTTTGATTTGGGCCCGGGGGCGCGGGGGCCGGGGCCAGGGGACAAATCGCTCGTTACGGCTGCAGGTAAACTTTCATTGAGCGTCGGAAGGCGTCGGACGTGAGAGACGGCCGACAAAATGCCCTCGTTATTCGCCGCCGAATCACTCGCTCATTGTGCTCCGGGAAACGGTAGACGCGGTCGCCGAATCACGAAAAAGACTTTAATGAGGCGTGAGAACGCTCTAAATGAACGATTGTACAGGAGTCTCGGTTTAATAAGCGATTGATGTTTAAATACCTTAATACCTTCTGCGTGATGTTATTCAGAAACAATGAACTAGGTATCCACGTTGTCATATTTCTTTATGATTGAATAGGTTCTCGGTTTCGGAAATTTCGGCAGTTTATCGAACCACCTGTTGCTTTTCATGGGGTGAGAGAAAAACTGAATGTCGGGCGAGAGGCGAGAGGCGATCCCCCCGCGCACCTCTTCTCTCATACTCCTGTAGTCCGAACTCGACACCACGCCAATTAAAACCTGACTCCTGGCGCTTTGTCATGTAGGTACGGGCTACGGCACGTGTTAGATTTAGCTGTGTTGAATTTTAACTAAATCAATGTTCTAGAAATATTTTTTTAATTGGCAATGGCCGTCGCGTCCTGTGAACATAGAAGGTTATTCAGAACTTTAATGATCGTTATTAAAAGTACTAATTAATCATTTGGAAATTACTACGTTGAATACGTGACTATGGATTATGGCCGCTTAATTAGTATGTTGTATTGTAGGTGCAAGTACACCGTGTGCTGTGCAAATATGTAAGGGAATAAACACCCCATCGCACAGGACAGGTGGTGAGGGTGCCTCAGGCGAAACGGTGTAACAGTTGCCCGCCATTGCCGACATGTGCCCACTATTTGTATGTAAATTAAAAAATTAATTAACAGCTAAAAATAAATAACTTTCTATATTTTAATGACTGTAAACATTAGTTGTTCCGTATTGCTAAGAACTTGTATTTCATTACGTAGGTATGCATGTATAATTATTGCTCGGCCTTTCACTTTGCGACGCCCGAGGCTTGGATTAGTTACTTAAGTTGATGATGTAATTTAAGGATCAGTCTATAGTTATTTGAAATAAACGAAATGAGACCTTACTCCTAGGATTCTCCAATATTCGAAAGACTTTGAAAAACAAATAAGTACTTAATAATAATAATTATGAATAATTATTAAATATGATACATAATTGTATTTCAACTGTATGTTTTCTTAAATAAGAGAAAGGTTAATATGGTCTACCAAGCTAGTCAAATATGATAGACTAGCAGTTCCCGCGCGGCTTCGCTCACGTGCACATATTTATATATTTTGCACGGAATGCTAATTCTTTTTCCAAAATAAAAGTAACCTACTCGTTATAAAGGTTTACTAATGTTTGGCAAAAAACGTTCCCCAAAGTGTCACATGCCAAAGTATGTTTCCCAAATTTTCATTTGGCAAAAAAACATTTGGCAAAACAACTTTTCGCAATTTTACAATAAGCAATACTATTTTTGGCAATTTATTGTTTAACAAATGATTACATGGCAAAGTTTCATTTTACCAAGTATTAGGTAGTCAAATATGTATCAATTCCGGCGCTTCGCCGGCCGCTTCCGCGGCACGCTCCCTCACGCTCCCACAGTTCTAACCTTTTTTTTTTGTGCGTGTGGAAACCCCCTCGGGCCGTCACCCCGCCGGGGTTTTCGGCGGGGCGGTGTGTCGGAATCGAACCGACTAAAACCACACGGTGTGCCGTACTGCGCCTTAAGTAGGAGGGTTCCGGGAACAGCTTTATTAAGACATCCGGAACCCTCCTAGCGCCTGCCCGCTACAGCGCGGGCAGCCCCACAGTTCTAACCTAACCTAACCCACTTTTCTGGCAGTTAATTTAAAAATTTAACATTAATATTTAATTATTGTACTAACTTCTGTATTCTGATTGTGTGAAGAAACGGTTAATAGGTAATAATTATAATAACAATATGATTTACATCAGAATTTTCATGTTTTTACAATTTTTCACCCATATTAAAATTAAAATTTGAACGAACTTACTTTTGGAATATAATTTTTTACAAAATAAAACATTTGCTTAATGTATATTTGACTCAATAAAAATTGAGCAAGTAAAAAGTTAGTTAGTTAGTTGAATATTTGACGAAGTGATTAAAATGCGAAATATAAATTTGCTAAAGATTCTTTTGGGAAATGAAACTATGCGATAAGTTTTTTGGGAAGTGAAATTTGACGAAACATATTTTGACAAACGGCAGGATCCCTGTTATAACACCCGCTACTTGCCAGTGAAAGTCCTGTGAAAATCGGTCCACCCATTCCGGAGATTACCGGAACAAACAAACAGATAAAATTTTTAAAAACTGATTTTTAGGCATAGGTATTGTGGAAATAACTGTATGAGCTTAAACAAAAACGGTTATTATTAATTTCAAACATACACTTCTATTTTATTTATTTGTATATTTGTATTTATGATGATAGTAAATAATAAGTAAGTGCTATTAATTACCAAAGGGGTCTTAAACCGAGTAAGTATTCATATATCTGTTTCTTCAAAGTGAGATTGACTGTTTATCAGTGAAGATAAGTAATCTGGAATCTAAACAATTCATCAATTACGTTTTTCTGGTATATATCACTTATTAAGTTAGTCAAATAAGTTGGATCGGATGTCTTTTTCAAAAACTAAATTTAAAAAAAAATCTTTTTTTTTAAGATTTTTGAATAAAATTACATTATTAAATTCTGTCATAAATAAAGATTTAAAGTCACATTAACTAAAAAATAGACCTGCCTACTCTGCTGCCTTAAGAGCTAAATTATCATTAAGTATTAAAATATACCAGGCAGAGTGAAGAATTCAAAAGCTCGACCACTTTGAAGAACTGGTAATAAGTCCCTAAAAATTAAAAAAAGAGGTTAAGAGTTTAAAAAAATGTTTGAATATATCAATGTCACGATTATATTACATTTTTTCGAATGACTTCGACCGTGAACCAGAGTCAAGTGTCTTTTACAATGTCAGCTGTTTTCAAACTCCTACGCATACATCAACAATAGGTTGAACATGATATTTTATTTTAAAACAAAAGGATAAATATAGAAGCAAAAAAGTTAATGAAATGAAATGAGTCACATTTTAAATAAAGATTCAGTAGCTGGGTGCTCTGCAGCACGAGGAGACACGGCACGTGATTTTAATATTTCATCTCAAAAGCTGTATTCACACTGCGGTCTCGGGCCTCACGCGTTCCACTCCTACAATTACGCGCTTGTGTCATATTTACAGCCCAGGTAATTGCCATTCAATTACGAGGCCAGCCCGCTGTGCATCTGAGAGAGAAATCCGACGACTCGCCGGTAGTGCCATCCCGTTTCTTCCCGGCGTGCAGCCGACCAGCCATCAATCATCGAACACCCCCCGCTGGGCGCCCGTAGGGATGGGAAACGTCACAAAGCGAGTATCTCAGTCCAACAATGCTCGATAAGTGGGCAAACGCCACGCTAAATTGATTCTGAACCGATTCAGTTTCAAGACTGTTTAGCCGTTTTAATTTTTTGACCCCGCATATTGTTCTGCTTGCCAAAATATTTCTTCACGCAACAACAAATTTTGATTTCGAATATGGTAGCTATCAGCTCAAATTAGTTACACTTTGTGTTATGATTTTAGATTAAAATTTGTCTGATATGGCAGAATATTATAATGTAACATATTTGGGTAGTCAAATAAAAATAGGCATAAAATTAATATTTTTCAACGAGGTGCTAGACCTCTTATTTTAGGGATATAATGAAAATAAATGAATGCATGGTCTACTATGTCTTCGTGTAAATTATTTGATTATTTATTTTTGGAGTTGTGATTTTTCATTTAAAGCAATTGGTGCAAGCAAATCTCAGTTGGACGACTGTATATAAGTATATTATACCAATTTGGGACGCTCAAAGGAATGGTTTATAGCGCAGTCTTAATTATTTTATTTAACATGTGTTTTCAATTATGTTTTTTACGAAGTCTTTGAAACTTTATTAGCTTAAAAATTAAATTTAAAGTCAATTGAAGAAGTAAATAATTATGGTAAATTATTGCAGGGGACCGACGTAAATAAAGCTTTTTTTTACGTGTGGAATCTCCCACGTTAAACGGTAGGGTGGTATATCGGACTCGAACCGACTAAAACCACATGGTGTTCCGTTACAGTCCCTATTGCCAGGGCCTTAGGTGTCCCCTCGACCCTCGAAAGGAAATCCCCGTGAAACCTGGCAGACTTGGCCGCCTGTTAAACAACAGGCGACCCACCTGTGTTGTGGGGGATTTTACCCCCTGTCAGTGGGCGAGGCACTCCACTAGAGTGTGGAGTGCGGTATCCTCGCGGCAGCCCTCGCAGTGGTGGCACACAGGCGTTAGCTCCCGGCCTATTCTACACAGATACTTTCTGAAACAGCCGTGTCCGGTTAGTACCTGCGTCATTCTCCATGACGGGCCTTACCGCCACGATCGTGGCGTGCCCAGCGCTCGGTCGCTCAAGTCGTTTTTTCCACTCAGCCATGAGCACCTGGTGGAGCTGAGACCGACGAAAGAAAGCTAAAATATTGTTAAATGAAAGTTTTAGACTTAATAATTTGTTATAAATATAAGGCCGTAATTAATTTTTTTAGTTATTACAGACATGTTACAAATATTTAGATATAACAATTGGCGGTCTTATCACTCACGGCGATCTTTTCCAGAAAGCATTTGCACGGTTACTGTCAAATTTGATTTATAAATTTGCAAAATATCGATATGATTTCATTACTACATTACCAACCCTAGAGCAGCACAGGTATGCAATCTCGCCTTTATACATCACCCTATTGCACTTCGGTACTCTAGCCAATCTTTCAAATTGAGTTCACGGCACAACTAGTAATGTGATTTAAAACCCGTAACTTGATTATTTTGATGTATTGTGAATATTCTTTTTTATTGTTTTGGTGTTTAAGTTTTATTTTATGGGTTCTTGTTTTCCTAACACTAATAGCATTTGCGTAAATTAAAAAGAAATATATATTTTTGACGTCTAAGTTTAGGTGCAACTTTCACTACGACTACACAAATTTTACGACTTCCATAGCACGGTGGTAGTGGCATGTCAGGGGTAGTGGGTTCTTTCCCGCCCCGTGTAAATATTTTTGGGCTTGAATATGACTTAGGTATATGTTTCTAAGTACCTATAATATACTATTTCTGTGCATTTACAAAAAATATCAAAAAAATTAAATTGTGTTTTTGTAGTATATTGTTATAGTATTTTTAACTATGTCTTTGTAGAAAATTGTTAGTTGTTGAAGTTCTATATATACTCCTCGGCGAGAGAATTTTTATTGTGCGATGCAAGATCAGTAGTTACTACGTAAATTCAGTTCGTCTTCGCTAGATGATGTTGAAGTATGTTTTTGCAGTACGCATGTGGAAGTCGCCACATACTTAACAAGAAGATTTAGCTATTACTTGATACCAATTATATGTAATATGGTTTGATAGGATATTCGAGACAGTAGATAGCATAGCTCAGCTCAGTTTCCTATTAACATATTTATCACCTGGGCAACTGAGCATTGCCCAGCGTTTATTTTTTCAATTATGTTTTAACAGGAAAAACAATTACACACACACACATATATATATGTATATAAAAAAAGCAAAACCTTATCTAAATGCAAAATTTAATTCAAATCGTTGGAGCCATTTCCGAGATACACGAATTGTCCGTTTAAAGTTATTAGATTCTTGTGAATATTCTAAACACTTAGCAGATAACGATAATGGAGATGAACGGTTCAAGTATTCAACCTTGTCGTATTTCGACAGTTAAGCGGCTGAACTATCGGATGCCTGTTTAAAAAAAATAACATTACTGAATAAATAAAAAACCACTTCATTATACTTTTACAACCATACTTTTCTTTAAGTTCCTTTAAAAAAAATGTACCGAATGACTAAATAGGTCAAAGGATTTCCGGAAAATAACATATTTTCGGAATTGATTCTTAAAGTACATTTCCCTACTTAATCCAATTACACCACTGTCACTGAAATTTGAAAGAAAACAAATACATTTGTAGTTAATGAGTTCGTACAGAGTTAACGTTTTTTAAGTATGCAATGCTGGTCCATTATTCCCGAGTGGCATGTCGAGGTATAACTTTACTCGTATTGATAGGTATATATCTCCTGCAACATAGCTCTACTTATTTATTAATCAATTCCGGAAATATGTCTTACTCGAGTCGTCAAAAAAATTTCGAAGACGTGTCAATCAATGGTTGGAATAGGTAGAATGATTTTTCCGGATGTCTTAATATAAGCTGTTCCCGGATCCCTCATATTTCAGGCGCAGTACGGCACACCGTGTGGTTTAAGTACGATTCCGACACACCGCCCCAAGGGAGAGAGGGGGAGAGGGTAGGGAAGGGCCTCAAGTAATCTCACTCACTCGGCGAAAAGCAATGTAACCATTACTTCACTGCCGGTTCTCTGTAAAGCCGTGTTTTCACTCCGATCGAACCGGCCCATACGTGCCGAAGCATGGCTCTCCGACGATAGATCTCCTAGACTTGACGCTTACACTTGGTGGGGTGCAGTAATGCTGTTTACATATTTAACGACTTGCTTAACGTTTTGTTCTTGTTAACTTTACCAGTAAGTTATCCACGTCGGTATTGACTATGTCGGTCGTATTCGAACCCAAGTAAGCAATTACGAGAACGATGTCCTGACCAAGATCACCGCCACGTGTTAGCTAAATTATACAAAACCTACTACAAAAGAAAGTTTCATTAGAACACTGAGTCTATTTATTTTCATTTGGCATGTTATTACATTAAATACAACAAGGTACGTATCCATATTATTACAGTTATAATTAAATACAGTGAATAAAATGGGAATAGAAGTAAAAAATTTGCAAAAATACAGGTTCATTAAATTGAATACGGAATAGTTAATGTACAGATAGTGTTTCCATGAGTTTTATTTTTTGTAAGACTGTATTGTCTGCATTTAATTAACTTTTTATAGTTACTACGTTTTCGTAGTACTGAAGCTGCAAGAAAAGCATAAGGCGTGTCTTATGGTAAGCTTTACCAGGTTGACATAGGCTGTTAATGAATCCGTCATGTACGAGGACCGAGATGGAGTCTTGAGTCGTCGGCCCATGTCGTGCGGTGTTCCGCAGGGGTCTGTCTGTCTGGGCCCTTAGAGGCGACTTCCCCCCCGGGCTCGGCGTAATTTGTTACGCCGATGACACGTTGGTCACAGCCCGGGGGGTGAACTTTCAGGAGGCGGCGCGCTTGGCTACCAGGGGAGTCTCTCTGGTGGTCGGGCGCATCGAGGCGCTGGGCTTGCGGGTGGCCCTGGATAAGACGGAGGCCCTTCTATTCCATGGGCCCCGTCGTGGTCCACCCCCTGGCGCCTCTATAGTGGTCAACTCGGTCCTCGTACCGGTTCAGGCCCACATAAGGTATCTGGGCCTGATCCTCGACGGTAGGTGGCTCTTCGACGAGCACTTCCGACAGCTTGCTCCGAAGCTGGTCGGCGCTGCGTCCGCCCTTGGGCGACTCTTGCCCAATTTGGGCGGACCCAGCATCGCTACGAGACGGCTGTACACGGGGGTTGTCCGGTCAATGGCACTGTACGGTGCACCGGTGTGGGCGGGAGCTCTGACCGCCCAAAATAGGGCGCGCCTCTGGCGCCCTCAGAGGGTTATGGCGGTCAGAGCCATACGCGGATACCGCACCGTGTCGACGGAGGCGGCGTGCGCGTTGGCCGGGACTCCCCCGTGGGATTTGGAGGCGGAAGTGCTCGCCGAAGTATATCGGCGAACGGCTGAGTTCCGGGCGGGAAGCGGCAGTCGGCCCCCGCCCGAAGAGGTACGCGAATGGCGTGAGGCCGCTCGCCGAGCCACCATGGCTCGTTGGTCGTCCCGGCTGGAGGCTCCACGTGCTGGCTTTGCCGCCGTGGAGGCGCTCCAGCCGGTCATCGTCGAGTGGGCAGGGCGACAGCACGGGACCCTTTCCTTCCGACTGACGCAGGTCCTTTCCGGGCACGGCTGCTTCGGGAAGTACCTGCACTCGGTCGCTAGGAGGGAACTGAGTCCCGCCTGTCACCACTGCGACTGCAGTGAGGACTCGGCTCAGCACACGCTGGCGGTTTGCTCCGCCTGGGCGACGCAGCGTCGGGCCCTCACTGCAGTCATCGGAGGAGATCTCTCGCTACCGGCCGTCATACGCTCCATGGCCGGTAGCGACAGGAATTTTACCGCGGTCGCGACCTTCTGTGAGGACGTCATCTCGCAGAAGGAGGCGGCGGAAAGGGTCCGGGAGGACGATCTCCACTCGGACCTAATTCGCCGCCGGCGAACCGGGCGGCGAAGGCGCGCTTACCAGCGCCTCATGCCGCCCTGAGTGTGGCCGCGGGTGGACGGGACGGGTTTGCCCCTCCACCCGCTGTAGTGGCCCCCCGCGAGGAGGCGGCGTCCGCGTGTGCCTGGACGTCGCCTAATTGAGAGGATTTTACCCGAAGGTGGTGCCCGCGCTTTTGCGGGCAGGCGCTAGGAGGGTTCCGGATGTCTTAATAAAGCTGTTCCCGGATCCCTCCTACTTAAGGCGCAGTACGGCACACGTGTGGTTTTAGTCGGTTCGATTCCGACACACCGCCCCACCGAAATCCCGGTGGGGTGACGGCCCGAGGGGGTTTCCACACGCACAAAAAAAAAAAAAAAAAAAAAGGCTGTTAATGAATGGCTATAGCTTCTCCGCGAATTAGGTACTCTAATTAGTTGAGGGTACAATAGTTAAATTTGTCTTTGGATTCATAAATTTTGGTGGATAATTAGATTATTACATTATAATATTTTTGGTTTAGAACAGACTCCACTTCGGCTCACTTGGCAACGGATGGGAAAGTAGGTTTTTTAAGCTGCAAGAAAGAAATCTTTGTTAAAAATACTCCACACGGGCGAGCTTTGCGAGTCTCTGCATTGGATTGGAGGGAGTCGCTTATGCCTCGCGGGTTTTCCGAGAGTAGGGAAATATTCGTCCAACTGGATGGGGGTGAGGGTAAACCGCTTCTTCCATCTAGTACTGGTGCAGACTTATAACCGCTTCGATTCCAACATAAAACATTTTGAATGAATGTGAATTGCGTATTGATTTAAAGTGACCATAAAAATAGATTTTTATAACAGATCTGAACAGTCAATATAACAGTTTATTTTCATTTATTTACACTTTATGCCCATCTGGTACATAGGCGGATTTAAAGCCTAAGGCATTCTCTACAGTTATTTTCCTAGGGCTTGTAAGCGGTAAGATGTGAATTATTTACTTAAGTAGAAGTCTAAATTGGTAAAGTTTTATATTACGAAAACAAGGACACATAATAACGCATTTTTATATTATCTGTTAGGAAATAAGACATAATAGATTAACAGGTGTTCCCATATTGTAATAATTGCCATTTATTATAAGTACATATGTTTTACAAAGATGTCATTAAAATAATAAACATGTATGTAATCAAAACGTATTTTACAATTGCAATTTAGTAAAATATATTATAAAATATGCCAAAGATCCAACGAGGAAAATAAAAAAATGTCCCTTAAAGAACTCAAAACATGGTGACGTAACGTATAGACAAAATTAAGCGGAGATTTTTCTCGGAAAAATCCAAGGCTTGCTTGTTTCAATTACGGTTAGTAATGAGTTGACTTGTGCTCGCTAATTAGCCACCTTGCTAATTAATCACGAGAGTTCACCTTGTAACGCCAAACTTCACTTTATTCCATGTTCTTGTTTACCTTCCTAATTATATTATTAATAGATGCTGTCTGCTGTTGTCTGCTACTGAGATGTTGAGAATTTTGTTTTTAATGAAGTGTAGGTGTATTAGCTTTTACTATGTTTAGACCGATCATTATGTTTGAGCCTGGCGATGTCCTATTAATAGTATACTATCTTTACACTCCGTAACTATTTTCTTTCTCGTTTCTATTATATGAGAAAGTTTTAAACATTAAAGGAGGGAAGTATACAATTAACCATTAAAAAAAAGGTGATGTAATGTTGCCTTCTTTCGCAATTTCCAGGGACCATGTTTCCTTCGCTAAGTAGTTTAATTTCAATATCAATATTGAAATTTGGGGAGGCTTTTTAAGTTTATTACGTGAAGCAATCAGGGATTCCACCTTAAATAGCTACTACTAAGGGCAAGCATTTGAAGTAGCTTGATTATCTATGACCACTCCGGTATCCTACACAAAATTTGTTTATATATTTTTTAACTATTGCAGTGTCAAACACTTCGGGCGGACTTCAGTGTACTTCGCCTGTTGTGCCACCATACTCTCTTGGAAACGATATTTTCTGAGCGGGAATCTGAAGTACGTGACTAAGCCCAGGGTTACTTATTCTGTTTATTTAAATAGAGAATTAGTCACTCATATTAGATAATATTTATATTCTAATTCTAACCGATGCTGCGATGGTGGGGCACTGGTGACCTGTAACATAGGTTTTCAATTAAAAACCTACATCGGGCACCAGTCTCTCACATAGGTGAAATTTAAGAGAATGTCATAGATTACATATTTAATTATCATCAATACTTTCCGCAGCGCATGCGATGGAAGACATTTGGTGGCAATTTTTTTTATACCTTGGGTTGGTTTTAATAGGGATTTCTAAGGATCTTTAATTTTTTACTAGTAATAAATATAGCCTATGCTACTCAGTGATAATGTAGCTTTCAAACGGCAAAAGAATTTTTGAAGTCTGTCCATTATTTTTCAAGTTTATTCGTTACATACAAAAATACAAATCTTTCCTGTTTATAATATTAGTGTAGATATATATGGCGTAGAAAAGCTTTTAAATTAAAAATGTGAGGACATGTGCTTCTCCGCAGCATTGTGTTGATAATGTAATTCAAAGATACGCTCTTATATAATGAGTAATTGTAACCTAACCGAAGTTGAATACAGGAATAAAAAATTATGAACATCATATTTTCTATTTTTTTTTTTTTATTGTATAGGGGGCAAACGAGCAGACGGGTCACCTGATCATTTACCATGACTACCGCCGCCCATGGGCACCTGCAACTCGAGAGTCACAAGTGCGTTGCCGCCCTTTAAGGTGGGAGTAGGAGAAGAGGGGGAGGGGGGAAGAGTGGGAAGAGAGGGAGGGGGGAATAAGGGAGAGGGAAGTGTTAGGGCCTCCGGTAACCTCACTCACGCGGCGAAATGCAATGCAAGCATTGCTTCACGGCCGGTTTTCTGTGAGGCCGTAGTATCATTGTTTTTCGTTTTGTTTCAATTCTAGTGGGCAAAAGCTCAAATGAAAGAGCTCGTTTCAGCAAGTGTTCTTAGACCAAAACGATCCACATACCTTAATTAGAACTAGAGATATAGAGAAAGAAAACTACGAAAACAAAAGAAATGTACATGAAGAAATCACCTTTGAGTATAACTTAAGAAACGTGAAATTTTGGTGGTTACCAGTGCTTGATGACAAAGCTGTGCACCGAAATGTTAAGCAAATCGATTGGATAGAATGGCCAGACGGACATGTAATAGATTTCATATTTTTTTTAATATATAGAAAAAGAAAACGATACTTATGAAGACAATATGAAAAAAAGTATAAGCACTTGTAGTCAGATATAGATACTATGTGACAAACCGTGCAGAGTCACCGTAAATCTTCAGTTCAAAGTAATAAAATGAAGCCTTAACCTCGCCGAGGAAGCGGGATATATCCGTATGTGAGCCGCCTCAACCAGTTCCAATTAAAAGCATTACTCTTATCTAACACAGCTCATTATAACAAGTAATGGTGTTGTAAGTGGCCTCAGTAAAACTTCATTATTTAACATCAAAGATTGGAGCTTCGCTAGCTTATCATTCGGAGACCTTTGGAATTGGCTATTGGAGACGCCTCTTTGTTGTAATTTGAATGTTATTTTTTAAACATTAGAGTACATATTTCTTTCATTTTGTTCATTCTAACCAATAGAAAAACAGGCATGTTTGAAAGTTATGCTCAAATACTTATTACGTAACTATGTAGCAATCATACTGTTTATCATCTGTTTTATTTAACAATAGAATAATATTTAGTCATTAAAGGCTTTTTCAATACATTTACATACATTTGCCGTTATATAGACATTAGTGAAAATTATTTAATTTTAATAAATTAACTTAATTTTAAAATATGTTAACACTAATCCAGTTCCAAGTAAGCAAAGAGAAAAGTTACACAACGGGAACATTGTACAGAAGCAATGAAAGTAATTAATTAATTAATAATTTTGGTTTAAAATAGTAGAATATTATATAATTTAAAATAGGTTTTAACCCGCAGCTTAGACACTTTTGAGGTTACCAAATTTATTATCCAGTTGCTATGTTATTTTTTTTATCAAACGAAAGTTCACATAGGAATGATTCTAATGTTGCCGTGACGAACGTACACAAAAACTGGTCGAGACGGAGTGTTTTAGGGGAGTGTTTAATTCACATTGGCAAATATCTAAAGCGATAGTGGTCGTCTGTAGATTAAGAAGAAGGAAAAATTACTTTATAAATCATTAGTGTAAATACGCATTATTTTTTTGTATCGTTATTCGAACAGGAGAAATAAAACAAAAGCTGCTGATAACAGTCACCTGGACATTGACTTGAAAACAAATTGTAAGGAACTTTATTTTTCGGACACTTACAAGTGCTCAATTATTGAGATACCTAGTAACAATACTAGAAGATACTGCATTAATATATATGAGTACTAGCAGCGCCCCGCGGTTTGACCCGCGTAAGTTCCGATCCCGTGGGAATATGGGGATAAAAAGTAAGTAAGTAATCTAGGTCTCCAGCTATCTACATACCAAGTTTCATCGCAATCGGTTTAGTGGTTTTTGCGTGAAAGAGTAACAAGTTACACATTAGTGGGATTACATTTCTTCACATGGATTCGAATGAAACACTATCACAAACGGATGTGATTTGTAAGAATTTGATCTATTTGGTCCAGAATTTGATCTCACGTTTAACGTACCTCTAAGCCTGAGATTGTCACTTTATGTACGTTTGCTTTAGACGTTAAATAATATGTATGTAAATACGTACATATTTATATATTTTGTAATATCAAGGTCGCAATCAAGCCCACGGTCAGTCTCCTAGAATGCAGTCATCGATTCGTCATAGATTCGAGTCTTTACACATTGTCAATTCTACCCTGTGACCTGTAACCACCCCAGTATAAGAACAAGACGAAATGTTCCATAGTTATTGAACGTGTCTCAAATACGCGGAGCCACACTTAATCTGTCACGATAAGTTACTCGCTATATCTGGAGCACGTTTTGTGTGTATTAAAATACACTAATTGGTTTATTATTTTCACGGATCCGTTTCCCTTTTTTATTATTTATAGCTCTGGCAATCTTGGTTAGAGGTACCAACATAACATTATGCTGCATGGTCTTCTGTAAGTTTGTAGAAGTGTTGAAATGTTGCGATTTGAGCACAAATTTGTTATACCTCTTATCTAATATTTGTTGGGACACTCATTAAAAGTTTTTAGTGTATAGAATATAATTGGTTAGATACATTTTTTGTTAGTACTTTAAGAAATGAAAAAAATTGTAACATACAGTTTTGTAACATTGTAATTGTAACATTTGTAAGATAAAATAAAACTCTAAAATCGATACTATAACTCTTTAAACGATTTATTATTCAAAAGCACTGAATGCTATTATTAAACGAAATTACAAGAGGAGACGCGACTAATCGGATTGTATGGAATAATGAGATTGTGATAGCGGCGATGTATCAGCAGATAGGATCTACAGATAGTCGCAAGCGCAAGTCACGCTGCGCCCGCGCACGTTCTACAACTTCATTTAACCCAACTGTATAAGGTAAAGACCGAAACAATTAATGTTCGACAGTTATAATTAAACCGTTTTGTAGATATTTTATTTTACGCAGCGATGTCAACTTTGTCATTGTTCGTGATGTTATAAATACGAATAAAATCTTTTAGGTGATACTTTACTTTTAAACCTCAATTAAATTAATTAATAAATTTAATGACTTCGTATTTTATATTCATATTTTAAAATGTTAATACTGTATTTTTATAAAATGTAAATGAGCATTCTCATTAGGGCGTAGCGGAGACGGTACAGTTCGGTCATTATAGTGTGCGACCGAGACGGTCAGATCGCGGTCGTTATTCGAATTGGAGCCACCCTTTTGTGGAACTAACTTTACCCAAAAGATCGCGGTTAGCCAGCACTACAAGCATAGTAACGCTTATCATAAGGCACACCTTTGGCTTATTTGTCAGTTCAGGTATATTAAAAACCTTGTCGAGTGCGAAGTGCCAATAACTCACTAACGAAGTCAAGAATTTACAGAAACTGTTTTTTTTATTGTGTAGTGGCAAACGAGGAGATGGGTCACCTGATGGTAAATGACTACCGCCGCCCATGGGCACCTGCAACTCAAGAGTCACAAGTGCGTTGCCGGCCTTTAAGGTGAGAGTAGGGGAAGGGTGAAAGAGGGGGCGAGGGGGGGGGAGGAGTGAAGGGTTAGGACCTCCGGTAACCTCACTCACTCATCGAAAAGCAATGCTATCATTGCTTCACTGTCGGTTTTCTGTAAGGCCGTGGGATGACTCCGGTCGAGCCGGCCCATACGTGCCGAAGCAAGGCTCTCTCACGATTTATTCATTTCTTGACAAGTTAAAAATGATTTGTTATATTTATTTATTAAGTATAAGTTATGCTGTAATTATTTTGCTGTATTAGTTAATTTTATAATAGTGTCGATTCAATTAAGATATCCTTGCAATAGACTCACTTGTGACGGAATATCGTGTGGTTTTAGTCGGTTCGAGTCTGACATACCACCTCACTGTCGGTGAGGTGATGACCCGTGGGGGTTTCCACAAGATAAAAAAAGTGTAGTTGGTAATTGGTGACCTACCTCAATCAATCAATCAGCCTATCATAGTCCACTGCTGGACATAAGCCTCTCCCAATGTGCGCCATAGCACCCGGTCCTCCGCCTTCCGCATCCAGTTCATCCCTGCTACCTTCTTCAGGTCGTCGGTCCATCTGGCTGGGGGGCCTCCTACCTTCCGTTTACCGATTCGCGGTCTCAACTCTAGGACACGCCATCGGTCCTTCGGCATACGTGGCCAGCCCATTGCCACTTCAGCATGCTTATCCTGCGAGCTATGTCGGTAACTTTTGTTCTTTGTCGGATGATCTCATTGCGAAATTTATCCTTCAAAGAGACTCCAAGCATAGCTCGCTCGACTTTTAATTTGTGGACTAGCCCCACCGTTAGTGTCCACGTCTCGGCACCGTATGTCATAACAGGTAGGACGCACTGATCGAACACTTTCGTTTTCGACCTACCTATAATACCAAAAAATTACACATTGGTTTAGTTGGAAGGTATTTACCATATTTATAATTAATGCTGTGGCAACTAAAATAGACCTGGGAGGTTTCATTAAATACGCGAATAGTGCCTTTATCAAAACAAAAAGTGAATTTCTAGAAACATTTCAGTTAGGATATATATTTGCACTTCACGGTGGATATCGAAGGTATGTTGGTTTTTCTAGGGCTTGGCTTACTACTGATATACTAATCATCTACTTATATTAATCACCGAGAGAGAGAGAAGAGAAAAGAAGTTCGCAGAGAAATGGGGTAGAGTACAGCAGATTTCGACTGGAGAAGTATCTCCACCTTATAAAAGACCGCAGTAACTTTGCACTAACAGTTTCAATTTTTTAAGCGGGATTGCCATAGTTTAGTAGTAGTAGTAGGCAGGAGATAGTTAGCATTGCACAAGTGACATAGTAACAGATTAGAGCCAACAGTAACCACTCACAATCAAGTGTGTCGTATGCTTATTAACCAACTCAGTTGTTTATTAAAGATTAGCTAACCCGCGCAATTTCATCTGCGTTTGTAAATTTTCCCCATTTTTGTAACATTTTTCATTGATGTTCCGCTCGTAGCGTGATGTTATATAGCCTTAGCCTTCCTCGATAAATGGGCTATTCAACACTAAATTAATTTTCAAAATCGGATCAGTAGTACCGGAGATTCCCGTGGGACAGATTTCATGGGTGGATGGATGGATGGATGTTTGTTACTCTTTCACGCACAAACGGCTAACCGGATCTGGATGAAATTTTGCATTGAGATAGATTATAGTCTTGAATAGCACATAGGCTACTTTTTATCCCGGAAAATGTACGGTTCTCGTGGGATAGATTTCACCAAAATTTCCAAGCGAACGAAGTCACGGACAACAATTAGTCTTTAATAAATATGAATCCCAATTACGAAAGTTTTACGAAACTTTGTTGTATACGAAAAAAGGAGGAACCTTCTTTACAGGTTCCGATTCCAGCAGAAACCTCTTGTCACATACTTTATTGGTATAGTATGTAAAGATTTAAATCTATCTCTATATAGTATAAAACAAAGTCGCTTCCGCCGTCTGTACGTTTAGATCTTTTAAACTACGCAACGGATTTTAATTCGGTTGTCACCAATAGATAGAGCGATTCAAGAGGAAGATTTATACGTATTGTTTTGTGTTAATTTGTATAATCATATGACGATAATTATTCAAAACATTAGGATCTACATTGCACCCGTGCGAAACCCGGGGCGGGTCTGTAGTTTTAAAATAAATTTATTTTATTCGAACTCGAATCACATTTAGCTCCATCATTTTAACTTTGAGTGTTCCTGTGTTGGTCATGGTGAAACCGGTTTCAGATTCTGATTAATTGTGAAATAACATATTGGGAAATTAGCTCGTGAAAGTAAGTTCCTAATAAGCAAACGCTAATGATGCATTTCCTTTATAAGCTAAGTATACGTTAATTAATATAACTTATCACGGTAATAACGGTTATATATAAATTATGTTAGTTCCTGTGTTTTTATTTCTACATAAAATTATCTTTTCATTACACACTTAACATTATAATTCATTCCGGTCATAAAAGATTCTAAATTAAAACATTACATATTTTATTATTACACAGCTGAAATATATGGATAATATTGTACTGTAAGTATAATCAAACTCATTCTCATTTTGTAGACACTATTTAAGTTTTTTTTTGAAGTTATACTTCTTTTGGCGCGTTAGGGAAAAATTATGAGAGTAAATTTTTACGATGCGCGTGCATACCGTCACGAAAAACCGACACCCTGAAGTTAGCTAGTCAACATTTTAGTTTTTCAAAAAGTTACCGACTTCATGATATTAATTCAAGTGTTTCTGTGTGTGTGTGTTCAACACGTGTTTTGTATCAGTCCGAATAAAATATAATAAAAAAAATATAAAAAGAATTTGGAAAAAAAGTAAAAAAATAATATTGAATTGAGCTGGATAAATTTTTTAGAAACATTTTTATCTTGTTACGCCACAGAAGTATAACTTACGCGCGTACATAAGTACACACGCACACTTTTTTTTAATCATTTTTTTATTAAAAATAGCTAACCTTCATCGTCACCATTTCAGCCATTGAACGTCCGCTGCTCGTGGCAACCACATACACACGGCTCATGATTATCCAGAAAACGGATGACTTAAATTAGACAGGAATGGCGTTTGCGATGATAATATAAGCAATAATAAAAGCTGATGATGCATGTAAGTTTGAGCTACGCGAAAAACTTACAAAAACGTCTTTCTGTGGATACTTATCATAATACAAAAGGCAGCTCATCATAAAAATACGAAATTAAACATTTTTAGTCATTAGTTTCATTTGACGCTACGCAATGTAAGCTTGACAACCGTAGATATTATGTTTGTGCGGTACGGTGAAAGTGACCTTAAACGTTCGGCGCTCTCGAGACCAGCTCATTGGATAAAATGTTTAAATGTTATTTGATTGATTACATACACAGTTTCTGGCCGTATATTTTATTTTTTGTTTTTTTTTTCAGTAAAATGTTCTGTTTACCTATTGTGATATCATTTTTAACCAAAAAAAATTACAAAAAAAAAAAGATGACTTTCTGGCAGAAAATTCCAATAATTTTCGACTCAGACGATCTGGATGATGATCTGGATAAACTATTTCAGTATTCGGTACGGTGTCCCTTCCACCCTATATACATGTAGATAGAAAATATATTTTCACATATTCTGCAGAGCTTAGATCTCGATATTCTTCAAAAGGGGTTTTAACAGGGTTGACAACACTCACTCCAAAGAACCAATGAATTGAGTCGAGTTCCTATTCGCCAAAGTCTACGGTTACCATATATAGAAATAACCATATTCTATGTTTAAGACCGTTGAGGTACAAACAAATCTAAATAACAAATTGCTAATACAATATCAATTATTATCTCTCCACGCATAATTAGTACATAAGTACCCTAGTCAATAAAAAAGTCTCGAGAAGAAAACCTTTGTGAAAGTAAAAAAAAACTTGTATAAAAGTAAAAGAGTTTTTAGTATCGTACTCGTTATACTTGTATGTCTCACATAATAAAGCTATTTTAATGAATTACTTAAACACAGAAATTCAAATTATGTAGCTGCCGAATCGTTAGAGCTGACATTTAGGAATTTCGTTCTTTTAATTGTAATAATATCTAATTAAATAGAAAGCAAGAATCATAAAATAATTCCCTTATTTTTTCCTGTTACTCACACCCCCGCATTCCATACAGTTTTACCGAGAGCCTGTTTAAGTAAAATGACTTAAAATATACGGTCAGGACAGTACAGGTCTATACTGAAAAGCTCTGGTACTCGTGAATGGTATAGTTTTTGAAGTTAATTCAAAGATAAAGTTTTTAATTAAATGTAAAGAGTATCGTTCACAATATGTATGTACATGGGCGTACCCAGGTTTTTTTGTCATTCCAGGGGAGAGGGAGGGGGGGGGGGGGGGCAAATCAAATATTTGACTCAAAAATTGTGTACTACGTAAGCTTGCTAAGGCCAAGGAGGGCAGCTGCCCTTCCAACGAACCCCTCCCCCCTTCGCTCGGTACGCCCATGTAGGTGTATCTATATTGTAACGAGTGAGAAAAGACATTTATTCTTCTAAATAAAAATTTAAATTGCTTTTATGTGTATGTCAAAAAATAGAGTACTTATTACAATTTGCGCAACTTTCGCAATAATTAATACGAAACAACCAATTATTTAATTAATGAAATTGTCAAACGAAGTAAATTAAAATTTTGTTGAACTGTTCACTGTTATACGTGGGATTACTGTTTGCAATAAAAGTAGCATCGGTTTCAACTTCAGAGCTTTCGGCCTCCGGTCTTGGCTTTTGCGAAAACTGATGATATTATGATATAATTTCTCCCCACGTGAATATCGAACCAACACTCGCAGTTGAGACCAATAAAATTAATGCGCTTAAAATTCATAAAAAATCTGAAGACGAGAGAGTGAAGAGTGACTTCAATATAAGATAACATTTACTTAAAAGAAGCCATTAATGATTATGCTCATTAACTTTTAGTAAACTAAGTTCAAAAACAAAGGGTTAATTCATTTTTAAACATTGTCCCCACCGCAGAAACGTAACAGGTGTGACGTAATAAATTAACAGAGGCAGTCCAATGTAGAACAAAAACAATGCCAGCATTTACGTTTTAAATGCAATTTATCAGAACATGGTCTTGTTTAGTCTCAGTCGGTAATTAAGCGTGAGCTTTCACTACGGTAATGGAATTCAATTAAAACTAAAATGCACTTTATTTGCTCGTTGATACTGAGTACTGAAGCAGAGCAAAAGCTTCCGCTGAATAGCATATATTAAAAATTACTTTAACATTTTGCTACGTAAATTAATTAAAATTCTCCAGTGCTTACTTATACAGGTGAATCTAAAACCCCCAAATTCAATTACCAAATTAAATGAATACAACCAAGTTGCATAGCACTATAAAACTATGAAGGACAAAACGCAGCGAAGGCATTCGCATATTGGCAGCATAGCCACGATCGATGGCGCCCCCACGCGTCCCCCAATCAGCTCCATCAAAACTCGAGCTCATTACTCAAAATCAATTAGCGTTATTAGTGCGGCGCGTCTTCGTTAGCCCGTGATGGAGGGTAATTTATTGGCATCTCTTAATTAGGGATAAGTCTAATTGGAGGCTTAGTCGTAACGAGGCCCTTGAAATCTGACGTCCCGACGAATAAATTGGTCGGCCGGGGCACGCCTCGCTCACGCACTCCACTTGCTCTATTACCACAGATATTTTGACGTGCCAACTCGATTTATACTCCTCCACTGTACTCACTTTAACGACTGCTCTAATAAGTTTCAAACATCGACTTAGACGTGGCTTAAAAGGATGCTTAATAACGAATGAGATTTAGTAGATGGTAATGAAAGTTATGCGGTTTCGACATATAACGTTGGTCTGGGGAGTACTAAAACGATTTTAAAGTCGCACCACCGCCGTTTATAGTTAGTGAATATTGATTTTATATGTGGTTTAACGAAACATAACATGTTTTAGTAGGACTAATTCGGTCGGGGGTTTTGTGGCGAGCTAAGCGGTGCGGTCGGTGCGGTCGCTGTTCAAAGTGGTTCAAATAAAAATAAAGGAACGTAAAGCATACAAATAAAAGAGTGCGGACAACGGCATGATCAAGTACGCCGCGAGATGTAACACGATACTTTGTGGCGTGCCTTATTCCGACTAAAGGTGCCCACTTACCCAGAACCCCGGTTTGGCTCCTCTGCTCGCGCACCGAACTGGTCAAGTCTATAATTAGATCGGTCGTATGTGACACTGCGTGGAAATAATTTGTATTTTTATAATGAGATGAATTTAGATCGTAGATAAATTCTCACGCCTAGCAGCGCGGTGATTAAAAGAAACGACAGTAGGATTATTAAGGTAAAATTTTAATATTATAAATTAATTTGTTTTATAATTAATTAATTCAGATTTTGGTTTATTTAATCTCTCTTAATCTCTGAAGCTTTCGCTTAATACACGATAGTTTTATTATGAAACTACAATATCAACATCAATAAACGATGTTTAGGGCAGTAGTTAAATTTTTTAGATGTTCATCATTGATTCATCTTGCACCGTTCGATCTTGTCTATCTCCAGTTTATGATGATTGATCTCTCTCCACCATGATATACACTCTATACTAAGTCTTGGAAAGTTTGGTTTATTTATTATTTTTATACAGAATTAGGTTTTTCTTTGCATTAAGACCCATATTTCTCGTCTTCCTCTTTTTGACCTAGTTTTATCAAGTCGCGTTAAATATTTGTCTGTGAATACTAAGATCTTTTGTTTTGTTTCTTGATATTACAACCATGTATTAGAAATTTTAGGAGACTTTAAAATTACTAAAGTTAAGAACATATCACGAGGAAGGGAAGAAGAAGAAATGAAACGAAATTCGTCTTTCTGAAGTATTTTGTTATTAAAATCCCATTAAACTTTGACTTTAACAAACCTAACAATATCTAAAGCTGGTCAACTTTAATGTGTTCGCAACTCTCCACAAGTTATTTTATTAAACTGCAAAGTAATACATATATCAACCTCAGATTGTGGTACGTCATGTTTCAATTTAATCTTATGAAGTATTAAAAATCTTTCGCTTAATTGTCCCAAATCGATACACGGTACGAAAGCGGCAAAGAGTCGGTTTAATGTCAAATCGAATTATGACCAGATGAACGCGATGCAAGAACAGCGGTACTATGGAGGTGTGTTAACACTTAATATTTTTTATCACTACTGTTGAATACCTATTATTTGAACAATTTGGCCTTGAATGTATACACAGGTGTGGATCTTTCGTCTCGAGTGGATAATTTAAAATTAGACGCACTTTCGTTCAACAGCAATTCGCTGAAAGGAAGCATGGGATCTGTCAATAATTTGTTATGGACCTTTGGATGTGTTTTTTTTTATTTGATTGTCATTGTTAACGATCTTTAAATATTTAAAGACAATCACTATTATAGCAAAGCATTTGAGTGATTATAGTTGAGTGACACTGTTTGGAGGAAGGGAGAAAATAGTGTCACCTTTCGGTGCTTATCAACAAGCCAGCTGTGAGCCGGTTAGCTCATTTAGTAGTATGAAAAAAAAATTATGCAAATAGTCTTCAAGTGTAGTTGATTCAAGGTCTTTGTAACACCCGGATGTCTTAATAAAAGCTGTTCGGATCCCTCCCATTTTGGGCGCAGCATGGGACACCGTGTGGTTTTAGTCAGTTAGATTCCGACACACCGCCCCACCGAAAACCCCGGTGGGGTGACGGCCCGAGGGGGTTTCCACACGTACAAAAAAAAGGAGTGTCGTTGTAACACGGTTAGAAATGAAAAAGATATACACTATTACCAATAACAGAAACTTTGGAAGTTTCAAAATATCTATTGGTTATCCTGTTCTTGTAATTCAGATTTAGGTTTGCAATTGAATTTTGTAAGAGTAATAGGGCAGAGCAGGTTTATGCTTAAACATGGACGTGCCTTCGTACCTACATCAAAACAGAATATTCCTACAATAACAACCATATTATATGTTTCGTACAGTGACTAGGGTCTCTAGACTTCGATAAAGACGTTGCACTTGGCCTTAGATTTTACTGTATTTAAAAAATCTCTTTTCGGTTCGGATCTCATTTCGTTTGATTTTTAACCGGAGGAGAAAAGAGGAGGAATTCGACCGTATATATATTATGTATGTTCAGCCCTCACTCCGTTATTTATGAACCGATTTTGCTGATTCTTTTTTGTTAGATAGTGTATTCCTCAAGGGTGGTCCCATGTCAAGGAAGTCAAGATCTGATTATGGGATTCTGGTAAAGTTGAAAGAAACCTTGGAAAGTTGTGGGCACGAATAGTGTTTCTGTTTACTTTTCATAACTTAATCAGGTATTTGCATTTACGAATTATCACATCATGAAGATGAGCTGATGATGGAAAGCATACCTTTATTACACAATTAGAAGTTAAACATAAAAACTGTGGTTTTAGTGACAGAAGCCACTAAGAGGTCGCATGATATTTTATGTTGTTCATAAAAACTTATAGAAATATAGTATTTTAACTGTAAAATCACGTCAATCAGCGAAATTGGCAAAATTTCGTACATGGCCTTAATATGCTTTGAGGAAAATATATGTAATAGCGTTTTAAAGTATTTACTATTAAATGTATTAACAGATAGTAGTTGTCAGAGTGATAATATAACAACATAAAATTCGCTATGGAATTAGAGGCAAATAATTCATTAGCCTTCATAGATGTACTTATGATCAGAAATCCTAACAACACTTTAAGCCACACTATACTGATAGGTACTTAAACGGTGAATCTTACCACCATCCAAAACAGCTAGCTACCGTGGGGATGTCTTTGTTTCAGATAGCCCGTGGGATCTGTGACAAGAAACACCTGGATGCTGAGCTGGCACATGTCAAGCACGTACTGCAAGACAACAAGCTCCCACTACCGCGCCTCCGTCACAAATCCCAAGAAAAGCCAGCCACTGTCGAGCGCCAGCCTGCCATTCTCCCGTATGTACGAGGAGTTACTGACAAGATTGGCTACATCTTGAAGCGAGCTTCAATCAATACATACTACAAGCCGCCAACGAAGATAAGTAAATTTTTACCATCTGTCAAGTGCCAAGTACCTCTACAAGATGCAGGGGTCTATAAAATAGACTGTGACTGTGGGCTCTCGTACATTGGTCAAACCAAGAGAAGCATTGGCACCCTCGTCAAAGAACACATTGCTGACATAAAACACCAACCCTCGATGAAGTCTGCTGTGTGTGAACACGTGCAACAAGAGACCAACCATTACCTGCGTTTCGATAAACCACAGGTACTCGCGAAAGAACACCGATTCCTACCAAGGATGCTCCGTGAGGCTATTGAAATTAAAAAACACCCTAAATTTAATAGAGAAGATGGTTGGAACGTACCACCAGCTTGGGATCCGGTTATTCACTTACTCAAACCCAAGAAAATACAAAACACAGCAAGGCTTCAAGACACTTTGAGCTCATTCTGGGTAAATAGTAACACCAACAATCAACAAACTTCGGGTATTTTGAGATAACTTTGCACTTCGATACATGAGACGACCACCATCTTAGTCTACCCGTGACCATGGCTGTAGAAAAGCAACTGAAACGTCGGGATCAGTATAGATAGTAAAATAACACCAAATAAATCGCGATAGAATCCGTGAAAAATAGTTTTATTTCAAGTTGTCAGAGTATTAAAAAATGATCGCGCGTCACAAAAAATCATAAAATAAAACCTTTTTTCTTTAAAGTTAAAACTTTCTTTTGAGTCATTGTTAAATAATAAAATGATTAATTACCTACGTAGAGCCTCCTCCATTTCTACATACATATAAAATTTAAATAAATAATCAGTTTGTTGTTTGGCACCGACTCAAAATAGTTTATGTAAATAACCTCAATACTCAAGACTTAAAAGGTTTATTTATTTTTTGCTTTTTAGTTCTTTTTCGTCGGTTAATTTTTTTGTTAAAAGGTTTTTATTTTTTTGGATATGCGAACCAAAATTTAAATGTTTTTTATTAGATACGTCATACTTATTAGCTGTATAATCTGTATATATGTGTATTTTCGTTATATAGTTATAAATGTATATTATATTTGTATAGGTATATACCTACTGTATCTATGTAAGTTTATGTACTTAGTATGTACATATATATGTATGTATGCGTGTGTATTTATATGTTTATTTTTAACACTATTACAATATTTCCTACAGTATAATTACTTAAAAATCTTATGCAACTCTCTTACACCAAAAACTACCCATTAACTCTTTTCTTTCCTTTCGTCTTTGTCTTTTGTTGTTTCATATTGTTTCTGCGATTTCCTTGTGATTTATTTGTATTTGGTGTGCAAAAAGTTCATTTCTATTCTATTCTACTCAGAGTAAGCCCTTAACAAATAATGTTTGTGTTTATTATGTTAATTCTACTAATATTATAAATGTTAAAGTTTGTGAGGATGTATGAATGTAAGGATGTTTGTTGCTCTTTCACGCAAAACTGCTAAACCGATTGCGATGAAACTTGGTATGTAGATAGCTGGAGACCTGGATTAACACATAGGCTTTTTATCCCAATATTCCCACGGAATCGGGACTTACGCTGGTGAAACCGCGGGGCGCAGCTAGTAATACATATACTGTAATCATATAGGCACTCCTGGGTCGATTTATAAAATACTAAATATTTGAGTTGCTGTTAGAGGTATAGAGTTTGCAGTACATATAATTTGCCCGCTCCGTACTTACTAATACATAGGTACTGGGTATTTCGTCGATTCACACCACAAGTTTTCCGGACCACGGTGTGAATCGCACAAGGCCCCTTTTCGAATGCATCGTTTCGGACCAGTGGTGTAAATCGACGAATGTCTATTTTGTACTTCGTCGTTTCGCACCACTGCACATACCTATCTCTTTTGACTTTTATGACCTGAGGACTCAGATGATAACGCGCATATTCTCAGGTAAAAGCAACCCTTTTAATACCTTTACTGACACTTTTTAATTGACAACATGTCAGTAAAGGTACTAAAAGGGTGGCCTTGTGCGATTCACACCGTGGTCCGAACCGCTTGCGGTGTGAATCAACGAAGTACCCAGGTACTTTTTACTTATAAGCACATGCAACACCTATTTATGAGATTAAAACGGTTATATAAACCCACTAACTCTTTCACTCTCATATTGTAAATGCGAATGAAATGTAAGTGTGTTTGTTTGTTTGTCACACTTTCACGCCTTAACTACCTAGGTACTCAACCGATCAACATGTAATTTTGCAACCTTTAATCCAGAAAAAAGTACCTATCCCGCATTAGGAATGATTCCTGTGTCGCGGTGGGCTTTATATACATTGAAGCAACGGACACAAAAAACCCAGACCCGGGAAAATTATTTGTGGATCACACAATTTTTTATCCCACGTGCGAATCAAACCCACAACACTCTTCCACCGCCAGGCCACCGTTTTAACCATTGCGCCACCAGTGCATTCGTCTAAAGTCTAAAATGTACAGATGGCGATACACTAATACAATTCAGTCCACACCTAAGTGATGTCTAGGCGCATGATAAAGATAATTACTATACATATAATGTATATCTTAACCGATTAATGATTCTGGTTGATCTTTACTTTACGTCCTTCATCAATTAAGAAGAAAAACAAAATGACCTCAACCATTAACTTGTACTCACAAAACGTGATACACACAACACAATACTTTCTTTAAGACCAAAATACTGGGAAGGCAAACGTAATGGCTAAAAAATTCTCGCTATAGAACAATTCGCCATTCAAAACGGCCATAAAGATCACCGCGCTAATCCCCGAGCGTTTCAAATAAAACCGAATGGACCGGGGCTACGTGGGCCATACATTACCCTTTCTTAGGACGACGTCTCGGCGGACTAATGCCTACAATGTGTATTATAAGCATTTAATATAATAATAACGTAATGAAACGTCTCGCGCGAGGGGGGCAAGGGGAGAGGAGCGAGGGGTGGCGGGGAGGGAGCCGCGGGAACCGGTCCCCGGAGGTCATCGGCAGCGAGCCTTCCGCGACCGGTGTTGCCAGCTTAGACCGCCTCGATTGCCCATAAATGTAGTTTTACGAAACGACTAAGGTTAACTGGGACAACCCGTAACATTTGTTGCCTTTTTAAGATCACTATTAGTCTCGACTCGGCACTTCACAGGATACATTAGAAGTAATGACTTGTGCTAAGAGTTGCATTATATATGATAAGCACGATCGTTTATGCAAATCTATAAGAAAAACTTTCGTTTTATTCTTCATATTTCAGGAGACACCTTTGGCTTCGAGCTGAAAATGTCCAAAATTTCGTGGCATAGTAAGACGTTGGCAACTCCAGTCTGCTATGGTAATGCTCCGACGCGTCGCCTGCGCGTATGTTAATGCTCCATTAAGATTATACTAATTGAAAGCCAATAAATACAACGGCTATGAATATTAATTTTATTTGGCTTCGGGCTCTTACTGAAAGACTTGTTTTGGATCGCGTGCGACCAATTGCCCGCCACTGCTTCCAGTACTTTATGTACACATCACAAGTCACAAAGTCGGTACAAGCAGACAATATGCAGTGAAAGTTTAGCCATACGTTTGCAATTGTTCTCAATCATCTCAAGACTATTTTGAAATATCGTAGAAATCCATAAATGTTTGCAGCATTAAGTTATAAATCAATGTAACGTCGTCATTAAAATAATTGGCGTGAAGACGTGACGAGTCACGACAGTATCCACAAATGCATTTTATGTACAAGTCAATAGAGGTAGCGACTTGGTGGAGCTATCTTATACATCGGTGCGGCCGCTAGCGTCACGTCTCGATATTCCTGTCAATCCCGTTCACCGTCGATTACACAGGACAAATCAATTACCAATCGCATTCCTCCGGCAGCCGACCGACGAATTCTCTGTCATGATCCTATCGGCCGATGACAAGACCTCTCATCGAACGGTATGCAGAACATTGCGCGGCGTTGCTCGCCCTAAAGACTAGATTTGCACACAGAAAGCGATGGATCCCGCACTCCAGTCAATTGTCCGTGAATTCCTCGCATTCAAACATATGTCTATGTGAATCGTTGTGTACCTCAAGCATGGCTCGGCTTTGACCGCGCCAAGAATTTCGTGTTCGATACCTGAACCGGAATGTTATCAGTGCGTCGCATCGGCTCAGCATCAAACATGTCAGACAGTATCGTACTACACTGTACTACTTACTATTTATTTGAGAAAGTAATTTAATTGTTATCCCAATGATATGTCGTACACCATATTATAAATGTGTTACATGAATATTCTGCGGTAATGAGTTAATTGGATATGAGTTATTGATCCCGTAAGTGGTAATGATTGGTTTATGTAGTGACCGGATGAAAGTCCTGTTGTTGTGGCGTTAAGTTTGAGTTGGCGCGTTCATTTATTGTTCAATTGTATTTTTTTTGTTACAGATATATTGGGTAATTGTGAATAATATTATACACGCAGATATAAAAGGTTACGTCGTCGCAAAGCGTACTCGTTGTACTCGGTAAAGTGTAGACAGAGTGGGGCTCCTCGGGTCAATGTCAGCTCATGCGGTTTTCCTTCACAGTTGGGCCGCGGCTGCGAGGTCGACTAACTGCTAATTATTTTTCGACCAACGTCGTTGCAACATCAGCTGGTTTATGATGACTAACTGACTAAATGCGGTTTAGCAGTCACGAAATATTTGTGTGATTACCTCGGTGGGGTAATAGGAGTTTATTTGCAGTGTAAGTTTGTTTTGTATTAAGAGTTCGAGGTTTAGAGGGAGCGAGATCCCAATATAAAGCACGGTAGATGCGCATGAGGATTGCTTCGCCCACGCGGGGTCGCGAGTGTTCGCCTCGATTTTATGTTAATCGAAGAGCCGTGTCGTCAACGTACTTATACTATATACGATACAACGGTTAGGTAATACGGAACATCCAGACACAAATACATTAAATACACCATTATCCACAGTCGAGAACAATTTCACATTTACGACTTTACACTGACATGTTGTAAATTGACTTTATATAGTTTCTATTGCGGCCTTATTTGCACGTGAGGTGATTGGAAACGAATTGGAACACTATAAAATAGAAATATATTATCTAATGTAATGGACCCTAAAGCGTTCCTTTTATTGTCGGCTTTGTATAATATATTTAATAAACGAAGCTAATTTGAAAATGGAAAAATGTAATATGAAACAGTAAATTCGTTAACAGTTATTTCTAAGCGTTTCTCGATTCCATTTTGCATGTTCTCAGAAGAGAAGTACACAAAATACTGACTCGACGGTAAAAGTCAATTTCATATTTCTTTTTTAAGGATTGTTATAAACATCTGGTTTTATTCTATTTTAAAAATATATCAAGAAGAGATATAATTGAATAATAAAGCCACAGCTATTGTTTCTACGGCAGTATCTATCTTAGTTCCACAAATGTCACCTAACAATATAACGAAATCTGTCTGAAACTTTCTCAATTCTTTCAATTACCAAAGGGCTACAAAAGTCCAAAAAATGGTCGAAGTAGCATTAGGCACTCAGACCAATAAATAAAAATATCATTAACAAAAACAATGAAATAAAATTATTTCTAGTTAAAATTCAGTTTCTAACTTGGCTAACACGAAAAATGGCTCGCTTAAAAGCGACCTGGTGAGTGAAGTCATTAATGCGTTGCCAACTTTACATAATATACATAATTCGCATACCTAGATCTAAAGGGAGTTAACGCAAAAAGCACTTTTTCAGAAAAGGTGAAAAAGTAACTTTGCACTGCAGGAGTGTTGGAGTTTTAAATGTGGCTAGAAGAAATATTTCATAGGAATCTTGTGTTTTAATCATGTTCTGGGGCTGAAAATTGGATTTTTGTAGGTATTTCCCTATTTCTTAACAATGTTTTGTATATTTGTTTAGTTTTTGAGTTGCTTCTTTTGTTTTTCTTTTGAGGAGCTTCAAAATATCACCACTACGGTAATATTTTTAAATTTGATTTCCGAGGTCACCCGCCAACGCTCTATGGTGTGACGGATAGGGTTGGTAATGGGTAATCTCCTTTGTTGGAAGTATTTATAGGCACCTATGATTGGTTAGCATCAGGGCGAGTGGTGTATTAGTTTCCCTCCTATAAACTCCCTAACTATAGAAATAATACTCACATAAAGTAGAGTAACCTACCCGGTTAAAATGCAATGCACCCAGAGCTTGGGACTACGGACTCAGTTCTTAACAAAACTATGGCTACAATTTCAAAAATACAATTTAACTGTTCATTGTATGTTATGATAATTTACGTTAAGGCGTCCATTAGACGCTCATGCAAACGTCAATCATTACCAAAAGTCATGATTGACGGTGATTGATGAATTAATATCGACATTAAAATCTTATCATGCAACCGTCAATTACGGCATTAGACGATAGGTTATTCGTCAGTCACTGTTTTGATTGTGGCAAAACTGATAGCAAAACGTACCGTGTAATAGGCGCCTTATATTGTTAATGAATAAGCGATTGTGATGGAATTTCAAGTCTTAAACATATCGAGTGTTCTTTATTCATTAATAGCCATCCATAAATTAGCTGCGTAATGTAATATTCATTACGTTCATCGCATTTTTTCTGTGCGGACAAGAATTGCTAGTGCAGAATTCCGAGTAGCAATAGCTAAAGGTGTCCATTGGCGATTAATTGCTGTAGCCATAAAAACAAAACAGAATTTTAAACATTGTGCACTACAGTCTGTATAGGAACTGTACACTCTATATCAACTTCACTTGTAATATATCGAAATCTTAAAAGTTGATTCGATTAGAATTTTTAGAAGTATATTTAATCCGGATAAGAATTTATATTTCGAAGAATACTAATGTAAGACCATTTAGCTGATGATGTATTTAAAACATTTCTTTGACTACCAAGAAATTCCTTAAAGTAATTATTTCCAAAAACCGTACAATTTTTATCGCTGATGTGGTTTTATAAATTTTTTTTTGTTTTATGTTACAAAAAAAAAGTTCAATCATAAATTATTATCAATACCAAAATGTAACAATTTTGTAGACGATAATAATGCACTAAAACGAAAAATTATTTAACATTTTTGTAAACGTAAACAATGAGGTAGGTTGTTCTAAATGAATAGTCTTAAATCTATCAAAATATTTCCATAAGTGAAAATTGTGTGGTATGTATTTTGCGAAATTTTGATTATAGAGTTTATTGTTACACTTATCAACAGGATAACCTACCGAAAAATATTATAAATATAATGAAAATATGCATCATCACTAGATATTAGATATAATATGCAACTTTCACTAAGAATGGGATAAATATGCAATTTCATATGCGAATATGCAAATGCATATAATTCGGTCTCTAGTTATAACACACCTTATACTATAAACCAAAAGAGCATAATATATTATAATATTAAATATCTCAATTTATATAAATAAAGCAATAACATAAATAAAATTTTCTGTAACAAAAATGTCGCATTGTAGTTCCAATATCGTGATCTCTCCTACGCAAGCACCTACGCAGACAGGTGTTGCCTCTTACATCTTCATTTTTTCGAAAGGCCTTAGACTCGAAGGACTATGGAGTGTAAGTCGTAAATGACATAAAATTTAAATTAAAAAATAAATATTTCTTTTTTAAGCGTTTCAGACAAAACATTTAAAAACTTATTTTTAGGCATAGGTATCGTTTATTTTATATATTTCCGAGTCGCATTTGGCCGGATTTCTTTTTATCTTTGTTAAGTATTTGATAAAAGTGATGATAGTACTAAAGCTCGTCTATAACAACTCGGTTGACAAACAAAGAAAAAAGGTACCTACTGCACTGTTTTGTCTTTGCTTTTACCAAAAATCTATATATTACTTAATTGTATTTACTTACGGGTAAGTTTATTAGAATTAGAATATACATAGTTTTCATTTAAAATACAAAGAAAATATTGATAAACTAAATATAGATTTATAATACATTTGAATAACAATATACCAAATTTGTATGTTACCTTGTTATTAGTTAGTTCACAAGATTTTGTCAACTAATTCAGAAGTAGGTGCTCTTATGTCACGTAATTTAGACTTAAACACATAAGGGTAGAATTATATTCCTACAGTATGTTGTATATGTACCTATACCACAAGTATTTAGAACTGGCCACTCATTCTCTTCGCCAGTCTTTTCTTTTGTGACGTGACGTCTATAAGTCAATTCACTTATCTCCAATTAGCCAATTCTTATCGAAATGAACGGTAATGCACTGCCTTTTCTTATCGAAAAGGCAGTGCATTACCGTTTCGATAAGCTAATAGCTGTTATGAGATACATGTATCTTTTTGTAGGTTTTTATAATTTACGCATTACGAATATTATTATTGTGTCGCGGGGGCTTCACAAACATTAAATCAAGGGACACAAAGAACACCCAGACTCGGGACAACTACTTGTGGATCACACAAATTTTTGTCCCGTGTGGGATTTGAACGCACAAAACTCCGCGCGGCCTAGTGACGAGGTGATCACTTAAACCATTGCGGCATCCGTGCAGTCATATACAATCATACTAGCTGTGCCCGCGACTTCGTCTGCGTGGAATAGTGTATTTATATCGAATCAACAGCCTAAAAAATAAGTTTCAAGCTTCTAGCTCTAAATATGACGATACTTTCACACAACTTTTCATCCCCACCTTTCAACCCCTTACACCCCTTTGTTCGCATTAAAAAGTAGCCTATATCCTTTCTCAGGCTCTAGACTATCTGTGTACCAAATTTAATTTAAATCGGTTCAGTAGTTACTTTTGCATTTATAATATTAGTAAGGATTTCTTAATGAATGAAAGAAAGAAAAAACATTTATTTTGAAACACGCACAGATATAAAAATAAACAAAAACTATTTCTAAAATTTATAATAAATTACGTACTAAATTAAAAACAGAGAGAAAGAAGAAAAAAAAGAATCAGGTCCCATTCTGTGCGAGTTTTATGTGGGAGAGCCATGCTTCGGCACGTATGGGCCGGCTCGACTCCGCTCGTTACCACGGCCTCACAGAAAACCGGTCGTGAAGCAATGCTTGCATTGCATTTCGCCGAGTGAGTGAAGTTACCGGAGGCTCTAACCCTTCCCTCTCCCATATTCCCGTCTTTCCCCCCTCTTCCCACTCTTCCCCCCCTCCCCCTATTCTCCTACTCCCACCTTAAAGGGCGGCAACGCACTTGTGACTCTCGAGTTGCAGGTGCCCATGTGCGGCGGTAGTCATTAACCATCAGATGACCCGTTAGCTCGTTTGCCCCCTGTACCATAAAAAAAAAAGTCTAAAATGGCCAACATTCAGCATATGCTGAGATGGTGGCTTAATGCTCTGTGTACCTAATCTATTTTTGTTTTTATGCCACTGGCTACGTATAGACATGTTTATACATATTAGCTACAGTTAAATTGGTTAAGTACCTTTTTTTTTTTTTGTGCGTGTGGAAACCCCCTCGGGCCGTCACCCCGCCGGGGTTTTCGGCGGGGCGGTGTGTCGGAATCGAACCGACTAAAACCACACGGTGTGCCGTACTGCGCCTTAAGTAGGAGGGATCCGGGAACAGCTTTATTACGACATCCGGAACAATTGGTTAAGTACCTTGCTTCAAGCTCATATAGTAACTTACCTTAACAGTAAGAATTTACCTGCTACTATTCGTGTATTAAAGGCATTACTATTTATACTAAGTCATAAATGTACACAAAATGAGTTAAAATAAGCGGTTTCATTTCCTTTGTAAAGAAAAAGGGTGCGGAGGAAAGTTCAGATAATGTTTTTTTAACATTTAATTATAATGTTAACACAATACCCACTGATGTTTTATCACGAATTAACAATTCAAACAAAACAGTCGAGGTAAGCATGAGGGCCTTCTAGGCACAAGTATTAATTAAGAGGGTAGAACCACTCCGTCTCTAATTAAGCGAAGACCCAAGCCACATTCAGTGTAATTAGTTCCCTCCGAGGGCTGTTCTCACGCTCTCGGACCTTCAACAATGCGAAATTGTAGGAATTTCATCGATTACAATTATGCAAATAAGGTAAATATAGTTAAATATCCTGCCAGTTGAACACGTAGAATAAATGATGTGTCGTTATTGTAATGTTGAGAATGTTGCAGGGCCCGGCCCCAGTCTTAAGAGAGACGTCACCTACAACAACTCGTTGTGTCGCTGGGCGCGCGGTCAGCTTCAGCGGCCGTAATTTGTCGGCCGCTACGTGGATTGGTTATTAATCTGCTGCAACAATTACACTCCAACCATTGAATTAATTGTGGTCCTTATCTGGGGAATACACTCGCGACTGTCAACTTGTCGAGATATTAAGTTCTTGGGTAGCTGTCAACAATTGTTCGTGGTGATATTTTTATTATTGCAAAAAGTGTTCATCGTGATCTTGCGTTGTTATAATGTCAACCACTTGTCGCCGTTTCAATACAGCGCACAAAAACTTTCTTGCCCGACGCTCGTTTTACTCAAAAGAACTCATTTAAGGCATCCGATCGAAAAGCCGTTGACAATGAAATAAATGATCGCCCTCGACGACAGGAGCAATAAAAATTTCATAATAAGATTTTTTTAAAACAATATCACTCGAATGAGGGCGGTCGAGAATCTTTATTAAAATCTCGAGAGAGTAATAAAAGCACAGTTAAATGCGGAGAACTCTGATGAAAATATTAATTAATGTTTCGGAATGGGAAACATGTTGCTAATTAAATGGCGATATCGCATAAAACGTAATTAGAGGTCGGAACATCGTTTCTCACGGGGCGGGCGATGCATGCGCGTCGCGGGGCGGGCGGAGTATCGGCGCGACGCGACGCGGCGGCCGTGCGGTACTGGAGCGGGCCAGCTCCATGCCACCCTCGTAGCGAGCAACTTCGCGTTTATGAGAGGAATGCAGTACGTACACTTGTACGGATAAAACAGGTTATACATTCGACCCTATTAAGGTTTCCTTTACAAATTAAAATTCATTCTTAAAATTATAAACTTTTTGCTAACGCCTCGGTCAAGATTACTAAAATGTAAGTATTGTGTAATCAATCGCTTACCAGTCAATTTGTGTGCCAGAGTTTAATTAAAAAATAAATTAAATATATAGGGAGGAGTTTAATAGAAATTCCGCAAGAGCAAAACTACAAACATTCCGCAGACGCGGCGGGCGTTATTAAATGCACTGACTGGCAACTATTACCCGCGATGATAGACACCTCAACGGGCGACGTAATTAAAAAAATCAATGATCACTTATTGTAATTAGCGGTGTATCGATGGCCGACAAAAACGTAATTGTTTTCTGACGTCCGTCAATCTGTTCTGTGGCTCTTATTCTCAGAGCGAGACAATAGTGTGAGTGAGGCCGACACGTGCGCTCTGTCTATTGCCACAGTGGAAAAGTTTTATACTTTAAATGTTAAGACTGTCAATTTAATACCGGCACGATCAAAAGTAAATATTTCAAAATTACTTTACCTTTAGAAAAATCGAAGTCATCGTTTTAAGTAGATATAGCACGGACTTATAGTCATTTATCATTGTATAACAATTAAGTCTATGATTTGATATTATTAGAGTTAATATGTTTACTCTATTATGAAGGAAGGATAGACTGATATAGTGAATTGAAATAATTGAAAACTTTTTGCCTGAGAACAGTTTCTAAATTCAGGTTTTTCGTTAAATGAAAATAATGTTGATGCCTCAGCCTAAACTGTTAAAAGTGTCACTGCGTTCAACAAACAGGCACTTCAACAAACAACTACGAGGCAAATATATATATTTTTTCTTTATTTGTTTAAAAGACAACTCCCGTGTTAGGAATATTCCTGTGTCGCGGGGGGCTTTACAAACGTTCAAACAATGGACACAAAGAACACACACCCAGACTCGGGACAACTATTTGTGGATCACACAAATGTTTGTCCCGCTTGAGATTTGAACCCACAACACTCGGCGCGGCGTAGTGACGAGGTGACCACTTAAACCATTGCGCCATCCGTGCAGTCATTGCATTGATTGATATACTCATTATAAACCTAAAATCTAACATTTGGATTTTTTTGTTTAAAATATCTATACTCCAACAAAACATTTTGAGAGAGGTTATCCTGCTATGTCACTCACTGATGTATGTAATGTCAACAACGGTTAATGCGTAAATAATGAATAATGATGTACTGTACAATATACCTATATTTTTTAAATATTACAAAAAAATTATTTCATTCTACAAGAAAAATCTTCCTTCCCAAATTTTCTAGGACACACGTAATCCTGGGCGAGCTTGTCATCTGCCAGGTATGTCATCAGACGTCGTGTTTCTACTGAAAATTTTGAAAAGTCCAATAATAATTTGCCCGACCGGGTGGGTATCAGTATCAGGAACGTTAAAAGGTTGATGATTTTCTTTTCTTTTTCGATTTTATGAATTACCCTACCTTACACTTTAAATTGGATGTGCAAAATTCAATTTAAATTTTTGCGGAAGTTGATTAGGTTTAATAATTTTGAAAATAATTTCCAAGAGAGCAGATTTCTGCGTGGTTTGGAATGAACATGTGCTGCTGGAATCCTTACTATCCTTACTAATAATATTATAAATGCGAAAGTAACTTTGTCTGTCTGTCGCCCTTTCACGCCAAAACTACTGAACCGATTTAAATGAAATTTGGTACATAGATAGTCTAGAGCTTGAGAAAGGACATAGGCTACTTTGCTTGCTACTTTACGTTGTATGGAAGTAGTGTCATATTTAGAGCTAGAAGCTTGAAACTTATTTTTTAGGCTGTTGATTCTATATAAATATACTTACTATTCCACGCAGAGGAAGTCGCGGGCACAGCTAGTGGTTTAATAATTCTGTTTTGAACAGATCTTGGCGCCGGGCAGGTAACGAGAAAGTGCTTCTGGTGGTGTTGTTTTTATGAAACCGTGTGTTTTTAATCTTGTTAGAAATTTTAGGTTTCAAGTGAGATCTTCTATTGCTATTCCAACGTCAAAGAACACATATTTCAGTCTTCTCCGTGGAAGATTCAAAGTTTATAGACGGCTGTCGGCGAACCGTGAGAATCAATTAGCTAGTAATAAATAGATTAAAGAGTACAAACATTTACTTAATCAAGATTACATTATCGTGGCTCATCGTGAACTTTAATAGTGATTGGTACAGCGTACAGTCATAAATAACATAAGCGAAATGGCAAGATACACAAAGTCTTAGCTTTATCTAACAAACAGCATAGGGTCGTATATTTCATAATGAGGTTCTTACTGAGCATTCTAGTTGCCTTATCTTGGGCTATTCCGAAGCAGAGTCTAGCGCCAAATTGGCGTGGCGGAGTGCGCGGGCGCAGCCGATCGGTCGCGCAGATATAGCTAATTAAGGGCCGCGTGCGCCGATCTATTTGGAGAGATCTAGCCTGTGACGTGTGAAAATACCCAATTAATTAACGCGAAACGTTCGCTTGATCACCTCGGGCATCGCACTTCGCGTGCTTAACACCCGACCTAACGCTACTGTGTTTCGATTACTTGTTCATCACGAGCTCTGGTAACACTCGTCATTAACGACATCTAGAACGGTGTTTAACTGTTCTGATCATCTTGACCAGAGATATCTTAACACATTACCTATTTTTGCTTACCTTTAATTACATTTTTACATTACGTGGGAGAGCCAAGCTTCGGCACGTATGGGCCGGCTCGACTCCGCTCGATACCACGGCCTCACAGAAAACCGCCAGTGAAGCAATGCATGCATTGTATTTCGCTGCGTGAGTGAGGTTACCGGAGGCCCTAACCCTTCCCTCTTCCTTATTCCCATCCTTCCCCTCTCCCCTCTTCCCACTCTTCCCCCCCTCCCCCTCTTCTCCTAGTCCCACCTTAAAGGGCGGCATCGCACTTGTGACTCTTGAGTTACAGGTGCCCATGGGTGGCGGTAGTCATTTACCATCAGGTGACCCGTCTGCTCGTTTGCCCCCTATCCCATAAAAAAAAACATTTCAGTTCAATATAAATTACTAAAATTTTCGTTAATCGTAATAATATCATAAACGTGAAAGTTTTTGAGGACGTATGGATGTTTGTTTCTCTTTCACACAAAAAGCTACTGAACCGATTGCGAGGAAACTTGGTGAAACTTATGTAGATAGCTGGACACCTGGATTAACATGGGCTACTTTTTATCCCGATATTCTGACGGCATCGGGACTTACGCATGTGAAACCACGGGGCGCAGCTGGTTTCAAATAATATCCTGGGACTAAGCAGAGCTTGGGGATTGTCTATTAATCGCGTGAGGGGAACGGGGGAATTATTTTCTTGTTTCGTACTTTTTAGATATCGTCTTTATTTTTATATTAGTATGTAAACTTTTTTATAATGGGAATTGCAGGAATTGGACCTTAGCGATAACTATGACCCGTTTGGATTGCACTGTCATTTTTATCAAGCTTAAAAACTTGTAAGTCTTTTAACAATGAAGGCGTTATTTTAAGATGATACGCAACGTCTTTTATTTAGATATGTAATAATTTTTTTTCATTACAAAACCTGTCTATCGAGAAAGTTTACAGTCTATTGATATCACGCTGCGACTCATAGCGGCGGACCAGATCCTGATTTGCAGCTATTGAAACCAATTAATAAATTGTTATTATTAAACTGTAGACTTTGTTTATGTGAGCACGCCAGCGATAGGTGTAAAAGTTCTAAACATTGAGCATGTCTGCTGTCTGTCTGCCACGACCTGGGAACAGCCAGTTATTAATATTTTCATATCTATAGCGCTGATGCGGGACTTAGGATAAGTAAGATTATTTGATTTCTCCAAAGAATGTCATGTAAAACTAATAGTCACCGCAGTGAGCACCGGTATCAGAAAAGCGCCATAACTGTGAGCATTTTATGCTATGAATAAGTTCGATTGCACATTAGCCGCAGTGCCTATAAAGTGGAACATTTGAACGTTTATTTATGACAACGGACTACCGTCAATTAAATGGCTACCCCTGTGTCGTCCTACATGGATAATTGTGTGGGGGGCGGGGTAGTTCGCGGTAGATTGGCAGTGCAGTAACAGGCGAATAGATGGAGGTGAACGATGGCCGCACGGTGTAAAGCGAGTGTTAATGGCCCATTAGCCGGTGGTGCGACGAGCGTCTAATTGGCGAGCGGGCACGCCGGCACGTCGCGCGATGCACGCCCGAGTCTCCACTCGCTAGCCTCGGGCCGCCCCAGCACGCGCTAGATGCACTGATACCACGCACGCTAACTGCACTATTTTCGGATACTTAATTGCCTATTTCCACAAAGCTTACATCCGTTCTGTTACGATTTAATTGGTTCGAGAGAATTAGTGCTAGCATTTTAACGAACTTTGTAAATTATGTACTTTGATATAGGTGCACATATCTATTACGACCAATTATACTAGCAATTGTAAGAGATGATGAACTAATACGGTTAATGTTAAATTTAAAAAGATTATCTGTTATTAGTGTACATACATATGTAGGTACACAATAAGTAGTATTTTCAAAATTTTAAATCAATCGTGTAAATAATGGAAAATATTTTGATTCATTTTCTAAAATCATGAAATACAATTTATGAATTTCGCAAACTAATATACGTTTCAAACGTCACAATTATTTGAAAACAAAACTTCAGTACCTCTAGTACAGTAAGAACTTATGCATGTCTGCAATGCATGATGTCGACTATGAAAATGGTGACAAACAAAATAATGTATAAAGAGAAACCATTAATTGGCTACAGGAGTCCAGAGCACAACTTAGAGCGAAAACTAAATTTCGTTTAGAAATACTTAAGGAACATTTTGTTTCACATTTTTATTAAATAAAATAATTTTAAGATATTCCAACGCTGTGGAATACAATGTCAATTAATCTACACAAAAATCACATTCTGCACTGCTGTTTCAAACGAATGTCCATTACAGATAATTAATTCAATTGTTACTCTTAATTATTCTGTAATTAAGGCTCCATTTACCTCAAAAGGATTGAAACCGAGAACAGACGTACTCACTCAAAATCCGCCTCTAAATAGAAGCATCGTACTTTGAATGACGTGACGACGGGTTGCGTCGCAGGCCGCACCGTCCAACCGTTTAATTTCCTGCTGACGCCGCCAACTGATTGTACAAGTCAGCCCGTTGTTGAGAAGAACTAGTACAAATGTATTTTTGAGTATAGTTTTCTGGTCTTAATGCATTAGATAGTTCTAAGTGGGTTTAGTCTTAACATTTGTCTAATAAGTCTACGTGACAGCGACCTTAATAAATTTTAATTTAAAGTGTTTTTTGTTCGCTTCGACAACATGACAACGACCGCTTTGAATTCGGTCTAAAAGTTAGCCGTTAAGTTCTAAATAATATGTTTCTGTACTCCTTTTATAGATGTGGCTGTCGAGGTATTGGATAAGATTCCTTTTTTTTGTTTGTGCTTGTGGAGACCCCCTCGGGCCGTCACCCCACCGGGTTTTTCGGTGGGGCGGTGTGTCGCAATCGAACCGACTAAAACCACACGGTGTGCCGTATTGCGCCTAAAATAGGAGGGATCCAGGAACAACTTTTATTAAGACATCTGGACCCCCCCTAGCGCCTACCTGCAAAAGCATGGGCACCACCTCTGGGTAAAATTGCACAAGATTCCTAAGTTAACTCTTGTGACTACAACGGTGAGATGCTAAATACTTACGTCTACTACGTCTCTACGATTAATGCCACGAGACCAATTGTCAATTTGTAGTACCTATTAACCTATGAGTTAATAAATATATATTACCAATTGTTTTTTAAGACTTTTTCTTAATCATATTTGATGTTATGTTTGTATGTTGGTTTTCTCGAAACGGCTGACGTAAGATTTTCTACTCTATAAGGGAGATTTTGTGGTTATACCAGCTGTTAGAACACCTGGGGCCTCTTCTCCTATTGACTGTCACAGCTGTTATTAAAACAAGTAGCCGTGGCTCACTCTTGTCAAGACATGTGTCTATGAAGTGCCTGAAATATGTTTGTTTGTGGTCAAATTGTTTATTTGGTTTTGTTTAGCTTACTGTCACTTGACGACCAATATCTAAATACGAAAAGGTATTCGTGTGTAAAGCATGCAGGTGTGTATTTTTGTTTTCGACCACCTACTAAAGCCCTAGTACAATAGGTACTGGCACCTGCCTTTGTTACTACCATCTTCTGTGCCATATGCATCATAATTAAGGTTACTTTAAAGTTTTTTTATAATGGTAAGTATTTTTTTAGTAATAAGTTAATAATGGTTTAAATTTTATTTTTTTTAAACAAGCTTTTATAGGGCGAGGTGATCAGACTACCATAATTAAATGCGTAAGTATATAAAGAAAGTTTCGTGTCTGTACTGTTGATCGTTGAGGATTTTCCTCGTCTGAAGACAATACTGGGTGCAGAATTAGGTCATGCTTATCTTATTTGTTATCGGAACCAAACCAACATATCGTCGATGAAGTGACAATACCTCCTAACTGTGGATATGCTTATTTTACAGGAGAAAGAAAAAACGATTGACCGCTTAGGTTTTGATCACAGAACTATTATTTAAATCGCTTGTTATCAATCAATAAATTAACGGTGTGAACATTACATTAAAAGTTATTTAAAAGTTCTGTGATCAAAACCTAAGCGGTAAATCGTTTTTTCCTTCTCCTGTAAAATAAGCATATCCACAGTTAGGAGGTATTGTCACTTCATCGATGATATAAATTTCAACTCCAAGAGCAAATGGTTTTAATTCAGCTTCCAAGATCTGATCGAAACTAACAATCATTGCAAGTTAAATAAAAGCTTGTAAAAAGAATTATAAAACTACCAGCGGGTTGCTAGTAGTTTCACCCGGCTTCGCACGGGTAGTAGAAACATCTTCAACAATCATCATCATATTTCAACCAATTTACACAAAACGTTAACAAATTATACAACTATACCTTCCTCATGAATCACTCTGTCTATTGGTAAAAACCGCATAAAAATACGTTTAGTAGTTTTTCAGTTTATCGCGAACAGACAGACAGACGCGGTGGGGGACTTTGTTTTATAATATGTAGTGATAAATAATAACAAAGGTAGGTAAGGCTAAGGTTTCAAACTACATGGTGTAAACATTCAAGCCCATTTTACTCTATCCACAAGTATTTTATTATCTCTTAACTATATCCAGCAAAACTTTAATGAATAGTAAAATATGCTGGTTCTTTGTACTTCTATCTAAGTTTTACTCAAGTATTCAGAACTTAAGATTTAACAGGTTTCGTTCGCGTTTTTGTAAATTTTCAAACAACTCAGGTATCCGTCGGCAACTTGTTTTCTGTGCGAAAGATAGCCCTATGTCCTTTTTTTTTACCCCTGAGAATGTGCATGTAAAATTTCATAATGATCGATTAAGGCCTGAAAACGTAACAAACAGATAGACTTATTTACGCATTTTTTATGGTATAGGGGGCAAACGAGCAGACGGGTCACCTGATGGTAAATGACTACCGCCGCGTGGGCCACATGGGCACCTGCAACTTGAGAGTCACGAGTGCGTTGGCGGCTCCCCTCGGAGGAGGGAAGGGTTAGGGCCTCCGGTAACCTCACTCACCCAGCGAAAAGCAATGAAAGTATTGCTTCATTGCCGGTTTTCTGTGAGGCTATGGTATCTATCACTCCGATCGAGTCGGCCCATACGTACCGAAGCATGGCTCTCCGGGCCGTTTTTGTAACATTTTTCATTAATGCTCCGCTCCTATTGGTTGTAGCGTGATGTTTATAGCCTATAGCCTTCCTCGATAAATGGGCTATCCAACACTAAAATAATTTTTCAATTCGAACCAGTAGTTCCGCGAGGTAGCGCGTTAGCGCGTAGCAACCAAACAAACAAACAAATTCTTCAGCTTTATAATATTAGTATAAAGTAGCTAGTGCCCGCGTTAGAATGTTAGGTTGATTGGTGGGAGAACTTCTTGTAGAAATAAATTTGGGTGCTTTGCGGTAGAAAGGCAGAACGTGGAAATGATTTTGATTCTAAAATTCGCAATCATCGCAATATCGGTGACGCAACTCTCTCACAAATGTAATCGTTTAGAAAAGACTATGACTTTGTTATGTTGTGACATGTTATGACTGGCCTGTTGGCCTACTGGTTAGTGACCCTGACTGCTATGCCATAGGTCGTGGGTTCGATTCCCACCCGAGTGTGGGAGTTCTTTGTGTCCGTTCTTTGTATGTTTGTAAAGTCCCCCGCGACACAGGAGTAATTCCTAATGCGGGAGTTGTCTTTTTAAAAAAAGAAAAAGAAAAAAAGACACAATCCCTCCTGCCTTTTCGAGAATCGCCAATTTCTCTCATCCGGTGACAGGGTGACATCGATCCTTCTCATGAATGCTAGGACATCTAGATTTTTTTATGAAGTTTATATACTCATAACTATTAAGAACCTCCTACCTCTTGTCTATTGGTAATTAGATTCAACGACTGGGGGAACAAAAACCTACCTACTACTACTAACCTACTAACTACCCCCCGTTTTGAATAATTCAGAGACAGTTTATTGTTCCCTCCAAAGTCTCTGGCTTGTATCCTCTGCTAACCAGATGAACAAGTGGAGAAACATAGTGACCCAAAAAGTTGCCTAGGTTGCGTAACGAGAAGGTATCCTGGCTAAGTATTTCTTTCTGATTAATCTTAAATCAGTAAGATTATAAGGAATAACTCCATAAAACTGTAAATGAAGGCGGATTGAGTCAAATTCGCCCATAAGAGGTACGCGAATATTCACTTTAAATTATTAAGTTTTACAAAATAAAAAAAAATTGTGTAAACAAGTCCCAAAAAAATATACTGTACTTACTTACACGTTTAACAGAGTTGAGGATTAACAATGATAATTTTTTTAACAAAATATTTAGCCTACGAAAAGAACTAAAAAGCAAAAAATAAATAAACCTTCTAAGTCTCAGTCTGAGTATTGTGCTTATTTACATAAACTATCAAATTTTATATAAACTAATTTTGAGTCGGGGCCAAACAACAAACCGTCCTCGTTAAAAAAATAAAAATACTCTTGCAAAGCATTACTGCATTATACACATTGAACTGGTTTCCCGATAAATACATATAAACATATATGCCTACATAAATGCAGTTTACTTAGGAATGCTTACCAAAATTAATTAAAATCAATATATCCGATGATTTCAAAGGCAGTTATGAGTAGAGGCAGTACAACTAAGTCGACTAATATACTACATCGAGTAAGCAAGGTAATTGAGAAGCCATAGACAGCCTGTGCTCACTATGTCGTCGTTTAATTTCCTGAGCACAGATTCGCTGCGTGTGTCCTACAGGGCTTAGATTAGTTTCTAGGTATAGTGCTACTACCTATGTTACTGAAAATATGTTCGTTGTGAGTAGGGTTGCCAACTATACTGTTAAAAACAGTATTATACGGTTTTTACTGTATTATACTTTTTACTCTTGAACAAAAATAAAGTATCCAAAATACTGTTCCTTTGACTTTGAGTCTAGCGGCTCGAATTTCAGAGCGAATATCAATTTTGTAAAAAATGAGCTCCTCATTTATTTTAATTTCAATTATAATTGTGGTGAGGTATATGAGGTATTCCAAAAAGACTCTAAATTAATAAGTTCTGCGAGAAGTTCAAGAAAATATGTGTTCAAAATATTAAATAAATAAATAGTACATAAAATGCTTTACATTTTCCTAAAATACTGTTTACTATCTTTCTCAGACCTAAATATATTTTATTTCTTGAAAAAAAAGTTGGCAACCCTTGTTTTGAGGGATAATTTGCTGTCATTTAGTGTTATATCTCCTCCATTTAAAAACGTGTGAGTTATCGTTAATTACTTGTGTCACTGTAACAAGTTGGATTGATATTTCACAAAGTCTATTGACAAATGATGTTTGGTCAAACAAAAAACTATAAAAATCCTTCCTGAAACAGTTTTCCAGCATCACCTATAGATACGTAATTCCCCATACTCTGCCAATTAAAAAACAATTACGCAGTACTAATTTCCAAGTATGTCATTAGTTATAAATGAAAAACAGAATACAAAATATACCCAATTAAGTATGTTTATTTATGGTAACAAGTATTATATTATAAAAACGAGCGAAGTCGTGCGTAATGATTTTGTAGAGCATATAATTATTGAATTAAATGTAATCACGCTGTAAACTGTAATTTATATTCATGGGACTGACCTTTCCCATTAATGAACTTACATAATAATTTGAATAATATTTAAAGTTGCAACGGACAGCTTTCTGACATCATGACAGAGAACAGAAAAGTGTATTCATTTTGAGTGGAAAGACCGATACCGCTTATTTATTCAATTCCATTAAGAAAATGGTGTCATCAGTCAGAGATATTATAAAACTAAAGTAAGTAAGTAAGGCGTAAAGTAATAATGTAATTTCGATACACGTAGTATCGAAATTATTTAGGTCATGTTAAAGACAAAATAAAAATTTCAAAATCAAGTTACAGAAGATGGTTGATATTCGCGATTCGACGATGACGATTCGCGAAACGAAGATAATTTTAAAAGGCCACGAAAACAATAGTCCCTTCTGTTAGGTTACCGGTGCCTGTAAATGCTTACAACTGAAGAGGTGTCATTGAAGACCCTTTCCTTTAACGAGTTCTTACGATCCTACTCACCAGCATACCACAACACTATGCAAGATTGCAGTTTTCTGTAGAATGGAGTTGCTTCGTCATTCGGATTACACAAGTTTTGAACAGGTAAGTACATATTCTCGTTACGACCTTTATTATTAAAATGTTTGGGTAATAAATTGCAGTTAATAATCTAACGAGAACAAGCTATAGATCACTTAAGTTGTAATTATACCATGGCAGCGTAAACTCACGACTCGCATCTAACGATAGACTTTAGACATATACGATAGATTATAGATAAATTTTCAAATGCAGACAAAACTCCTTAAATAGACATTAAACTTTTTAGTGATGCAGATGTAAAGAGAGATAGGAGAAGAAACAGTGAGAATCCATTCTAAAATGTAACAATAATCATAAATTTTAAATTTAAAACACCCCTGACTCGAAGATCCCTTAAACGATTAGAAAAGAGCTGATAATCTTCGAACGGCTGAACAGATTTTCTTGAAATCACTTGAAGTCACGTTTCAAACAAAAAAAATCGCACTTAAATCGGTCCATTCGTTTGGGAGCTACGATGCCACAGACAGGCACACAGGCACACAAACACACAGACACGTCAAACTCATAACACCCCTCTTTTTGCTCGGGGGTTAAAAATAGATGAAATGATATACATAAACTACGTTTAATAATTATACATAAATAAATTATACTAAGTAAATATACTGTGGTTACATGCATGGTTACATGGACACTTATCTTCGTACACTAAAGAAAGAGTTTTATATAAGTTAATTGGATAATTTTGTTGTTATGTTACATATACTTATACATAGATATACTAGGGAGCTTTTTACGCAGAAGTTGTTCTAAATGTACTTTGAATGTTTTTCTTAATAAGAAAAATGCTGCGTTCGCCATGAGCGCCAAATGTTACTGTCAGACTGCACTGCACCGGCAATACGCGACCTTTTAAAGTAGGAACATATCTATTCCTATTGTACTTACTTGAACGATAAATTGAGTAGTGAGAGTAGCTAGAGGCAATTGTTTTTTCCCTCCTGACAGTTAAACGTAAAGGTTAAAACTACGAAGTCATCGTGTTTATACAACGCCACAGAGTAAATGAGATTAATAAATGAGACGTCAGAAGAATCGTTATTAACATCGCATTGTTCAGTTGAAGAAAGTGACCGAATGACGTTTAATTTCCTCCACTGTGGCCACTCTCGACATCATCTGATAGTTGGCGATTCAATTAGAGCGATGCAGTGAAACTGCATAACTGTAGAAACTAAGCCTTTGTTTCTTATACCAAGTCGTAGAATCAAGATTAATATCAAATAGAAATTGATAACGAATGATAAATCGAAAGAGTTATGAATATGTTTATTAATGATACTTTCCTTTGAGAAATGTGAGATTATTTTTTATATTCCTCTGCGACTATTTGACGAAGCGAAGAGCTAAAGCAAACATACGCATTTTTATCTTTTTCTTTCATGCTAGTCTGTTTATTAACCCCCAACGCAAAAAGGAGAGGTGTTGTGTCTGTGTATCTATGTCTCTGTGTGTCTGTCTGTGACATCATAGCTCCTAAATTGATAAACGAATTTTGATTTAGTTTTATTGTTTGAAAGGTGATATTATCGAGAGAGTACTAAGCTATAATTCAAGAACATTTTTATATTCTTCTGCGACTTTTCGAAGCGAAGATTTTTTATATTTTTCTCTTATGCTAGTCTGTTTATTAACCCCCAAAACTAAAAAGAGGGGTGTTGTGTCAATGCCACCTCTAAAATATTATCCGATCACGTGCTCCGAAACAAAATAATAGAATATACCTAAGCTTTTCATCTTTATTTTTAAACATAATTATTTTGTATAGCATTTATTAATAAAATAGCTGCTAGGAGACACCTCACGGAAAAACGAAGACTGCGTGATTTACTCCGTACACGGGTAGGCATGTTATTTAAAATCCTTCGTTTAACGGTAACTCAGAGCTACGACTATTTTATAGTCAGTAGTCGTCTAGTTTAATACGTTCGAGACATGGCAAGAGATAATACATTTTTAGATAATACGTTAATTGTTATAATTATGACACATTAAAATCCTGATCCAATGCTACCGCTAAAATATTATCTGATTACGTGCTCCGAAACAGTAGACGGCTAATAACAGTCAGAGCAGCGAAACAAAAACCTTTGATACAGTGTCGAGACAATGCGAGTAGTCTGGTCTAGTGCATGGCGAAAGAGCGACGAAGTAATTTCCCCGTGCTGGTTTCCCGGAGCTCTCGTCGCGTGTTTGCTAGTTAGAATTCGGCTGCAGTTCGGAAATTAATCAGGGCCCATTGTGGGCGCTTTGTCGCGGGCCCTGCTGCCAATTATTGGCTGCGCAGCGTGCCCCGTAATTGAACCTGCCTCTAGGCACTTCCCAACTGTGGAGTTCGTACGTTAAACGAAAAAGTTCGTCAATTTTCGAATATGTTTGAACTAAAACGGTAATAGGAATTTGATTTGTCATCTTTATATCTGTACGTAACAATTCATTTCTAAAACTGACTTCTTAAAAAAAATAAGATATAAATTAAAAAAAATATCGTTGTCACTTCTTTGCCTTACAGCTACTGCCCAATGCTACAAGAGATATAACAGTCACTTGCTTCTTTCTTTTCTGAATGGAATAGTTCTTTAACGACTTAAAGCAATTTTATAAGTAAGCAGCCATGTCTCACGGTCATCATTGGCAGGAACCACTGGTACAGATTTAAGTCCTTGCGTAGCATTCAAGTAAGCCATCAAATATGATGAGCTAAAAGTTTTATGTGCATATAACAACAACTTTCCCCACAATTTTGGTTTAAACTCCCAAGTCTATTTTCGGTATTTCACCAATCGTGTCGTGGGTCTACAATTTAGCAACAACTTTTCTATGGCTGGTCTGTTGTAAAGCCAAACAACTTATGAGTTAGAAGTGTGTTGTAGTAATTTCGCATTTGTTGGAAACATTAATATCATTTGGAATAAAAAAACAGTTACGTTACGTTAACAGTGCTACACGTTTCCCAATATACACAAAAATATGTAGTAGACAAATTAAGCAAAAAGTAGTGAACAATCACATCATAATCAATCGGGAGTGAATGAAATAAATTGCACGTTCCCATTTACAATATTCGTTGTTGAGAAAAATTGAAATAAAAACATGCTTCATTCGGTAGCTTCGCAATTTGGTCTATTTGTGTCGCTCGCCGTTGCGTCGCGCCCCACACCTCGCAATGCACTGATTGATTACAATAAAATATTTTGTGTGAAAGTGCAAACTTCGTCACCTTTGTGTACTTTGCATTTTACGTTCCAATTACAGTTATTTTTTGTTTAAAAATCAATTTGTGACTTATTGGTTTATTACTTTGATCTCTTTTTGATTCCTATTTAAATCTCGAATGCTATCTGAGGTACAATATTTGTGTCTTTAATTACTTATATATCAGTTTAATAATTATGTAAATTACGTTTTCCATAAAGCATAAATTGCAGCTGTTTATTGCAACGCACATCGTTTGCCTAAGATTGAATTTGCTAATGAAGATGTCTCTATTCGTCGTTAAGAGCTTATTGCTATACGTTTTCATTACATTTATTAAGGTTCATATAAGGTTAATATCAACATAAATAGTTTTAGAAATTAAAGTTTTCCAAGGCAATACGAACGTTTGTTTAAAGATAAAAAGATAAGAATGAAGAAGCGAAAGAATGGTTGGATCGGCAGCGGAAAGACCTTTTTGCTTTACAAACAAAACTTTAAATATGTAGGTACTTAAATGAAAGTTTTGGCTTTCATAACAGTCACTAGCTATCACCTCACAAGTAGTAAATTAAAGATCTTAATAAAGCAATTCAATTTCGAAACTACACTAATCTATACCTAACCAACTAAACTCGAGTATAATTGTATCCTACTGAATAATCTGTTTAAAAATTACTTCACCTACGAAAAATACTATACCATAATCCAATACCATAACTTCTTTCAAAGTGAATAATTTAGTAAATTAAATAATTTAAGGCTAGTTGCTATAACAAACGAAAAGCGTAATTACCAACACCCCATTTGTGTGCTTACATTAAAAGCCACATATTTATAACACTGCACATCGTCCGTTCAACAAAACAAAGGATTAGTACTAAACTGTCACGTTAACTCGCGTTATTCGTTGGGTTTCGTATTTAAAGGTATAAAAGTCCAAGGGTGTAAAGCGTCGGTGTTAAAACAATGGGTTAAACGCGCCGGTAACCGCCACCAAATTTGCATTCCTCATTGCGAGAGCACATAAAAATGCGCTCATTAACCTCGGGTGGTCAGCAACGAGAGCAGCCACCCTGTGGACCGCCCGCTTCAGTGACTATCTTGTACGACTAGATAGAGTGCAAGTTTGTATTCAAAAAAGTATGGCGCTCCATCATAAGTAGTCCAATTTCTGCCAGTTCACATATTAGTGTAAATCACGTACTTATGTGTGAAGTACGGATTGACATTTTTTTAGCGTTTTTTGTTGCAAATTATCAGTATCTTACTTATAACACTGTTGAATGCACAGGCTCATGGTACGCGCTTACGGTGTCTATAAATATTGGCACCAATTGTGGTATTGCTTGTATGTTGCGAACCTTATCGAATTGAGCATCTCATTTTGTTAGCAGATTAAGTAAGTAAGGTGTAAAATATTCCTCTTTTTCTTCCTTCCTTTTAGATGAATTATATTCTTTCAATATTATAAATGTAAAATATATATTATACATTTATAATATTGAAAGAAATCTCATCTTCGTCTTTTTTAATAATAATTATATAAAGATTTTACACACGTGTATAATATACAGGATTCTAATTCTGTACAATTATTTTTGTACTAAGTTTATACTTTCGCGTTCCATGATATCTTACGAACTCTACGAGACGTAGGGCGTACAGTTACACATCTAAGTCAGTCAGCCTGTGATCATGGCCAGTGCAACCTGGTCGAAACGTCAAACAATTTAAAGGTATGTAATACATATTACGTGATCACGTTAATTCAAGTACGTATGCTTAATTAATTATTTTTGTAGTTTGACATGTCAATATTACCGAAAAATCGATACTCACTCACTAATCTATTTCAAAAAGTTTAAGATTTAAAAAAGGAGAAGTAATACTAATCCCCTAATCCCCGAAGTAGGTCACCAAAAAATGAATATCGATCATGGACAAAGCGAAGCGATAATTGAAAATAACCAGCTTACCGGATTATCCGATTAAACAATATTATTTAAATTATATTATACATATTTCAATATAAATAGTTTACCGGATTTCAATCGGTATAGGGTACAGGTACCGAATCTAAGAGTATTCAATAAAAACTAAACAGATATATTAAAATCATACACATATATAATGACTTTGTCTGAAACTAGATCATGAACTTACGGATTTCTATACCTGAATTGTTTCGAAACATTTGAATTAAATTTACGAGTAGGTATTATCTGACCGTAAACAAGAAAAATATATTTTCCGCCCTGAGTTTTACTTATTTGAATAAAGAACTATTAAAATACTATTAACAATTAATGCTCCAAATTCTAAATGAACCTGAAAGATAATAAAAGAATATTGTGTTCTGTAGTAAAAGTTATAACGTACTAAATGCAGTAACGTAATGTACGAATTGTCGCACATGTTTTCTCCGAACGTAGTACATCCACATACAGGGTGCAGACATTCCCCACAAGATCAGAGGACGAGAGAGTAATAGTGTATCAGACGCAGTTTTCATTACCACTGCTTAGCATACCGGGTGTACAGTCCGTCGCATACCATAGACCATTCTTTTTACTCTTTCTCTAGTGTTTATTACTCACCGGTCCAGTAATGCGACACTAATTTCCCAAGCTTTCGTTTAGCGATGTCCTTGCAAAGTACGGTCGTAATGGTTAAACGGTTTACATTAGTAACAACTGCAAGTTTAGTTTTGTGAAAAGGATTGGTATACAGGCTGATATTTTTTTAACTTAAATATTTGTCAGAAGAAGTTGTTTCTGCATAGGTTTCATCAATCTTGAGAGTTGATTTACTAAAAAACTGTATAAAAATTAAGTGATTAGTTTAAAATTAATAGACAATACAGGATGTCACTTTCTTAATAGCCTGCATGTTGGTAAGCGTCTATGGTGTCTAGCTTATACCTTGTTAACCCTATCACCGCTCCTATCGAGTTTTTGGAGATATACTTACTGCCAAATCAACCGCAATACGCTAGCATTTCAAATGATGTTTTAGTCTTTTTCAATTTATTTACCTGGCAGGTTTTTTTTCCAGATAAGTAAGTGCCTCAAATTGAGCAACATTTTAAAACACCAAGACGAGGTAATGTATAAGCAGGCCTGAGACGGTGGCGCCACGTGTTCCGCGTGCGCCTCTCTAAATCGGAAGGAGGGCAAGGCCCTCCGCTACCAATGGTGTGGCTGCCTTCTGTTTGAGGGCGGCCATAGTCTGCCAGGATTCTCGGGGCCTTCCTTCCTAGGGTATACCCGAGTCCCTTGCGATAGACTCACTTGTGACGGAACACCGTGTGATTTAGTCGGTTCAATTCTGACATACCACTTCACCAATAGCCATGTTGAGGTGATGACCCGTGGGGGTTTCCACATGAAAAAAAAAAGAAAAACAAGACGAGGCAATGTATAACTTTTATTTTTCATTAAAATACAGTTAGTTACGTTCATTCGTATCGTATTTGCCACATTGGTAACGTAAATGTTAAGGAATTTTGACTTAAGATTTGTAAGCAGGTGAAAAACAAATCACATTTTTACAAATTTAACTATGAAGTATACTGATAGTGTTTTGAGTCTCGATGTACCATGTATCCGTTAGACGATGTTTATTCAAGAGGTTTTATTAAAGAGTCCAACCTGCGGGAGGACTGGTTTAACTCATTAGTAAACTCTTTATTTTGAACATAACGAAGTTATAAATTAAAAGAAGACTAAAAAAATATGTGCATCTACATAGTATAGGTAAGTTGGTAAAAAAAATATTCAATTTCATGTGTCAAATTATGCAATTTGAGTACAAAGAACATATGTAGTACTAGCAGCGCCCCGCGGTTTCACCCGCGTAAGTCCAGATCCCGTGGGAATATCGGGATAAAAAATAGCCTATGCGTTAATCCAGGTCTCCAGCTATCTACATATCAAGTTTCATCGCAATCGGTTCAGTGGTTTTTGCGTGAAAGAGTAACAAACATCCATCCATCCATCCAAACTTTCACATTTATAATATTAGTGGGATGTAGATGTAGGTATAACACAAAAATACATGAGACAGTATTTTCAATTTAAAAATTATTGTTTCATTTATTTTTTTGTCAAATATTTAAACGTTTCCGCAATTAAAACAATTGAAGTTAATGACATTAGAATTAAGCTTCAAAGAGTACAGAAGAGATCAAGGCAGATTATTATTAAATCTATTTAATTACACAAGCCATTAATTTATTTGATAAACTAAATTAGAACACTTTGAGTATTTCGTATATTTACGTCGATGCTCGTAATCTCCCCGCTTTCGAGGGTTAAAATTCAGTCCACAATGGCGGCATTGTTCCATTAACACAATTTTATACCCGACATATTAAAATAATAAAAACTTATGCCTCTCTTAATTAAATAATTTAGCGGCGGCCTGAGCCGAGATATGTAAATTGTTTTAGGGGATAGATCAAACAACCCTTTTTTATGACTTTAATATGCGGTCGCCGGGGAGGAGGGGGCTGAGACACAGCCGAGGGGCGGGGGGGGCGAGGTAAGTTATGAAATATTTAATAACGGCGCACACGATTCCATTTGAATTACTTTTGAGGAAATGACGACGTGCAAAGCAGGCGGCACATCGCACACTGCCCCACCCCGCGTCGCTCTACGTGAGCACTGAAATGAGCCAAGAAACAAATATTACTACAAACAAACTTTTTGCCTTATTAAAATTCAGCAGCGTTGAATTATTTTTACGCGACCTGTGTTTTGTTCTACGGCGATGCCTTGCCCAAACATAATTGTGATAGCAACTATTTTCATGTCGAATGAGGTTAAATTATTTTTTATAAAATTTTATTTCAGAAGGTTCACGGCCAGTGCAACCTGGTCGAAACGTCAGGTAATTCAGAGGTATGTAATACCTTTTCGTGATCTCTTTGATACGTAATATGTATCAAAGTTGCAAAAGTTTAAAAACAATTATTGTCTCATAATATTTATGTTCCTTCCGTATGTTGCTGTTGCTATTGTATTGTGTGTTGTTACGTTGGTCAAACTTTACTAGCATTCTTGTTACTACTTCCGAGTAGAATGTTTTCTCTCCTTTGATTTTCTACTAATCTTTGATTTCTACTCATACTGGGTGTTATTTGATTTATTTACCGAACCATTATGCTAGTAAAACTGTTTCACCATGGTCTGCGGTAGGATGGGTGTGCTTCTTTACTGAAGAAATAAAACAATCGGAAATAAGACGTAGCGAACGCTTCTGTGCTTAAGCAATAATATTTGTGTGTAAGGGCAGTTCCTGCTGTTTTTGAAGTTATTCTTCTTTTGGCGCGTTATGGAAAAATGATGAGAGTAAATTTTCACGATGCGCGCGCAGACCGTCACGAAAAACCGACACCCTGAAGTTAGCTAGTCAACATTTTAGTTTTTCAAAAAAAGTTACCAACTTTACGATAGTGATAAAAATGGTTTTTACATATTACTTTGAATACGTTTGTAGAATTTGAGGTTAGTTGACGGTATGTATAATTTATGATAATTTACTGTGATTATAAGTGATAAAAATGGTTTTTACATATTACTTTAAGTACGTTTGTAGAATTTGAGGTTAGCTGACGGTATGTATTACATATTTATTATGATATTTAAATAAACTTTATTTAATTAGATAAAAGTATAACTTCTTACGTGCGTACATAAGTACACACACACTTTTCATATTACACTTTGGTTTCCCAGTCGCACAGCGCTGATTCAAGCCCAAATCTTTTTCTCATGCTGGAGGCCTATATTATATATATGTAGATATCCTGGTAAATGAACACATTACAACTGTTACCCACTTAAGAATTAATGTGAGTTATTAATACGCTCGCTGTGAGGGCTGCCGGTCTACAGTCTCAAACAACGAGGGAGTGTTTTAATTAATGTTTCAGGAGAAATTGCGAAAAAACCGGTAATGACATCAATGTGACGCTGTGTGCGTGTAATGACGTGGCGGTGTCATCAAGTAATGACGCTTATTATTGTAATACGACGTCATAATACACGTCCTTTAAAGGAATGCTTGTTTAAGTTGAAACGCGTGTAAAGAATGGCATCTTAATGACCGTTATGTATGTATTTTAAGTACGTTGTTACGTAATTTAAGTAATAGGACAGCATTAGGACAGCATACTTCCAATGTCTTGCACGTTAATAACATAAGGGATTTTGGACCTTAACTTTCTTTAGACCTAAGAAACAATCGTTTTTTTAGCTATAATATTAATATTTTCAAACTATATACCTATTAGCTACTCGATCATTAATTACTACATCAATCCGTATTATAAAACAAAGTCCCTCGCGACGTCTGCCTGTATGTTCGCGATAAACTCAATAACTACTAAACGGATTTTCATAAGGTTTTCAACAATAGACGAAGTGATTTATGAGGAAAGTTTAAGCGTATAATTTATTAAGGGTTTGTGTAAAATGGCTGAAATATGACGATAATTGTTGAAGATGTCCGTCAAATTCAGTATATGCTATGCTAAGACGTCTCCAGCACCACGGAGCACGCTCTATGTTTGGGCAGCTTTACTAACATGCAATCAACGAACGCAAATTACATCTTGCAATCCCAAATGATAGTCTGATGGGATCCAATTTACCACACTGTACGCAGCGGCAGTTGGCGAGTGAACCACTAAACTCACTGAGTCTTCGGTGTAGTCATTCAGTAAGGCAGTCAGTAAGGCAGTCAGTCAGTACTAATGATGGACAAAGACTAACATTTTTGAAATGAAAACTTCTTTAGCGGCGTTGGGACCTTTTTGAGATGGGTAAAAAATGTTAAACTTTCGTCAGAATTCAGGGTCACGTGGACCCTGATCTAAAAGGAATGGAAAATGTGTCCGAGTGTGTGGGCAGAGTGGGCGAGTGGGCGAGTGGGCCAGTGGGCGAGTGAGCGAGTGAGTGAGTAGGAGAGTAATGTGACGTTTTAAGTTCATCGTATCGTTTAAGTTTGCACTTCTGTCGGCAGTCCCATGACTGTCTCTTTTTTTAAAATAACTTGATGGATGACGCGCAATCATAGGCATACGTTTACGTGTACGAACAACAAAACAAACAGATTTTGTAATCAGTAAATAGTGAAAGAAATTTGCTTGAAACAGAGAAAGAACAGCTTTTATCTACAGTAATTCAAGGAAAACGATCGCGACTATACCAAACATGTATATTTTTTCATCTCGGCCTGAGAAATGATGCTGAGGCGCTTCTCACGCGTCGTCGGTAACGGCTAACGAGTCGGTATTATCAGACGGTATCGCTCAAACTCGCAGTGTGTGCACCCGCCCCATAAAACGTTCGACCTATAGGTAGGGCCACAACAGCTAATATTCACGAAGGCGTTCATATATTCATACGTATATTATATACGTAACATCAATCTTCGTCTCCTTTTTTTGACAAGGAATCGGTTAACTTCTTAAATAAATGTGATGACCTCTAAAAATTTACGTTAGAGAACCCGGACTTCCCGGCATTAGCCGACCTGACCATTTTGGACCATGGTATAGGGGTATATCATAAAAAAAGGCAGGTCGGCTACTGCCCGAGTTCTCTAACGTAAATAAAAAACATAAAATAACGTAAACGAGCAGACGGGTCACCTGATGGTAAGTGACTACCACCGCCCATGGGCACCTGCAACTCAAGAGTCACAAGAGTGTTGTCAGCCTTTAAGGTGAGAGAAGGAGAAAAGGTGGAAGGAGAAGAGAGGGGGGAGAGGTCGAGAGGGAAGGGTTAGGGTCTCTGGTAACCTCATTCACTCGGCGAAACACAACACAATCATTGCTTAACTGCCGGTTTTCTGCGTGGCCATGGTATCAATCCGGTCGAGCCGACCCATACGTGCCGAAGCATGGCTCTCCCACTGGTGGACCTTCGTGAGTTATTGCTTACACTCCCTTTCCCTTACAATATTCTCCCAATTTTCCCACCTTTGATTGCCAAAGTGCCCAGTTGGTGGCAAAAAGTTTGCCCTCTATTACGTGAGTGGGTAAATTATATTTGGTAAAATGTGGGTGTTTAATACACCTCTGGCTACCCCTTCGGAGCAACAGGCGTGAGTGTATATATGTATAATAATTTAGCCCATTTTCGAGTTTAATCGCAACTTTATCAGCCTTACACTTTACATTGTAACCTACAGTAACTGTGTGCTAAAATATATTATGATGTTGGTCACACATGGTACTTGAGTTGGGCTAGGCACCAAGAAAATATTTCACCCCTGCACACTTCCTAGATTCCATTCTAATTGTGTATGATTTTTATTTTACAAAAGTGTAATTAATAAAAAAATAAAGGTATCTACCTACTTAAAAAATAAATATTTTTTAATGTAACCTAACCTATTTACCTAGGTATCATAAAAATTCTTATAAACTAAAATATATACACATAGGAAATTGTTACAATGTCCTCGACTGTGTGGGTGTTTGTTCAACTTTTGTAGGTGATAGACCCACGCTTTAGCTTATTTGCATCCTTAGTGGTGTAAACTACTGTTCGCTGCTCATATAAGTGAAAGAGATTTTTATTTTATTTAAAAAAAAATACGACATCTCCCGCTTTAGGAATGACTCCTGTGTCGCGGGAGACTTTACAAACATACAAACAACGGACACAAACAACACCCAGACTCGGGTGGGAATCGAAACCACGACCTATGGCGTAGCAATCAGGGTCACTAACCACTAGGCCAATAGGCCAGTCAAAATTTTAAAGACATGTTCAAGTGCTATTATCAGACATCCGATGATGTCTGGAGTCAATGGTGCATGCAAAAAATATTTTGCAAACAACATAACCTACCATAGATTCGAGGTCATATTTCTTGATTATGCAATTGTCAATCAAACTGAAACTATGGAAGTCTAAAGTTCATATTTTTACCTAGCTAAAGACACAAGTTTGAAACTTGTAACGGTTCATCACTATTTGGGCACAACGTTGTATAGGAGTGGGCAATCTCCTTTTGCATCCACGTTGCCAGGTAAGTATAGTCCAGTAAGTAATCTTCAGATATTCGATTACGTACTAATTTCCAGAGTAATGATAGTGCAGTTCATATATTAATTCGAGAGCAGTTCAGACCATCGAACGAAGAAGGGTTCTAATACGTGTTGAATATACTGATGGATAACCTTGTGACCTGGAGAAGGAACCTTCATCATCGAGTAGATTACATACCAGTAAGAAAATACATTCAAAATATTTGAGATTACATAGCAATTTGAAAATGTAAATAAGTTAACCTTTGTTTGCCCTCGTAAGAAGAATTATAGATATTAAATAGTATTTATCCATGTTCAGTTAAGTCCTATTTAAGCGAAGCGGAGCGGAGTGAAGCCGTATTTTCATGAAGGTATTTTAAATAAAGTATTTTGAAAAACTGATTCTGTGTCATACTGGAAATATTCGAGTTAATAAGATCTTCGTTATTACAATCATCGGTTAGTCCCAACTGTTACCAAATTTAATTCAAGTCCGGGTAAAGTTCAAGAGACGATGTTCTAGCAATAATACATGTCACACCAGACAATTGATGACAGGATCTCGGTTCACTAACTTAGTAACTTGTAATGGACAGCACCTGCGTAGCTTGATATTTTCTAAGGAAAGGCTAGAGAATTCACTGAGTGGTTCACAATTTAACAAGGTTAGGTAATCCATCAATATTCGACGTAAAGTCTAGTCACTCACAAGATTCTCCTCTAAGCATTAGACTATCTAGATAGAAGGCTTTAGTATTTAGTTCAAATTGTTTTAAGGAGGGCGGACAGTATTTTTCACAGCTACGGCTATAAAGAGGTATTTTCTTTATGTTGTATAAAGTAATGCAATATTAACGAATACTTGAACACTTATTCTCACAAATTTCACGCTCCGCTCCGCCGATTACGCTCCGCTTTCTGTAGCGCCGTGCAAGTACCATCATAAACATAAGTGAGGCCACACAATCACCATTACTTAATCAACAAATAGATAAACTAAGAAACAGCTTCAAAAGATTATCACTCATGAGGCAATTAATTCAGCCTCCTCAATAAATAGGCTCGATTAATACACTCCCAGATATTAAAAGTATCATCATTATCATTTATTAGTAGATAATATATTATCTGTAGAACAGTAATACCACTATTCCATTTCATCATATGAGATAAGTGGAACCGGCCTTCGTCGATTTCACTGTGTAAGTCGAATATCGCGTAAAATGGAATTAATTTATTTTTTATTTTTGATGTTTTAATTATTTTGTACTAGTTACAGTGACAAGCTGACAGATGAAGCGGTAACAGTATTATATCACATTCTCTAGAAACAGTATTAATAAGGACTCAATTTCTGGGAAACGTATTTCTTTAATCTTTTTTCTCAGTCTTCTAATAAAATTAAGTCTAAATAGCAAATAGATGGTTTTACATATACGTATAATATGATATTAAATTAAGACAACAATATTTGTTAAAAGTAGCTAATGTAAGTTGTGCTAGTATAAGTAGGAGTATTAGTACTTACTGTATTTAGCTGATTGTGGGTGCACTCTAGATTATAGCATGATCTATAGTTGCGATATCAGTAGATTTCTTAATGGAGGCGATTGAAGTTCGTAAATCACCGAACATCATTAAGTTGTTTAAAACCAGCCAATTGCACGTGACTCGAATGGGCTAAGAACTTTTAATAAAGACCAACATGAAATCCTTAAACTAATGTTCATAATAACTGTTGATAGGTTTTTCAATCGCCAGGTTCTTACGGGATCTCATAGGAGTTTGATCTTGTACATAGACTATAATTTAAACTTAGTCAGAAGAAAGCATAACATTCTTGATTCTCCTTTTTTTTGCATGTGTAATCCCCACCGTCACTACCCGGGGTTTTCGGTGGGGCGGGTCGGAATAGATCCGACTAAAACCACACGGTGTACCATGCTGCCCCTAAAATAAGTGGGGGTCCCGAAACGACTGTTGTTTTAATATTAGCGGTCCCACTCCTAATCGTGGTTTATGCTGGTTAGATCTAAATTTATTTACATATTTTGCTTCTCAATAACTCTCTATTTCGGTCTACCAAGCGCTGTGGAATATTGTTAACGTTATGATAGAACAAATATATACTCATTTATACCATTATTTTCGCTTTGATATCGCAGTAAATTCTCGATCAATAAAGAATATAAAGAAATACCTGCAATAAAAAAATAAAATGTACTAAAAGAGTTCCGAGAAATGACACTATAATTATAAGAGTTATTGATATCGGAACGCGTCATATTCTTCTTGTTGTGTTATTGCCTATATGATGGGCGTGCACAACTTGCTCGTGAAAACCATTGGCAGATAAATCGATAGCTAATTCGAAATGGTTCATTGTTGTCTGGGTCTACAAAGGCACACAACTTTCACAGATATTGCTCTTACACAATAGTGCGGACACTAAAGCGCAAACTCAAATGCATAAATGGCAAGGGATGTGACAGTATTTAGAATTATCGACACTACAAAGTCTTAGCTATATAAGACTTTAATTTCAAAGATGTGTCAATAGTATTTGTGGATTAGTGTTTTTATCGAATCGTGCCCTTATATTATTGAAAACCGGCAGTGAAGTAATGCTTACGTCGTTTTTCGCCGAGTGAGTGAGGTTACCGGAGGCCCTAACCCTTCCCTCTTCCCTCCCTTACCCTACTCCCACCTTTAAGGCCGGCAACGCACTTGTGACTCTCGAGTTGCAGGTGCCCTTGGGCGGCGGCAGTCACTTACTATCAGTTGACCCGTCTGCCCGTTTGTCCCCTATCCCATAAAAAAACTATTGCGTATTTGTCTGTTTCTAAGACCGCCGCTAAAAGGCGGGTACACACTCAAGTGGTTTTCAGGTATTGGTTTACACCGTTAAAAACTTTTAAAAGGAAGGTCACGCGTGCATCTTATATTATATACTTGAAATTATTTGCTATAATTTCATTACGAATAACATAATTTGGAACTTTTGGAACTTATAACGTTATTAAATATAATTTTCATTTGTTTTGATAATTTATACTCATTTACCATATAAAAAAACAGTTGCGTGATCTATTCTTGAAAGTATTAATTAATACTCGACTCGGATAAATGGGGCCTCTCTTCTGCCTTAATCTTCATAGTACCTATTTATATAACAACCTAGAAATAAGACTATGCGCTTTATTTTTAACCGACGACGCAAAAAGAGGAGTGTTACAAGTTTGACGTGTCTGTGTGTCTGTCTGTCTTTGGCATCATAGCTCCCAAACGAATAGACCGATTTAAGTGCGTTTTTTTCGTTTGTAAGGTAACTTGATCGAGAGTGTTCTTAGATATAATTCGAGAAAATCTGTCCGTGGTATTTTAAATTGTAAATTTATATTTATTATTGTAATATACCTCTGTTATATTAAACCAATTTATATTATATAATAAAATAAAATAAAAATATATATTTTATATACGTTTGAATTTACTGTTATAGGCATATACAAAAATTTAATGTTCGTTTGTTCAAAATCGCAATCGCAAATCGCATTCGTTTCTTCTAAAGTTCTTTGCCGATCGTTTTGAATTATTTACAGAACGTTACATGAATATTTACGCCCTTGTTTTTTATATATTTAAAATATAAAAATCAATGTATGTTTGTTCGTATTTTATGCGCTGCCGTACCGTTCATTCATCATGAAATAATGCATTCACGTTACCAATGAAACAGAGAAGGGCGTACACTATTCCCGAGGGATGAAAAAAAATATTTAATTTTATGTGAGCGAAAGTTACATAGTATTAAATATAATTATAGAGACAGTTTTTATTCTGATAGTAGTTACAACAAAAATATCCACCTAAGGGTAAATATTAAAGGAGTAGGTCAATCATAGTTTTCCTTACTACCCTATCCCACGTACAGGTATATTTTGCCAGCTATATTTTTGATTCCACGAAGTATGGCTCTTTGTACGTATTATGCCTGCATAATATTTTCTAGGATCCCAAAATCGAGTCTAAGAGCCCACGATTACACGCAAAGAGGAGCGCCAACTTAAGCCACGGGCTTTACCAGGTCTCACAGAATCTTTAAAAGGCAGTCATGGGATATTTTGTCACTAGTACAAAAAAGGACTTACCTTAAGTACAAAGGTATCCTCTTTCATCTAGAAAGAAGTACTGTAACCGAGACATACCTGAGTTGATTGAAAAAACCTTGTAACATAACTATGGGATGACCATACACAGTACTCATCACTACATTTTATAAAACAAAGGCCCCCGCCGCGTCTGTCTGTCTTTTCAAAACTACTGAACGGATTTTGATACGGTTTTCACTAATAGACAGAGTGATTCATGAGGAAGGCTTAGGTGTATAATTTGTTAAGATTTTGTGTAAATTGATATGTTGATGATTGGTGAAGATGTTTCTGTTACCCGTGCAAGGCTGGGGCGGGTTGCTACTTAAGACAAAAATAGATTAAATTTACCAGGTCCCGATTAAAAATGCATTCAGGTAGCCCCTACGTTATGTCCATAAAAATCTACAATGAATAATATACGGGCATAAAAAGTGAAGAAAAGGATAGCATATTTAACCATAAATTAAAACAAATTTTATGCTCTTCGTGTCTCCTACTTTTTCCGTGCCCGACAGGGTCCATAACTGTAACCACACCTAGCTTTTAAGACCTTTTGTAATATTATAGAGTGCAATAAAAATTGAAATCGTGAGAGAGCCATGCTTCGGCAGGTATGCGCCGGCTCGACCGGAGTGATACCACGGCCTCACAGAAAACCGGCAGTGAAGCAATGCTTGCATTGCTTTTCGCCGAGTGAGTGAGGTTACCGAAGGCCCTAACCCTTCCCTCTCCCTCTTTTCCCTCCTCTCCCCCTCTTTCCCCCTCTTCCCCTACTCCCACCTTAAAGGCCGGCAATGCACTTGTGACAAGAGTCAACTCAAGAGAGTTGCAGGTGCCCATGGGCGGCGGTAGTCACTATCAGGGGACCCGTCCGCTCGTTTGCCCCCTATAACATAAAAAGAACCCACGTTAACGTGAGTGAAGTCGCGAGCAAAAGCTTTACAGATCCAAAACTACTTTACTCAAGACAATTAACTTATAACGGGGGTTTAGCCTTAGAAAAAAATAGTAGAATAATTAATTCCCGATGCAATGTTAATCCTCAAAGTCAAAGTTATATCTAACTTTTAGTTAGGTACTTAATCAATTAGTGTTTTGGTTGAAAACTTATTTAAATACATTAAATCTCAGTTACTCTAAAAGGATTAAAATTTTCAAACCCTCGAGTGTGAGGCCGTCCATTAATAACGTGATGTGATCTTTCTTGGCAACTTTTTACCCCCCCCTCCTCCCTGGTGATACGTGGTGAGGTTTTAGACTAACCCAACCCCCCCTAGCCAAAATCACATAAATTTTTTATTTAAAAAATCAGAATATTATCGTTAAATACAGATATTATAGAGGGTTTTATGAACAAAATAAATACTGATAACTCACTACACCCCCGTCCCCTTTGTGATATTTCGTGATTTTTTTTCCGAACCCCTTCCTTCCTTTTGAGCCTCACGTGATTAATGGACAATCCCTGTTATATAATATTTCTAGCCGATCTCCGCAGTTTCACCTACGTGTATGGTCACTGTTCCACTGATGTTGCATAGCCTATAATATTCCTCATGAATCTGGCTATCATATACAAAAAGATTTTTTGATTAGCGCGTTTAAACAAACAAAAACTCTTCAGCTTTATAATATTAGTATACCCCAATTATTTAATTTTTTTTTGAGTTTGCAATAGAAGACTGCAGATTTGTATCAATCATGGGGCGACATGACTATAAGGTCTAGCGGCTAGCGTACGCTCTCAGGGTGAAATGTCGCCTGAATAGCGGATAACGATAACTGTATCATACTCGAGAAATACAAATCTGAGATAACATTTTAAAAAGCACTCTTATACGTAGCAACGCATACGATGCCTAATCGATATTAGGCACATATTCTAGAATAAAGAGATCGTTAAGTAAAACTTGTAATGACGTATTCGCTCGCGATCTGTAATTTTTTTTTCTTTTTAAAAGACCACGCATTATTAATGATTCCTGTGTCGCGGGGACTTTTGAAACAACGGACACAAAGATCACCCAGACTCGGGACAACGATTTGTGAATCACACAAATCTTTGTCCCGTAAGGGAATCGAACCCAAAACACTCAGCGTGGCGTAGTGGCGAGGCAACCACTGTAACCATTGCGCCACCCGTGCAGTCATTTTGATAATTAGACGAGAGTTTCTATTTATATAAGGTTCTCGTTGTAGTATTGGTGTCATCTCCTACGCTATTTTATTGTGGGGGCGTGTTGCAGATATATAATATAATCTATATTCATTCTGCAGAAAAGATCGATCAGAGCTATTTATACTCTACGTTGTCGCGAAACCATTATGGATCTATTTTGGGAAATAAACATTCTGACGGTGCCTTGTCAATATGTTTATGAAAACATGTAAGTATGTCAAAAAAAATGTAAATGATTGGTGGTCTTAAGAAATATGAATATTTAAACTGTCACGTGTATGTTAGTTTTTATCTGATATGTTATTTATTAATATTTATTATTATTATTATGTTGTTAATTTTACAAAACATTGACGTAATCTTATATGAATTTGATATCAATTTTTATGTTACATGTAAAAAAAAATTAATTGTACATGTGAGAACTGTGTAGTCAATTACATATTAAGTTCATTTGCCATGTTTCCTGACAGTTTTGAGTATGTCATGCTCGCCTAGAAGTCTTGCCGATGTTGGCGTATGTGTTGGGTCGTTCGTCTCCCTTTGATATGGTTGAAGTGAACGCCGACCGAGTGCCGTTGGTTGGGGCAGATGTCTTAATAAAACATCGGAGAGGATCTCTCGCTACCGGCCGTCATACGCTCCATGGCCGGTAGCGACAGGAATTTTGCCGTGGTCGCGACCTTCTGTGAGGAAGTCATCTCACAGAAGGAGGCGGCGGAAAGGGTCCGGGAGGATGACCTCCACTCGGACTTAAGCGCCTCATACCGCCCTGAGTGTGGCCGCGGGTGGACGGGACGGGTTTTCCCCTCCACCCGCTATAGTGGCCCCCCGCGAGGAGGCGGCGTCCGCGTGTGCCTGGACGTCGCCTAATTGAGAGGTTTTAAGTTTTTTACACGGAGGTGGTGCCCGCGCCTTTGCGGGCAGGTGCTAGGGGGGGTCCGGATGTCTTAATAAAAGCTGTTCCCGGATCCCTCCTACTTAAGGCGCAGTACGGCACACCGTGTGGTTTTAGTCGGTTCGATTCCGACACACCGCCCCACCGAAAACCCCGGTGGGGTGACGGCCCGAGGGGGTTTCCACACGCAAAAAAAAAAAAAAAAAAGATGTCTTAATAAAAGCTGTTCCCGGATCCCTCCTACCTAAGGCGCAGTACGGCACACCGTGTGGTTTTAGTCGGTTCGATTCCGACACACCGCCCCACCGAAAACCCCGGTGGGGTGAAGGCCCGAGGGGGTTTCCACACGCACAAAAAAAAAAAGGTCACCTCCGAACTGCTATTCCGACTGTTTATAGTTTAGAACAATACGTTACATTGTCCTCAAATATCATTTGCGCATATAAGCAATGTAACCAGAGACTTGTAAAAACATGTTGAAAAAGAAAAAGAAAGAGTTTCTTGCCTGTTCTTCTACCTATCTATCTTAAAAAAAAATAACTCCCGCATTAGGAATATTCCTGTATCGCGGGGGGCTTCACAAACATTTAAACAACGGACACAAAGAACACCCAAACTCGGAACAATTATTTGCGGATAGCACACATTTTTGTCCCGTACGGGATTTGAACCCACAACACTTGGCGCGGCCTAGTGGCGAGGTGACCACTTAAACCATTACGCCATCGATACAGATTCTCCACAGGATCTACGTAATGGAACAGGCAACTAGCTTCACGACTGACTAATGCCCGGTTCCTATAATCAAGAAACTATTCGCTTAGCTTACGGACGGTAAAATTTCGTTGAATTTTCAACGAAAATTTTACCGTCCGTAAGCAAAACAAATCGTTTCTTGATTATAGGAACCGGGCATTAGTCTGACTGACTACTACTCCTGACAATTCAAAAATACCTATAATGTGTTCAATTGAAATAAATGGTTTTGATTTGATTTGATTTTAATTAATCTTGGTTGTTTTAGTTAAGCCCTTGGAATCAAACCTGATGCATTTTCAATACTATTTTTGTTGCGAAAGCTTGTAAGCACTGGTAATCACTTACTATTAGGCGAAATTTGTGCTTGCTTGCCCATTTCTTTGTATATAAAAAGCAACATCTAACTCAGTACAGTTACATGATAGATTTTACTCCAGAGTGAATAGTACGCTGGTCTGTCAAATTTAAAATACTTTGATACATTTAAAAAAGTTATTTTTTTTACAGAAACAAGTTACCACAAGGAATAATCAAGTTCATGAGAACGAACTAGAGATATAAGGTTGTAAGTAAGGCAAACATAAGGGCGTGGACAGAGTGCTTGAGAGCGGGCACGCGTGGGCAACAGACATGGCCGCCCCAAACAACATAATAAGCGGTTGCGCCTGATTTACGTACGCTCGCGGCGCCGGCGCACTCGCCTCAACCATATCGCTATTTATACTAATTTATGACAGCTTTAGATCGATTTTCAAAAATACCAAGAATATGCATTAGATACATCATTCACTAACTGTCCCACTGTTGGGTCTTGGACTGATAAATTTTTTGAAACATTCATAAATACAATTAGTTATTGTCCAGACTAAATAAAGCCGAATTCAAAACAGTTGTACATATTTATATATCATCCAAACATTTGGGGAACTAGAACCCACATGATTTGATCACGGTACTATATGTATTTGCAGCAGAGCTAGCAACACATAAATGATACCAGCGCTGTCACGAGTGATTAAAGGCTGGTAACTGCCATCCATGAGGGGCGCCCTGTGCTTGTTTACTACCGTAGTTTTTTTTTTATTGTATAGGGGGCAAACGAGTAGACGGGTCACCTGATGGTAAATGACTACCGCCGCCTACGGGGACCTGCAACTCAAGAGTCACAAGTACGTTGCCGTCCTTTAAGGTAGGAGTAGGGGAAGGGTGGAAGAGAAGGAGAGGGGGGGAAGGGTTAAGGCCTCCGGTAATCTCACTCTCTCGGAGAAAAGCAATGCAAGCAGTCCTTCACTGACGGTTTTCTGTGAGGCCGTGGTATCATTCCGGTCGAGCCGACCCATACGTGCCGAAGCATGGCTCTCCCACAATTCTAAAAAAAACACATTCAGCACATTGGAAATATTTGAGTGGTTATTGAAACTATTGCGTCAGCTATATAAATTATTGCGACGTCGAATCCTATGCATTCATATCATGACGTGTACATTTTTTAATCACAAAGCGTACATAAATGTTAAGTACAATATTTACAGGGTATATTTCGTGTATTCCATGTAATTTTAACGCGTGAGATTTACCTGCTATTTCGAGTCGGAATGCCTCATTAGCATGAAAACTACCATTAAAAAGTGGCTACAATTGGCTCTACAAATTCAGATTGTAAATCTATACGCGCGCTAATTACGCCGCACCCAATAAATCTTTCGCATTATATAGGTCGTAAATATACCACAAATATACCATAAATACACGATTCCGTGGTCGTTGGCCATAGACCCCACTCGAAGCAGGTCTCGGGCCGAGTTATGGCCTTTCGAATGGCCGCGTCGGCCGTAACAATCGGTGTGAATCGGAAATAACCGGAAAATTTCCACAACTTGTCTAATGGGTTATTGTTGTACGATTGTTGTGTTATTGTTGTTACGGCTAACAAATTGCCGTGTTGTCAATGTGTTTTAAGCGTTATTTAGTGAGCACTTATGCGGAGAAATGTCCAACACTTATGAAATGTTAAAAGACGCGGAGAAATTCAAATGAATGCATGACGAGGTAATACTTCATTTGCGCACAATGAATAAATAAATAAATGAAATCGGTCAAGTGCGACACCGGCTTGTTCGTCGAAGTTTCTTTAGCAATGTTTACCTGGAAACATTAGCTTCATGATGGATACTGAACATCAATTAAACATGATGACTAAGACGATGCTACTTTTTTCTTCTGATTTACTTTCCTTTAATAATTAGTATTTCTCAAGTCTTTATTGTATTTTTTTTTCACCAACTTAAAAGAAAGGAAAACGTTCTCAATTCTACGTATACTTTTAATACTGTCTAACAAGTGTAGGCGGCGTGCTCAGTGACGGATGACAGAAGAGTTCATTGACATTATCTGATATAAGTTAATAATTTTTTTTTTTTTTAATTGATACTTGGTAACAATAATATTTATTAGTAACTATTGCTGTACTGCACCATCATTGCTTCTTTTTAAATAAGTCAGTTGTCAAATATGCACGCGATTCGCGGGATGATGGTTATGGTTCCTATGCTGGTAACACCGACAGACACTTCCCGGAAAAAACAGAAATATGCTAGTAGTATTCTTCTGTAGGATTTATAATATTTCCGAAATCGAGTAACTCTAATTGTACATAGCAAAAACCTGTTGTGCTCTACCTAATTAAAAATTTCTAATCATTTTCTCTCAGGCTTTATAAATTGTATTGTGAACCAGGCAGTAAGCTTCATTTTTTATCTTGCCGCACTTAGATGTGTGAAAGTATTGAAGTACGTAATGCCAGAGCTTCGCAACGCAGCGCTAGAATTGTCAAAGGGCTGGCGACACTGCCGGTGTTTACCTAAATGTAGTTTCTTTTAAACTTAAGGCAATACTACAATATATATACTACTTAATTAATATTCTTTTTATCAATATGCTTACGCTACAATATTTTGTATGATCTATTATATTTTAGACTAGCCGTCCCCGCAGTTTCACCTGCGTTTATGGTCACTGCTCCGCTCCTATTGGTAGTAGCGTGATGTTTTATAGCCTTCCTCGATAAATGGGCTATCCAACACTAAAAATTTTTTTCAACTCGAACAAATAGTTCCTGAGATTAGCGTGTTCAAGCAAACAAACAAACAAACTCTTCAGCTTTATAATATTAAGTATAGATCTACGATTACTTATGTTTCCTATGATTGTCTTTAAGATATCTTTGTCTTCAAAATTTAATGCTACTCGCTGTTAATGGATGTTCCTTTTTTAACCCCCGATGCAAAAAGAGGGGTGTTTTAAGATTGACGTGTCTGTGTCTGTGTATCTGTGTGTCTGTCTATGGCATTGTAGCTCCCAAATGTATGGACCCATTTAGGTGTTTTTTTTTGTTTGAGAAGTGACTTGATCGAGAGTGTTCTTAAATATAATTCAAGAAAATCTGTTCAGCCGTTCGAAGATCATCCGCTCTTTTCTAATCATTGAATTTATTTTCGAGTCGGGACAGTGCCACTTATGTGTAGTTTTCTGTACAAGTCAGTGGTGTGTATTATTTAAATATGTTCATAATGTTAATAATACACACATCAAAAAATCTAAGCAATATATACGGTTTTGAACGTTTTTTAGTAGCATTCTTTGATGCATTAGTGACTAGACTAGAGACTAGAGAGAGACTAGACTAGACTAGTAGACTAAAGCAACAAAATCATTCATTCAATTGTTCATTTATTCACATTAATTAACAACATGTGTACCAGTACAAAATAAAGTTAAAACAAAATCAAACTTTTCATGTTTTACAAAATTAAATAACGACATTTTTTTTTAATTATTTGGTAATCGAATACAAAGTGTGACCGCCTCTGTTGTTTAAAACTTGTCGGCAACGATTTTACATTGAATTTATAAGATTGTTTTTCTGATCCTGTGGCAATCGCTCCATATGAAATTTTAACAAGTCTTTCAGTTGTTAGGTTGTCGACACTCCGTCTAGGTTCTCTAGAACACGTCTCTGGAGCATGTCCCATGCGTGCTCGATGGATTTGAGGTCTGGCGATTGTGCAGGCCACGGCAATACCCGGATGTTTTCTATTGCCAAGTACTCTCTCCGAGTCTCTGCCAAGTACTGTGCGAACGCGCATTGTCATGCATCAGCGTGAAATATGAGCCAAGACTTTGTGCAAATGGGTGAACATAAGGCCCGAGGACATCTTCAACGTAAGTTTCAGCGTTCATATAGCCATCTACAAAAACGAGCTCAGTTCGTCTGTTCTTCATAATAACCGCCCATACCATCGTTGTGGAGCCACTGTAAGGGTGCACTTCCTGGACGCATCTCAGCCGTTCAGCATTTCCGGGACGACGATACACTCTTACCTTTCTCATATTAGGCCTAAATAAAAACCGGGATTCATCCCAAAATAAAATTTTATCCCATTGCTCCTGGGTCCATGTCAAGTGTTAACTACCGCTACCGCTTGAGAATTGTAGCTTTAAACCTATCTCCCGGGCGGTTAACATCGTCTGACGTCTTGCAGTGAGTTGTATGTATCGGTCCTGCCGAGCAGTTGTACTCCTTCGACGTCCGGGATGCTGCTCAGCAGGATCCCCTGTATTAACATAACGCTGCCAAAGACGACGACAAATCACGCTCCTATTGACACCAAAATGCCGAGATACCTGGAACATGGCTAAAGCCATACCTTCCTTTACTATAGCTTCCTTATACTATTAAGCCGTAAAGTAAGCATGTATCCCGTGGCAGTGGTAGAGAAACAGGGTTTTAAGCTACAATCGGTGCTAAAAGACCAGGATATTATAAATACTCTGCCAAATACAATACAATTTATAAATTGGGTTGTGTTGTGTTCTCGTACTTACTAATTAAAGTTTATAATAGTGGCAAACACAGTGAATTTATACACTACACATACAATAGCTATATCTCACCTTTCCTTTTTTAAGGTGGCTAATAAGTACACACCTACCTAATGAAAATAACAAGGAAAGGCATCCGTCACTGTGTTCTTGTCCTTGAAACTATGCGGTCAACCGCAAAACCCAGCATGGTATTAAATTCAGTAGGGACGCGACGCGCGGGTCGCCGCGATCTCGCAAGGCAAACGTTTTGAGATTTGTTATTATATATTTGTATGTCATGTCGTAGATCAAAATTAAGTACTATAAGCTTTAACATGGTGGGATCTATTTCTTGTGGGAGGGATCCATTTCATGTCTAAATACTGTAATTAAAATGTAAACAGTTGAAAACATACACAAAATTATTACTAATACTCCTCATAAGTAAGTAGAAAGGCCGACCTGTTTCTGTATCAGGAATTAATATAGTCCCTATATAATATATTATTTATATTTTAGTAGACACGTCTATCTAGTAATATCTAAAAAAATAATAATAATATTATGGGTGCACCCCTATTTAGACCTAATTACACACCGCTATCTAGATCCAAACTACGCATATCTTTTAATATGCTGGTCCTAGGGCAGTAACTAGGTACTTTTGAATATTCTGAATATTCGGTCCATCATTGTATGCGCTCTAAATAACAGTATAATTCCGAAGCCGTAAGTGAAGTACTCCATAGAGAACTACAAAGTACACATATAGACTCCCAGCCGTCCCCTATTACTGAATATGAAGCGAAGCTAACAAGTTGGAAAGAAAAGCAATCAACTTGCAGCTCGATCACTGAGTGCATAAATTAGTGTAGTTCGTGCCTGAGCGAGCGAGCGATGCGAGCATGCAAACATCGCCATCGTGCGTATTTTGATAATTAATGAATTCAGCTGTTTACAAAAATATGTGGTTTAACGTAAACTGTGATTAAACGTACTTACCTAACTTTTAAAATAATTTGATTACAGTTTAATTTCAACAAACTCTAGTTAATTTTAGGTAGATGAGTTTATTTGGAATTTACACAATATTATAATACTTATATACAATATACATAGAAATATCATTTTTGTACAAAAAATTAATTCACAATGACGGTATTAATTTTTCACAATCCGTCAATTTCACAATCGCGTGAAAATCATGTGAGATACCCATCTTCATAATAAACGGGAACCTTTTGAGAACCCACCACATTATTTTCTGATGATGAAAATCTTTATATAAATCATGAGTCATAGTTGTTAATGTACATTCAAACGAGAGACATTCAATTAAATAAAAATGTGAGTTTGTTTGTTTTGCTTTTATGCCTTACTTTTCAACTGATTATCATGACATTTTTAATACACATTGACAGGGGTAAAGGGTAGGTTTTAAAAAATAAAGTTATTTTTAGCTAGACTTCTAAATAAATGAAAATGAAGTGCTGTTCGTTGGTTAGCGCGTTACTTGAGAACGGGTGGACCGATTTGGCTACGTCTTTTTTTTCTCTGTTATATAATAGTCCAAACAAGGATTTCGGATAAAGAAACATCGGAAAAGTTGCCTAGCACACGGGAAAATTCGGAGAATACTGGATGGGTTTTTTTCCATAAAATTTAAACACAGCACAACGTCTGCCGGGTCAGTTAGTTTCAAAGAAAAATAAACCGAATAGCACAGATCTGCTGTCTCTGGTTTGAAACAGATTCCTAAAAACTTTCGTTCAAAAAACTCCTGAAAGCTAGTAATAGACCGATATAAACAATTACCTACCAAAAACAATATATGTATTTAAACATTCACATTCTAATTAGTAGAATGTAACGGAGAGTCTTTAAAAGAAAAAAAAATTGGAAGGCATGGGACTGCCGACAGAAGTGAAAACTTAAACCAAACGACGAACTTAAAACGTCACATTAGTAGGTTGGTCACATTAATTAATAAGGAGCTGACAGAACTCAATGTTTAGATTAGCGCGCTCTAGTGGATCTATACATGTATTATTAGCGTGGCGGTCACGAGTTCAGTGCTTTTTCCCCATAGCAAAAGTGCACAAACGTGCCTTAGGAAGTTTTCACTTCAGAAATCAAAGTATCGATTTATATTTAAGCATAACTGAGTAGGTAACTAAAGTCGTTCAGTTTCTTTAACAACTTCCTCATTACAAATCAGATTGTTCAAAACAAATAAGTGCACAGGACGTGCCTTAAAATTTCGATTACACACTCAGTATAAACGATTCAAAGGAAAATTGGTTAGAAATGGTAACGTCACGGTCACGTAAACTTGAGACGCGTCCACTCTTATCCGATTTCACGCAGTCAAAGGAAGGGTTATGATTATGGTGTAATTGTAAAAAGGCGTAGTAGGTATATCACGACATATTATAAAACAATGTCCCATGCCGCGTCCGTCTGTCTGTTCGCGATAAGCTCAAAAACTACTGAACGGATTTTCATGCGGTTTTCACCAATAGATAGAGCGATTCATGTGGAAGGTTTAGGTATATAATTTGTTAAGATTTTGTGTAAATTGGTTGAAATATGATGATGATTGTTGAAGATTTCTCTGCTACCCGTGCGAAGGGTTGCTAGTCTTGTTATACTTTGTAATTTTATCAACTCAATCAAATTGCAATTGCTAGTTATTATCCGACCTGGAAAGTAATTACACATTATCTAATTCAAATTTTAAGATTATGTTTGGTGTTACCCAGAGTCTAAATCTCTACTAATATTATAAACAGGTAAAGCTTGAAACCTTGGATCCAGGGTGTAATCTCAGATACAATTGATACAATTCTTAAAATTCTTTCATTAATATAAAGCTAAATTTCCGCAGTGAAGCAATGCTTGCATTGCTTTTCGAGTGAGTGAGTGAGGTTTCCGGAGGCCCTAACGCTTCCCTCTCCCCTCTTCTCCATTTCCACTACTCCCACCTTAAAGGACGGCAACGCACTTACGACTCTTGAGTTGCAGGTGCTCATGGGCGGCGGTAGTTATTTACCATCAGGTGACCCGTCTACTTGTTTGCCCCCTATATCATAAAAAATAAAAATCCTGGATATATCTTAAACACTTCTCTGCCAGATGATGATCTGACTCATAGATCCTGGGTTAGCCCATTCAAACAAAGGAACCAATAAATAACACTCCTCTTTATTTATTTTATAACTACTTAAAAGTATAAATATGACGAAACTCACTTTTTTAAGTCAACCTTTTATTTATACCAACATAGTAGAGCAAAGAGGTTGTTAACTGTAAATATAGGAATATGACTTAAGATTTTGTGACATAGACATTTGGCAACAATTTTTTTTATTTAAAATTAAATTAGGAACGCGTCGAACACCTCGAGAACTCTTTATCCCACAATGGGCTGAGGTAACGAGGCGATTCCGCAACGCCTCGGTCATTAGCGGTCACTCAGGCAGCGCCTTGCCACCACTCGTGGTAATGACCCACACCAAGACTGCTGTAAAATTATTTTAATTTTTAAGCTATTAAAACTGTGGTATGTAAATGGAGGACTGTTTACTGAAAATAAATACAACAAAATAAATTCAACAGTCCTCATGAAATAAAGAGTTATCTGAAACTTCGAAAAATGAGATTCGTCATTATTTTCAAGTTTGTCATCATTTTTTAATTGTTAAACCAAACATTAAAAGTAAATGACATCACAATATCAAACTATGACGTCACAACAGTCAACAGTTTAAACAGACACACCATTTTGACGTTTAATAAAGAGAAACTTTGACTTTATAGTCAAATAACTTAATTGTTACTATTTGAAAAATGTTTTAATCCTTCGCCTTAGAAACGAGAACATATTGATCTCTACGCAACCATCGTTCCGTTCGATTGGTTCCTATCGTTTAGAAATATGAAAACATTTCAAAAGTGTCACATATTTGGCTGTTACTGGAACTGTGGAACGCCTCCGTTCATTCAGTTTGTGCGTCCATCCTGAAACTCCAACAGGCTTATTCCGCTTTCTTATACACACCGATACCGGCAAAGTGAAACGAAAATATAAATTTGTATTGAAAAATACTTGTAACTGTAACAGGATCGAATGTTCACCCAAACATTTTTTGTATTTATTATATTCCTTCGTGTAAAATTATTGAAATAAATAAATTTTTTTAAGATTCGTTACGCGACGAAGCTTTTCGCATATCTATCTTAAATAAATAAATACTTTTTAAATGTTGGCCGCATAATATTATGCAGGCTTGTTTGTTTTCCTAATTTGTACCTAACCAACTAACTATTAACCTTATTATTAAAAAAGTTATCACTTAAGTATTATAAGAAATTGAAATTGCAATTACAATTATCTTGATATCATCCGCAAACACAATATTATATAAAATGGTTAAGAAAAATAAGAACCACCAAATTAATATCAAAACTTTCCATTTCGAAAGGACGTTCTTAATTTAAATTTCTAAATTAGAAACAAAAAACCAAAATGCCGGCAAAACCCAATTAACACGTAATAGGGCTCATAATATATGAATCATCCCAACAAAGATATCTAATGAAGGTCGGCAACACGTATTAATAAAATACAAAGCTATTCATTACACAGGCTGAGCTCGATGGCGCGCGGTAACGTGTAATTAGGGCTATCGACTCGGTCATTTTCGATAATTCATAATGTATGTTAATTATGGAGGTTCCTTCGCCTCGGGACAACCTTCCCCCGCTCGCTGGCCCTTCTATGCGAACTGTGTTTATATTGTGAACTTACAAATAAATAATGATAGGTAACAGTGGAAATTCTAAATAAGCAAACTTAAATAATAATAACGTTTGTAATTTAGGGGAAACAATCATGCGTCAGGGGTCTGTTGAACATGTTCTCTCAACAAGTTTCGAATCCTAAACTCATAAAACTGTATGTACGCATAGATGTTATATGAAAACAGTTGATCTTGGTTTGTAACCAAGATCAGATCAGTGCGACAACATAAATGCGATATGTTTGCTGTATATTTTGTACCCGACTTATCCGACTTTGTATCCATAGACTTTGTACCCGACCAGTTGATTGTGTCGTATTATCTTATTTTTACTATACTCCATTGTGATAGCTTTCTTAATACTACTACCTAACCTCTCCACCTCCTCTTCGTCACAAAGCTACGTCACTTTAAAAAAGTAAATTCATACAAAATACAACATTCAAATGTAAGTTGTAATAGTGAGTTGGCAAAGAAGCACAGGGCATATATGACGGTAACATCAGTTGTACTGTTGTGTATATCACTACATAGTATAAAACAAAGTCGCTTCCTGCTGTCCGTCTGTCCTTATGTATGCTTAGATCTTTAAAACTACGCAGCGGAATTTGATGCGGTTTTTTTTAATAGATAGAGTGATTCAAGAGGAAGGTTTATACGTATAATACATGCATAATATAGTAGAGAAACACTGATAACTTTAGAGGTTTCTAATGCGATGTCGTAAATAAACACATTTTTTTTGCGTTTACATTGCAAATGCTGGCTGAACCCTACGAGATATAGGTATCAAAACAATGTACCACAGTATTGTACACCTTAAAAAGTTTTACAAAAACGTCCGCGATGGTATATGTCAATCTCTTAGGGATAACCCACAATAATAATTTTTTATCTTTTACTTTTTACGAGAAATAATGACTTATTTACGAAGTGATTTTAAGCAATACAGCATTAATCCTTATCCAATTCAGTACCTTAAATACATTGTGCATTTAATATTTGTCAATTATATGTCGCTCTTTCAAGAGTAACCTCTGAAGAAAACATGTTTGTATTGTCTAATGACAAATAAGCTGTGAACGTTGTATATAAAGACATTCTGTAGTATATTTAGTATCATCATTGCACCCGTGCGAAGCCGGGGCGGGTCGCTAGTATAGGTATAATTATTAGCCGAACAGCAAGATTATAAACTCCTGATGACGTCAAGAAGGCAACGTTAATTAACCCTGCTAATGCGTGCACTTAATCATCCGAAGCTCCATTGCATTATTAATAACAATGTCTACCAAAAATATCTATAGGGCTTGTATTCACAGTGCACCAACCACTACGCTAAAAGTAAAGGTCTGTTCAAAAGAAAAATCGAGCACGTATCCAGCACACGCAGTTTCTCGTTTCATATTTTGATTCGAGCGAGAAAATCTCGCGCGCATCCAAACTATACACAACACTTTTGTGTGTTTTTCACGGCATCAACGAGCGCGATACTGAAAAGCCTCAGGCTCCTAATTAGGCTGAAGTCGGACGTGCCAATTAATTCAAGTTTCGCTCGGAAACTTTGCCACGTCAATTAATTTCATAGTTAATTAGCAAGCGCGGGGCCCGGACAAAACCGAGTCTACGAAAGAAAGGCTAACGATGCCTGCCCGCGGCCGCCTACAATGCACCAATTACATCAGCTTTGTTGCGTCCAGCTCCATTTGTATCATAGATTCATTCAATCCGATGCGAGTAGTTCCAAACTTAAAACTGGAAAACTGTCCAGAAAAAAAACCATATTAAATTTTTTCTAAAAACATAATTACTATTATAAAATGTAATGTTACAAAGTCTCTTTAAAACAATAACCTATATATACAATAGCGATTGAAACATAACGTTGAATATTTTGGGGTATTGTCACGTGATGTGGAGCGCGGTAGTTAATAAAAACATGTTACATTTATATGTAACATTGTCATCATAAGGTATTAATGATTTAATATATGAGTTATTGATATTTAATTTTATGAGATCAAGTGGCGAAATTAATTTACATTTACAAAAGTTTACTTGCCTTAATAGCCTTTACACGTTTGTTCGATTTTATTTTCTAAAACATTTTATTTTAATAAATTCTATTATATTTCGTGTCATGGTACTGTTTTAGTACATCTTCATTAATGTTGTACATAAAACATTCCAATATAGGGAATTGTAATACAATTTATACAATCTTATTTTCTTACGATGACCATCTATTACATGAAGCACGACACTTCTAGCGAACAAAGTCCCTTCGATATTATACGAAGCAATAAATAAGGCAAGAGTATTTTATTTGTAGGTATTGTCTTACATCAAGCAATAATGGGCCACGAACGAGCCGATGTACCGCGGAGAATCCAACAACATCACGCCGAGACGCCGGCATTCGGGCAATAACTCCGTGCAAATAAAATTTTAACCTCTGCTTAATATCTGTCGAAACATTTCGACGAAGTGAACCAGCCAAATTGACAGACAGTAAAATATTTTATTCGCGCAATAATTTCATTTGTAAGAAAAACAAGTCGGGTGCTCGGTAAGGCGGTGAGCGGGCTCATTGCTCGGTGCTCCACAAACATCTTCCACGTGAATTAACCTATTAAACACCAAATTCGGGAAATAAACTTCGGTTACCGACAGTGTTGTAGGTACTCGTAAAATAGCATTATACTTTAAATGTCGTTAAAATTTTGGAATTTCCACTGGTTTACGTTCGTAGATGCTTTATTCGTTGAAATTATTTTATTAGATTTTATTTATTGACAGTTTGTTGTAGGAAATAAAAATAAAAGTGGTGTGCTCTTTCGATTTATGCACTTTTGAGGAGGTAGTAAAATGCACTCGTATAATAAATGAGTCGCACTCACAGGGCTTAAAAGTTTTAAGAACTCCTTAAGGCTCCGTCACACATCCTTAGCCGATTTGAATCGGAGCGGAGTTAGAAGCAGTGCTCGCAGCTCAGCTGTGACCCGGTGCGCTTTGTTTTCCCGCGCGATGTCATTAGTGGAAAGCCCTCGATATTTTCGCAAGCATCGATTATTTTTAATGGGACGCCGCCGGCACGGCACAGGCACGCCGCGCAGCACGTACTACAGCGCCCACCAAGTAATTCGATAGTAGGTACCTACATCTGTGCTTCTCACAGAATACTAAAATTGTGTGGTTACAAAAAGATATAATTATTTTTACAAGTTTGCTTTTTTAACGTTTTTGTTTCAACACAGAGAACCGACCTGATAATTGATATGACATGGTTTATTATAAACGATTTTCCGCACCTATGTACTTTAAAAATCATCTTAGTTCCATTGATTGCACTAGGTTCTGCAATCGTTCACTTTTGGCACGAAATATATATAGCGGTGTGAAAAACCAAAGCTACAAAAATAGCCAACGGTTATGGCACTGATTCTTAAAAAAATATTTCACCTTTCACTAACTTTATCGTACATTTAAACATTGAGTATGTGGCGACTTCCACACACTTCAACATCATCTAGCGGAGACGAGCTGAACTACGTAGTAACTACTCATCCTGTAACCCGCAATGAAAGTTCACGCAGCGAAGTATATATACAACTTTCCAATATCAATCGTTGGGCCACGGTCCGTAGGCATGGTCACCTCGCCTGGTCGGAGGATCCTTTGTGTTGGAGGGACATAACACCCGTTCATTCGTAAGTTATTGGCCATTTTGGTGTAAATTTCTGACTGCCGGTATGATAATTGTACGAACATTCTACTTTTATTGGTTTTTGTGTAAGGTATGTTTGAACTTTTGAAGAACACTCAATCACTGACATGCTCGTTAGCAGAAGAAACATTGTAAATAAAAGCTTTACGAAGTAGTTAAGAACTTATGACATGTAAACGTATGTATGTTTTTGCAAAGATTGTGCTTATTGAAACACAATCGTTAATGCTTATAGTTGAATAATAATTCCAATAGTCTTCAACATTGAAATTATATGTACATAATATATTATGATTATTTTACTTAAATGCATATTTTCACGTCGTTTTAACACCAAGTACAGTTAAAAGGGTCTATAGCATATTTGTTTTATAGCTTTTTGATAAAATTATTTGTTCAGCCAATATTTAATTTTCATGTTAAGTCTCAATTTCATTAGTATTTTATCTGATGATCCTTTCAAATTCTAACTATTGTACCGATTCGTCAAAATAATTTTAACACGCGAAAAGACGGACAAAAATCTTCGAGAATTGATTCCCGAGATGGACGTACTATCTACATTCAAGTTAGTTTGATTACGGGACTATCGGTGCAAGAGTCAGATTCGCAATTGTCCGGTTTTTTGCAATTGCGTAGGGTTGCTACCATTCCTATTGGTAACTGCAACTGCAACATCACGGATGCTGCTAGTATTTCTAATCAAGAGTAACTTTTACCATAAGGCGGGCTATGTGTTTGTTTAGCTTTTTTATACAACTCCATACGTATATGGAGTTGTATAAAAAAGCTTTGTACAACAAAAACAGGTATGAATAAAAATTTAAAAATCAAAAACAAAACCCAGGGAAGGAAAAAATCCATCTCCTATCAATAACCTAATCATTGAAACTATTACAATGAGGTTAAACACGATGTCTCTCCTCTGCCATAAGTTAGAAAGGAGTTGGTTAAGCTGCTAATTCCAGATAATGGTGCAGCTCCAGGCCAATTTAGCGTTGTTATTGTAATATCATTGAACTTACAGGATACTAAATTTAAAATCAATCAGACCAGTAGAAGTTACTCGTATCTCTTCCAAGATTAAAAAGACCTGATGATCTTCAAACTATTGAACAGATTTTCTTGAATTGTAGCTAAGCACGCTCTCGATCAAGTCACCTTTCTCATAAAAAAACTAAATCAATATCGGTCGATCCATTTAGGAGTTATGATGCTACAGACAGACACACAGATACACACGTTAAACTTATGACACCCCTCCTTTTTGCGTCGGGGGTTCAAAATAACGGAAGACGCTAAGATATGTAAGTTGTGTGACCCGAGGTAAAAAGATTTGTTGTTTTATAAAAAAAACGTAAAATAACTTATTAAGTGTAATAGGTATATAAAAGTTTTTTGCTGTCGGTACTAACGAAAGAAGTCGTTTGGAACAACTGAATGCGGGTGTGTTGCGGGCCGTGGACTCAATCATTAAGAAATCATTAATAGCGCTTAACGACGGCCTCTCGTGTCACCCTTCGCTGTTTGCACACGCCTTAACAAATGAATACGCTCTCTGATCGTAATACGTCTTAGAGAAAACTTGTTTTGTTTATGTTTTAAAATGAGAGGTGTATAGAATTTACGAGTCTTAAAAGTACTAATGGCCCTCAAAATTCGTCGGTAATTCATTAAATTATATTGATAAACAGAGGAGAAACAGAAAACTGTTGTATTTACCTATACGTAGGGCTGCCATCCGTCCGGGTTTCCCCGGATTTGTCCTAGTTTAGAGGGCGTCCGGGGAGCGTCCGGGCGGGGTTTTCAAAAAGTGTCCGGGTAAAACCTGGACACTCTGTGCCAAGGGACAGTTACAATTGTTAGATAAATCGTTAACAAGCTAAAAAATTAAATGGAATCGGCGTTTTTTTTAAGGTGTCCGGGAAAGAATCTCGATTTCACCCGTGTCCGGATTTTATAAAGTTTTTGTCCGGCGTCGGCAATTTAAGTGATGGCAGGCCTACCTATACGTAGAGAGAGATGTAAATATCTATCTGTATAGAAACTTTGTGGCACGTTGTTTATTCGCGACTAACAGTTCCCGCGCGGCCTCGCTCGCGTGTAAATATTTATATATTTTGCGCGGAACTCTAGTTCTTTTTCCAAAAAAAAGTAGCCTAAGTTACTCCTTATAACACCAACTATCTGCCAGTGAAAGTCCTGTGGAAATCGATCCACCCGTTCCGGAGATTAGCCGAAACAAACAGACAGACAGACAAAAATGAAAAAATGTTGTTTTGGTATATGTACCGTGTATACATCCAAATGCAATTAGTAAAAAGCGGTTATTTTAATGTGCATGTACTTTCTAAACTAATGAACTGATTTTTTAACAATATGTGCAGTATGGTCTAACTTGAGAGATAGGATAGTTTTTATCTCAATATACAGTCACCAATTTTTTTTTATTGCAAATTACCTAGCCACACAGTGCGTGGCCGGGTAACTTGTTGTATATATAATACTAGCAACCCGCCCCAGCTTCGCACGGGTACAAATTTAACACCTAAACCTTCCTCATGAATCACTCTGTCTATAAGTGAAAACCGCATGAAAATCCGTTCAGAAGTTTTTCAGTTTATCGCGAACAGACAGACAGACGCGGCGGGTGACTTTGATTTATAATATGCAGTGATTGTAGCATACCGACCTCTTGGCGTTTTGGCATATGATAAGAGAGCTGAGTCGCTTTTAGATTAGCTCTTCGGACGATATAAAATATCCTAGAGAACGCGTGGTGGTCGAATTTCGACCATGGTTTATTTCATTGCCCAATATTACTTGACCTGTCATTGTATAGACTTTTGTACCATGATAGGTCAAAATATATACTGGACACTCATAGCTGTATGTATCTGTTTTAGCATATTTTTAATTTTGTAGCAAATATTGTTCAAAAATTTTAGCATTCGTCACTTCTTCTCTGTATAAACTATAAGTGTGCGAAATTCCAAGTGCCGAATTTTCGTAAAAAGGGATCCAAAGTTTTCGCTTCACGTATTAATATATAGATAAAGCGAATTGCAGATACCACAATATAATTTGCCATCTCCAGTAAAATACTACTTTCCTGAAGAAAATCCTTTCACATGGGTACGTACATAAGAGAGTGGTACAATATACACACACATCTCACATCTATAAAAAAAAACTGTCAGTGATAAATCAGAAGCGAAAACACACTTCAAGTTCAGGAGCACAACGTCCGATTCGCAAAACGTCAGGTGAGAAAAAGATCCGATTCGCATAATGTCCCATATTCAAATTGTCTAATTGGCTAAATGTCCGATTCTCTGCGTGCTTCATCTGGTTTCGCCCCCATCGACGCTTAACATCAGGCGAGTTGGCAGCCAAATGTAGACCTATTCTAAAAAGACGTCACCAGTTGTCACGTCTCGCCCACTCATTACTCATTGTAACATTTATTTTGCATACTGGCTTTCTTTACTTTACTATAAATTTTGGTTAGCACAAAAGCCAGCATTATCAATTCAATCCAGTTCTCTCCCTGAACATGCCTTCACTACTCAATCGATATTCATGAAATTTCTCATACACTTTGTCAGGGGTACAGAAAAAGGACATAGGGTATATTACCCAGAAAGTACTGTTCCTGAGATACACCTGAACTAAATGTGAAAACTTTTTTTTACGGTGTGCCATACTACGCCTGTGAGTGGACCATCGACATCGGTGCTACGGCGGTATGTCCTCAACGGGCCACCTAATGCTAGCCTGGGAGGTAGCAAGCGTTCTGCGTCTCTTAACTGGGCGATGCGGCGATGTTCAGACACACATATACATAACCCCCTGCGGGAGATGGTGGACAAAACCTGCATGAATGCGAGTGAAAGCGCGGACAAAAGCTACTATAATTTATATCAACGCATCGGTTTTTGCGCCGATAGTATCTATTTATTCTACAGAGTGGACCTTTAACATAAACAATATTATAATAAAATTTATGTATCATATTTAATTGCACTTAGCACACCAATCATATTTAATCGTTAATATTCCCTTATACCTGTGTTTCACATTATTACTTTACTTGAATAATATATTATGTGGTGCTAAAATACTATGAAATATATAAGAACTGCAATAAAATTATTTCGGGTACTTAATTAAGAATATAATTTGTAATGAATAAAGATTATAGTTTCGAAGAACATATTCGTGAATAGCGGCAGGTAAATAAATGTTTTTAAAGGCTTGGTTACATTATGTTGTAATATAATATGTAAAATATAATTTGATGCTAAAGGTATCCTAAAATTTTAATTAGTTTATAGGGAGGTATATTGCCTATGTAATAAGGTCGAAGCCATAAAATTATAAGCACGAATATTTTACACCAAGAACTAAAGTTATAAGTTTTTTGAAAATTAATTTCAAGAACAGCTTCGTTGACCAGTTTGATGAAATAGTCTTACTAATATTATGAACCTGAAAATTTGCGAGGATGTATGGATGTATGAATATTTGTTTCTCTTTTACGCAAAAAGTACTGAACCGATTGTTATGAATCTTGGTATATAGATAGCTGGACACCTGGACAGCCTATGTCTTAAGGCTACTTTTTATCCCGATATTCCCACGGGATCGGGACTTACGCGGGTGAAACCGCGGGGCGCAGCTAGTATACCATAAAGCTTGTAGTGTACCTCCGCGGTAAAGTTTTATTTAAAATAAGTTATTTGCTCTATCAGTCGATATTACATTAATTACAAGTAGCGTTCATTCAAAGAAGTAAGAGATAGTTTCCTACTAATTTATAAGAAAAGACCCGATATTTGCTTACCATAATTTACCATGTTAAAAAAAAATAACTTATCATTGTCAAAATCAGCATTTCGAAATAATATTTATATTTAAAGTTGACATATTGTTTCGACAATGAAAGCCCGAACCGTTCTGGCCTATATATAAGTAAGTAAGCTCAATACATTCCTTCTCAAATCTCTCTCAATTGAACATGTCCTTTCGTTATCGACGGACGTAACAAAAAGACAGGCTGCAAATTAAAAAAAAAAAGAAAAATGCTAGTCTGACTCGCGCACCGCGAGGGTTCCGTAAGCAAACAAACTTATATGTAGATATTACGTCCATCTCAGGAATCAATTCTCGAAGATTTTTGCCCGTCTTTTCTGAAAGGCAAACTTAACTTTGCAGTTCTACAAATACTCTCCAACACATCTATTTACGACTCGAGGGGGGCTCGTGGCTCAGTGGTTACCAAGTAGAATAGCACATTGCAAGGTTAAGTAATACTAGCCAGGTTAGTCTTAGGATGGGTGACCATTCTTAACACATTGAGACCCCTCCGTGCCTCGGAGAGCACGTTAAGCCATCGGTCCCGGTTGCCATACGAACATCTATAGCATTCGTTACGGGTAGTTGGACCCCTAAAAAAAGGCCGACAACCTCCACAACCCAAATCGATATCGAAGTTCTGTACTTCGATATCGATTTGGGCTGTAGAGATCTGATGGCAGTCGCTTCACTTCAAATCTAAGTTTGGCCGTATCGTAGTTAGCCTGAAGGCAGACCCCAACTGAATTGGGAAAAGGCAGGATGATGACATCGATTTACGACAAAGTTAACTCTCAACGTAAAAAAAAATATTGCGATATTTCAACAAATTGAACGAGTTTCGCATTTTTTCTTTTACTTGTGCTGTTAGACCATGCTTCTTACCAAATTTCATGATTCTGGGTCAATGGGAAGTACCCTATAAGTTTTGATTTACCTGCGAAATGTTCAAATTTGTTAAAATCTAAGGCTTAATGGCTAAGGCTAAATATTCAGTGTCTGCATTCATTCACAAGTTATTTAAAAAACATTATAAGTTACAAAACTTACAACTAGCTTCTATGATATTAAGTCCACAGTCACACAAAGGCAAGTCACAAGAGTTATACCACAAATTATACAGCTCTAGGTAGGTACTATAGGTTATACGTACATTATCAGAGCGAAACGCATCGTGTCGCCTGCGGCTCAATCATTAAAGGGATCATTAAAAGTCCGCCGTCAACCTGTTGGCCGCTCAACCGATGGCCTTTCTCTGCTTTTTCTCCATTCTCACAATTCCAAAGGGTTTAGATATTTAATTTTGCTTTATAATTAAACGTTATTTATTTTAGTAATATTGTTGTTTTTTAGTTTTCATCATATAACCACGATTGTTTTACCTATTCCTTTTTAACGTCTTCTAAAAAGGGGAAGATATTGTGTTCGTTGCGTTTGTTATATTTTTGTATTGTGCGTGAAATGAATTATAGTATCTGCCAGAAATAAACGAATTAATTTGTATTAATTTATATTTTTTAAAGAAACTCCCAAAAAAATTATCTAATATGGCTCTAAGCCAAATTGGATTTAAAACGATTGATATCAGTATTAAGTCATATCAATCGGTATGTATACAGTATGTTTTTTCTACATGTATAGTAAGTACTACAAGAGTTTTTTGGTCGTGGCTAAAATCTAAAAGTGTCATGGCATCATTTATATTTCTCAAAAGGAGAATTTTATAGCAAATTACCCTTAGTGATTGTATACTCTTTACTTACCCTCTTACCGCCGAGTTACCCGTTGAACGAAACTAAACTACATGCAATCAAACAGTAACGAAAAACCCCTAACGTGTATTTTTTGTCTGTGCACATTATTTTATTGATTAATTAGCATTTTATTTCTGTTAACGCACAGATAAAGAAAAGTTATATTTTATTTATTTATTTAAACTTCCTGCAAATACATATGCATAAGGCGGACTTAATGCCGTAGGCATTTTCTACCAGTCAACCTTTGGGTGATGCAGAGATGTGTGTGGCAGGTGTGTATTTAAAAGTCGTGAGATAAAAATATTAAGTGAATGGGTTACATAAATAAGTTTTGTTTTATAATGTACTACCTATGATATACTACATATACATAAAGTTATAATGTGCTACCTATAATATACTACATATACATAAAGTTATAACATACATACAAATAAAGAATAAAGCATTATTCCAATGATTCCTCCAGTAAATCTCTGTAGAGCTTACGTACTTTAACCTTAAAAGAGAAGCGGTTAGTGGACATCCTGATTTCTTGTGGTAGCGCATTCCAAAGGTTTACACCCTGGACAGCAAAGGAAGAATGAACCATACTAGAATTGTGAGAAGGACAAAGAAGGAGAAGATTATCAGAAGAGCGGAGATTCCTGGCATGGTTAGAGCAGAGATATTGGAAGTAAGATGTTAGATAAGCAGGTGAGTTAGGTGAGTGGAGAAGGGAGAACAACATAGTTAGCGCCCTCAAACTGCGGCGTTGTCTTATAGGTAGCCATGACAATTGGGTACGATAAGTAGATACATGGTCGTACTTACGCAAGTTGAATATGAATCGAATGCAATTGTTGAGAAGTCGATCCAGTTTGTTTAGCAGATCTGCATTCAAGTCGAGATAGCACACATCACCATAGTCGATAACTGGAAAAACCAAAGTCTGCACAAGCATCGTCTTTGTCTTGACTGGAAGAAAGTTTTATAGTGGATAAAGGCTTCGCAATATATTAGCTACTCTCTGGCTAACGTTTGTTACCTGAGTTTGCCAATTGAGGGTTGAGTCGATATGCAGACTAAGATCCTTAACCGAGGGACTAATGGGCAAAACTGAGTCATTAAAAGTGATTTCAGTTATGGTATTATTATCAATTCTGCTCATCATCCTAGGGCTCCCTATAAAGCTTGGCATTTAGCTGGGTTTACTGTTAGACCAAATCTGTTGGACCAGTTTTTCATAGTCTCCAAGTCGCGATTTATCCTGCCTATAGCTTCATCCAAATTATCTACTCTTGCATGTGAGTAGATCTACAAATCGTCTGCATACACGTAATACGCACACTGAAGTTCATGGGTTATGAAGTCTATGAATAACGAAAAGAGAAGTGGAGAAAGAATACCGCCTTGTGGAACACCAGAGTCGAGATCACGCTTCGTCGATGAAGACTCATCGGTTCGGACGGACTGCTGGCGCCGGCATTTTCAGAATTATATCAGATTTTTTCAGAATTAGAGAAAGAAAGAAAATGATTTATTCTGTAAAACACAGCATACAACAAATAAAAACAATAACAAATAAAATAATATAAAAAAACAATTAAAATTTTAATAATAGGTAACATTTTCTTGACGTGTCATATGACAGTGACAACTCACATGACGCGTCAATGCCACGTATCCGACCACGTTTCTTTGAATGTTAATAAGTAATTAATTACAAAATAATTCTTAAAAAAAAACTGACTTCCAAAAAAAACTATTCCATAAAAGATTTATACGGTTTTCTCATGGATGCTATTGTCAGAATTGGACCAAATTGAAATGGGACCACACGGGAAGAACCAGCTTTCAAATAAAAAAGAATCATCAAAATCGGTTCACCCAGTCGAAAGTTCTGAGGTAACAAACATAAAAAAAAAGAAAAAAATACAGTCGAATTGAGAACCTCCTCCTTTTTTGAAGTCGGTTAAAAAAGAACTTTTTATGTTATTGAGGGTTGTACACCGTACCCTAGAAAATATCTGTTTATTTGGTTATATGTATGTGAGTCTTTGGACAAATTTGAATAATATATTACTTGCATTTTTATGTTTTTTATTTTGTTTTACCACCACTTATTTACTTATTATGTATTGCATACTTGCCTCGTACAAAAGTTAGAACAATAAAGCTTTATAAAAAAAACCGAATGACCTTATTAGATTATTAAAATACGAACGCGAACGAATTTTATATGAACTCATAAACTTACAAGTTTGTAATATATACCTTTCAAAATAAGACATAATCGGTAATAAAAAAAATCAAGTGTATAAAACATCATAAAGTTTTATGGTACCGATTTATCACTTGAGCGGATAGTTAGAGCGGTGTTGGAATGAAAAGAGTGGTAACAAAGTCGGGTGGGTGACGGCGACGCGGCGCGGTGCGGTGCGGCGCGGCGCGGCAAGCAAATGAGGCGCGACGCTCACTGCTAACTAAACCAATCGGCCGAGTTGATGGTGCATACTGGCGGGTGACACGCCGAACAAAACGCACATCCGACTAAACTTTTAACGCTATCGAAGAAAAATCCGTGATAAATTAGAGATTTCAAATATTTTTCGGGAAAAACAGTATTTTTATTTTTCTGAATAAGGTATCGTTGAAATATTCTTAGTAATAGATATAGCTGGAGTAATCTTTACGTCGGATTAAACACAGTATGAGCTTTTAATGTTGCAGACTTATGTCCGAAATATTATTTTTGTAAATGAGCTTCACATAGAGTAGTAAATTAATAATAATAACATGAGGCACCTCACACGGCCACCTGTTCCCAAACTATGCAGAACCTGTACTATGGTAACCAGACTGCTGATAAATATACTTTAAATGTATTACCAACTACATACATATTATAGATAAATTACACCGAGACACAGAACAAATGATCGTGCTCATCATACAATTATTTGGCCTGGGTAGGAATCGAACCCACAACCTTTGGCTCAGCAGTCAAGATCTAGACCAACATGCCTGTGAAATTGATTATAAAATGAACTCTACTTTTAAGGCAGAGTTTAGTGCACATTTTTTTCTAAAACTAAAATAAATCACATTTTTTATTTACGCTGATTCTTATTAGCGTTAATGATGTAGGGTATGATGAAATGATGTAGGATTGTAGGGGGTAATAGTAACGAGTTAAATCTTAAAACTTAGACCATTTTATACATTAGTGATTCAGATTAACGTTGAACTTTATTTAATTTAGGTTTATTAGATATGTAAGTTGAAAGATTACTCAACAGTCAATGATAACAATAATGGCTTCTCGACCGATTTTAATCAATTTCTTATTTTCTACATCGCCTCTCACTAATACATCATCATAATAGAGGTACATCAAACACGTAATCGATGCATTTATATTACTTCGGTCCCGTTGCCAACCTAGAAATACCACCAACAAAATAATAATTATTTCACCCAATACCCACAAGCAGCTTGACAGTTGGCAGACTTGACATTAACCTACAAGCGACTGACGTTTTGAGTACCAACATAATAACAGCGGCTGTCAAATAATATCGACTGTCAAAACGTATATTGATCCATCGATTGCACATAGTTTTTTATCAAAAACAAGAATTATTGTACTTTGTGTTTTTATTTTAGCCATATTATGCCTAACCGTAAAAATAACCATTTTAAAATATGAAAAAAATCTTTCCCACTAGCTACTGCTTTTTTTATATCATAGTAAGCCACATAAGACGACTAATGTAATAGACAAAATTGATTTGTGTACATTCTGGTACCACATCGGCCGATCTCTTTTAAAAATTAGAGCTTAATTTTTTTATTTATTTTTTTGTTTTTTACAGAAACATTCGCGTACGCGCATTCAATTAACCTGTATATTTGCCTATGTAAAGATAGCATTGAAAGCTATTTTCTCATATGTCACATGATCAACAAAACAGAAAATATAGAGATTTCATCAAAGTATCGGATATTTAAGGTGTTAGATACAATCCAGCGTTTTGTCCGCGGGTCTCACCCGTTCACTAGCGACAACCATTTAGCATCATTTACGGGCCCTGCTTTTTAAACCTCATTTGTTTTTAATGCGACCGCTGAAGCCTTTCGCGTTCGCTTGTTACTCGGAAACTATACTTCGTGACAGGTATTTCTCTCTAGTATTAAACGAATTCTTTCTGCAAATTTGATACCGTTGTCTTTTGGAGAGACCGTTTATAAAAATTGTTTCTTTATTATAAATAGTTGACTTTGAATGTAATTAAAAATTCTTTAGATTCGAATAAAGTTTTTATAGTATTTTTTATTTAACAGTATCGATATTGACAATAATTACTTACTAACTTTTAAACTTTCGCGTTCCATGATATAATTATGTATTTATATGGGAATTAACGCGATCACGTTGCAGATCACGCGTAGGTTCCACTGGCCGTGGTCACAGCTTGTGACCACGGCCAGTGCAACCTGGTCGAAACGTCAGGCAATTCACAGGTATGTAATACCTTTTCGTGATCGCGTTAATTCCCGTATAAATCCATAATAATTACTTATTTTCTTAGGTTGGTTGTATGGTTTAATTATATTCATAATAGCTTCATAAATAATAGAATATTGCGAGAGTAATTGACTAAATAATATCAAAAAATAGCTGCCTATACTGGTAATTACGCCACCGCAATGACATTATGCATGCACACCTACATATTCTTTTGTGACATGAGACTATAAAATTTAACAAGCGTAAGTACCACAGCTATGAAAAGCGTAAAGTATGTAATGTACCGTTAGCCATTCTACAAAACAACTTAACTGTACAGTACATTACTTCTATACCAAATTATTCATCTAATTGTTTTCATTAACGTACCGTTCATCAGTATAATTATTTTACTACCGCCTGCCAGCGTTTAAGATTAAAATGAAATAATACAAACAAACATGGTGATTACCACATGTGATAATCCAACGAGTTAAATATCATTTATGAAGCTATCAACGAGCTGGCGATTCAGCTAAAGCTATTGGTAACAACATGTAAACACATAAATATTTATCGCGCGCCGACCCCAATACCGACGGGCCGTGTCATAACCTGGCTTAATTTTAAGCTTTTATCCACACAAATTATTACCATAAATATATACTTGTCATTAGATAGATGAATAATAATTTGATAGCTTAATAATAAAATGAAATTAGACTAAGATCAATCATCATTAATTTACGTGATGCTTAAATATTTATTACAGGAAATATATTCCGATTAAATTACAAAACTTGTGGAATGTTCAAACTACTAGTATTATGAAGACTACTCTATTAAAATATATATTTTATGACATATTAACATCTCATAATATATTTTATTGGCCAATAAAATTTAAACTGTATCAAACCGTACATTATTATGTAGATATCCAAATTTAGATGTGCCTTTATGGCAAATTAATATAACCAATAGTTTCGTTTATTACACTATTGGGTAAACAGATCGGACTCGGATCGTACAAATTTAGTAAGTGTTCCCAGCACTCGCTGTAAATATTACTGTTGCTCTATTTTAGTTTTATTAATCTTCTTTATTGTTGTGCTTCTTGCCTAATTAGAAATAATCACAGTAAGTAAATGAGTCTTTTATAAAAAAATATTCATGCAAATTTGCGTGTTAATTAAGGTTTGACGCTCTATGCAAAATGTGGTCAAAATGGTTACCTTGCTTAGCTTTACTACTTCATTTAAATTTAAATATCGTTTAAGAATACACCGGTGTTAGATTGGTAGTCAAAAGTCCCTGTGCTATTTTCTTAATTTGGTCATCCACTACTGAACATGGAATCTATAAAAGTCAAACATTTTAAGGATAATGGGCAGGTAACATAGTCAGGACAATTTATAAATGCTGGAAAAGTAAGATTCTCAAGAACCCACTATGGAGGACAGCGTAGCGTAAGGCATCCTCCCACAATACGGATCGAGACGGCGCAGACGGGATTAAAGTGGTAAGGAGTGATTGGAAGTAGGCAATGCTAAAGCCGACGTCCTCGCTTTAAAAAGCAAACACTACTTACTTTTTTTTACCCCATTGCCGAAAGAAGGTAATGTTTCTCGTGTGTACGTATTTACATATATATTTGTGTGTCTGGTTCTTTGGCACGCACTGCAACCGCAACCGTTACATGGATTTCCACATACGAGGCGTCATTATATTTGTCTTAGTTATGGAAGTGACATAGAGTATACTTATATTATTGTGCCGCTTTGTTTTTTTTTGTTTTATTTATTAATTTATTGTAATGTTGTGCGTTTACGTAAGTACGAGTTCGAAACGCTCGCACAGTTCAAGTTTCCGATTCGTATCTCTCTAATCCGTGTAGCGCGTAACGGCGCTCGTTATCGCCCCGTGGTCGCCTCATTATAGCGAGCGATATCGCTTCCCCCAACACTTATCTTAATTTATTTCTTATGCATGCATATCATTGCATAGATTTTTGGTAATCCGCATATTTCAATAGGATTTTGTTAATATTGTTTCGTTGATTTTTTAAACATAAGTCCATGTAGTAGTTACCTATCTTTTAAATTTACTATAACATTATTTTATTTGCCTGAAGTGCGTTTCCAGTTCGACGTGGTGTTGTTGTTACTAGGGTTTAGATATAAATTCTTTACCTTTTTTTTAAATTCCGTCAGAATGACTGAGGTCATTATTTTAGATACAGATGATACTAAAATGGTGGTCCTCGGTTCGAATGTATTTTCAAGTCCCCTTAAAGGGCCGGGGGTTGTAGGTCGAAGGGAACACGTGTGCTGGTAATGAATTTGAGTTGCATGTGTCCATAGGCGACGAAAGTCACTTACCATCAGGTGACCCGTCTGCTCGTTTGCCCCCTATAATATAGAAAATAAAAAAAATCACAGTTTATTGCTGCGGTAAAGAAGGGGGGTACCGTTTGGTTCTTGTTGGGATTATTTGAAATGTAAGGAGGTGACACCCTAGCCAGTCACGTGTTATTTTGGATAGGAAAGAGGAGGGTGGGATCAATTGGAAGAGGTCTTCGGAACACTCGCCATGGTAGAGGCGGTAGAATACTGCCATAGAGGCTACGCTTCTACGCAACTGCAAGGGTTCAGGGATGTTGGTGACCTCAGAACTCCCAATAATGCGGATAGCATGTCGCTGCAAACTGTCGAAAGTCTCAAGTAGGTACTGTGCAGAGTCATCCTAGAGATGAGAACAGTATTACACAAGAACGGATCTGTGTCTTATACAAAAGACACCGCTGCTCCGTATGCTGCTACATACTCGTAAAATTTTAAGCGTTACTTCTTTCGATTAGTGCCTTCAAACATACCACATGCCATACCGGTGTCGTCCTTTGCACTATACTTTAACTACGAACACTCGATAGTTATTGTTAAATAATTTACATATAATAATACCACCTAGTATATTAACATAGGTAACAGGAGGCTATTGTAAAAAGGTCAGAACAGCTGCCAAGAAATTTTACTTTTTATTTGCAAAAAAGGCAAACGTATGCATAACATATCTGAGTACCTATGTGTGTATGTTATGTGTTCACAAACATAGATAAACATACATAGCACTAGATATCCGTATCCGTAGCACTAGATATGCTTGTTTAGATCTAGACAGCGTTCTGTAATATGTGCCAGAATATTATTATATTATCAATTTAAAAACTTTTTAACCGACTTCAAAAAAAGGAGGAGGTTTTCCCTTTGTCGGTATCGTTTTCTTATGTATATTCCCCGATTACTCAAAGACGCCTGGATCGATTTGGAAAATTCTTCTTTTGTTTTCAGGTTCCATGGTCATTAGGTCAGGATCTGTTGAGAGATCCTGGAGAAATCGAGGGAATTCTTCAAATTTTCACTGACGTGACTCGTACATTTGTTAATTAAATAAGTTTTGGTCAAGGTTGGTTTTATTTAAATTAAAAATAAATATTACACTTCCAAGGATGGAAAATGAAGGGATGAAAATTACAGCTTATTATATATGATTTAGGCGCATTGAAGTCGGTGATACTTTTTTAAAATATAATTATATTCAAAAAGAAGTTAAAGCCAAAAAAGTAATCATGGTTACATATTGCGAAGAAGGATTGTCGCAGCATGTCGATGTAGATTTTTTTTCGAGTCACCAAGGTCTGGAATGAACTGCCTGCGTCTATTTTTCCAGACAATTATAATCCTGGAACGTTCAATAGTAGAGTGAATAGGTGTCTCTTGGATACCCGTGTACCATCTTCGTCTTTATCATCACTTTCCATCAGGTAAATTTGAAAACAAACGCCCATTCCATTACACAATAAAAAAAGAGCTCAATTGCAAAGCGCTTGTGCTATATTAACCCTATTCCCGTTAGCAGGTATGTGCAGTATTACATAAAGTTACATAAAGATATATTTGACATTTTATGTACAATTAATCAGACTAAAAACAGAAATGTGAATGTAAGGGCAAGTTCTTTTTCACTAAAAAACGTTTAGCGTCAAAAAGCGTCAAACAATAATTTGTTATGGTTGAGGTATGAAAATAGTCATACAACAACAAACTCAAGTTCATGTTAAACCATTCACAAGATATACATTGCAACATGATTAAACTTGACGCTTAACCCTTTTTTTAGTGACAAAGAAGTTGCTGTTTCATTCACTTGTATGTTTTTTAATCTGATTTCAGATATTTTTATTGGTCTGAAATTGAGGACGCGGCTAACGCTCTGCTCGTAAGTTCGCGACCGTAGCAGTGATGTATGATGATAGATAAATAGATATCTCAGCCCAATTCAAGGGTTTTAAGATATATCTTTTAATCTTTTGATAAACCTTAGCTCTGTACCAAATTTCATGTTTGTAGGTGGTCTAGAATGTACTAGAACGTGATTTGTCAGTGACCTCCAACATTTATAATTTTCAGACGTTAATTTCCCGCAAACTATTAAAGTTGGAGTTTTAAAATTTGGTATAATAAAAAGGCCATTACGGCGTATACAAAATTTCAATAGGTGTATCGGATCCTCAGTTATAGGCAGTCGGAAAAGGGTTTAAAGTGATTCGTGTAAGTATAGCACTGCGGTGCTTTGGGCTCGAGAACTTGCCCGTGCACTCCCGTACCCAGCTTCATCATATCATCATCAGCTTCTCGGTAACCTAACCGGAAATCCCTCCATCGCAAATCTTTTAATTTATTACGCTTCGTGTATCAATAAGTTACATTATGAAGTTCCTATTCTTTTCTAAATCAAAACCCTTTTTTAAAAATACTATTTATATATATATAATATTATTTTAGCGGTTTGCAGACTAGTTTTATTTTACAAAAAAAATATTTAGATATATATATTTTTCTGAAAGTCAAATTCCTAAACCGTTTATTGACACGTTTAAACAAAAAACAATAAGGCTTAAAAGACATCTCGTTTGCGAAACAAACATTGAATAAGAATGAATTTTCCTTCCAAAAAACGCGAAGAAATCCTAAGTACGATAAAGCACCCCAATCGAAATGGAAAAACGATCCTCGCCAATTGCCATAAAAAGATCGTTGGCAATAAAACGGATTCGACATTGTCAGCAATGCCGCGATGATTTCAAGGGGGCGGGGGGGCTCGGATGCGCGGGGGGAAGGACAACATGGTTTGGGCGGGCGGACATTTTTATACTGTGACAGGAAAAACTTTATTTGAAAGTAGTCAGCGACGACGGATTTGTTCCCATTTAAATTGGTTACCAAGTTATTTTAGTGATGTTTGCTTTATGATTTAGTTTTTTAAAATAACTTTTTTTATATAAAAATATTTTAGAAAGCTCACTGCTACGTTTTGGTTTACCTCCAAGAAGTTTTTTTACACATTCAATATGACTTTTTTTTTAATAATTTACTGTCAAACCGATTTTTATTACAAGTACTGAGTAACTGTATAACTATATCTACTGAGTAGATAAGTAAAGTTAAGAACCGAGTTTGCTCAGCATTTTGTGCCTGTTATATTTACTTATAAAACCTTTTTACTGTATTGTTGATGGATACAAGAGTAGATAACGACTATAAGAAAAGATGGATGGGCTGTGTGAAAGAAGACATGGCTGTTGCTTATCAATGCAATGACGAATGATTGAATAGAATTGATGAAGAAAACACCGACCAAAATATATATTTCGGAAAAGGGAATGATGATGACAACCTTTTTATTGTGATTGTTTCGATTGGACCTGTTTACGTTGTAATTTTTCCTCGGGCATGAGAAAACAAAAAAATATATAATATTTCCATAATGGGTATATGAACATGTATTTATTTTTTTAGGCTCCATCTGTTTTCTGGTCTTCTTATCTTTATTTATTAAATTAATAATAAATTAAGAAAAAAGTCATGTCTTGCTCATTTTGTTGCTTATTCCTAGTTCTAGTCTGAATACGCTCAGGCAGGATAAATATATCTTCAATTGTTTTTTTTTATATCAAAGAGGCTTGAACTTAGTATTTTCCTATCATAAAATCACTCCAACTCCTGGATGAAAGTAAATTTGATTGTTTTCAAAATGTATCGTTTTTATATTTTTCACACGGGAATAGACAAAAATGTAGGCAATCTTCCTAAATTATAATTAACTTAGTTCTCATTAGTGAACTTACTTGGCGTGCGTGTGGGGCCGTGCAGCAACTGTCAAAAGCACGTGGCAAGCCGCTGTAGTGCTCACAGGACCGGCACACACTGGGCACACCGCAAACTTAGTCCCTAGACCAAGACGCTACAGTCACAACAGACGTAACAGCGTTTAAAGTCAGTTAACAAGTTTAGTGGAGCATCTGACGACGTAAGCGAAGTTTAAAAGTTGTACCGATGTCCGCGCAAAGATGAGCGTCAGACGCGGCGTCAACAGACCGACTGTCGGTGAGCGTCGGTACGGCGCGCGCGGCGACATCGCGCAATGGGCGGTCTGGAACACGCCCCGCCTGCCGGCCCGCCGGCCCGCCCATCCTCTACCACGCCCACCTGAATTAATAAAGGCGACAAACACCGCCGGACACGCGGACAATACTGCATTGTCCTGCGTCCAAAATAGTTTCAATTAGAATCGAGGACAAGGCACAAAAGCTCCCGGCCGGCGGATCATTCACGCCAAAATTGGCCGCTGCATGCGCGATTAGCAAAACCTCATACAAAACTGTCGATGATATCCCAAACTGTTGTTCTGAATTGGAACTAAACCGCTTGTTATAATCGAATGACTCTGCTCTATTTGCCTTCTCGTTAAACTTCCATGTGGAATTTGATTTAAAGTAAGCCGTACCTACAGATCTTCGTTATAACATTATAAATTAAACTGAAATCATCATAACAACCGAGTAGACAGACATATCTAAGAAAAATTAAAAATGTACAGAATCCAACTGCTTCATCTGTTCTTAGATTTGCGATTAGTGCGACAACGATCTTTTGGTGCGAGGCCAAAATCGAAAGTATGTTCACCATTACCAGAAACATCCTCTTTTTACCCAATTTTTCAACAGAATTCTTAAAAAAATTGAGTTATTGAAGTTGCATGGACTTTAAACTAAAACTAAATAATTGGGATAATAATGAGATTATCATTTCTTAAGCTTTAGAAATAAATTCACGTTTTGCGTCCTCCAAAAGGTCAAGACAAAACCATTTGCCTTAAATCATGAGTTACATCTGAAAGTTTTATGAACTGGCAAAATCTTAGTCCCATTATATTATTATGTTGTTGGTATTACCAACAACATAATAGTAGTTACAAAAGTTTGATTTAAATTTAAAATGTCATCAAATCCTTTGCAAAAGATAGAGACCATCTATGAGAAACGTCTTTATTCCCTTTTTTCGTTTAAGAGAATTTTCTTAAAATAGGAACCTCTGAAAACAGCCACTTTTCAAAGGTAATCGTTTAACTAGTTGAAACGAAAAATTTCCGCAGAAACAAAACGAAATGGGTAGATAATAATAATTAGATAAAGTAACGAAAGTAAATTGACATTTACGAGTAAATACGAAGATATACCTAAACACCAACGATCAAGGTGGATAATCCATTGTTAGGTCTTTAAAATATTATCCTAACTAATATTATAAACTAGCTGACCCGACAGACGTTGTCCTGTCGTAACTAGGTATATATATTTGAAGCGCGCTTTCTGTCAATCGCGACAACTATCAAACGACTGACAGTTATGTCAAAAGAGCTAGGGTTACATTAGAAAAGTTAATATGGTCGTTAAATTTTCTTAAATTTTCTAATTTTCCGTGCAACTTTCTTAATTTTTCCTTTCATAAGAACTTTCTCCTGACAATAAAAAACAAAAAAAAGAATTAGCGAAATCGGTTCATTTTTCACGTGTGATGCCGTGACCAAGACAAATAGGGATTCATTTTCATATATAATATATGGTACTAGTACAATATATAACTCGCGGTCAGCATTTTTCGTTGCGCTAACACTTTTTTTCCGTATCGCCGCCGCTGAGCGCCTGAGTGTAACGTGGGGTAAAGACCTTCGCTGTAATATAGATGGGAATGTGAGTTTGTTTGTTTGTTACGCTTTCACGCTTTAACTGCTCAATCGATCATCATGATATTTTGCAATCACTTTGTCAAGGGTACAAAAGAGAAAGAAGTGGTCCCGAGACGTAGAAAGTAACTTTTGGACGCTCATCCAGCTTACAAAATGTACATTAAAGCGAGCAAAGACAATAGCTAGTGAGGCTATATAGTATTGCCTGAAGCTTCAGTTTCCTGATTGTATTGTCCCAGAATCCTTTATCTTTTTGAAGTCTAATTGCTGAAATCTCTTTAACTTGTGTTGTAGCCAACTACAGTTCTCTAATCAAATTCAAATAGAGTTGTGGAATAAGTAAATTAACTATTTTCTCCGGTAATAAACAATAGCCTATGAATAAGTCACTCTTTTCTCTATTACTATATCAATGGCAACTTTGATCTAATCTCTTGATCCAATGGTGTATGAAAGAATGATAAACCAACCAACAAACTTTTGAAGACAATGAAAACTTTCTTATAGCCATAAATAAAATATAATTGCTCTTTTTTGCACACAACAATCTTAAATAACTATTTACGTGATAGAATTGACGGCCTTATCCCAACTATCAAGAAGATAATGATGAGCCCTTTTTTTTGTGCGTGTGGAAACCCCCTCGAGCCGTCACCTCACCGGGGTTTCGGTGGGGCGGTGTGTCGGAATTGAACCGACTAAAACCACACGGTGTGCCGTACTACGCCTTAAGTAGGATGGATCCGGGAACAGCTTTTATTAAGACATCCGGAGATAATAATGAGCCCTAGATTATGAATGATTGTTTAAAACTTTCCAATGAATACATCAATACAAATAAATAAAATTGAAGTGTCTATTTGTAATGTCAAAATAATATTTTTTTTAAGCTCATTCAGTTATTTGCAAGATGCCTATAGTTGCCTATGCCTAAAATTCAGTTTTTAAAGTTTTTGTCTGTCTGTCTGTTTGTTCTGTGCTCTGGAACGGGTGAACCGATTTCCACGGGACTTTTACTGGCAGATAGTTGGTGTTATAAGGAGTACCTTAGGCTACTTTTATTTTGGAAAAAGTATTAGGGTTCCGCGCTAAAAAATAATTTACACGCGAGTGAAGCCGCGCGGGAACTATATATAATGTTTTCAATTATTTGTTTGGTTGATATAAGTTTGGTAAGCTATCTAAAGTATTAGTCCTACTTAAGTCTCTGATATAAAACTTCACTATTTAATTTCAGAGGCATTTAATGACAATATTAAGTAGATTGGTAGATATAGGTATCCGTACCAATGAGAATAATTAGCTATAAAATGTGCCTTTATAATGTATAAGCTTCAGTTTCAACTGTAGATTCTCATGTTATTGCTTTCAGATATAATTCTTCTAAAGTAAATAAAAAAAATACTATTATTTCACTAAAATATCTTATTTTCAAACATTAACTGAAAAACATTTTTCGAAACAGAAATTTTAAAAGCAGTTAAAAAAAATTACTTTACAAAGTATAATTTTGGATAGTTCATCATCATCATGATCATTTCAGCCATAAGACGCCCATTCCTGGACATAGGCCTCTCTTAATGACTTCCAAGAAGACTAGTATAAAGCAGTCTGCATCCACCGTCGTCTTCTGTCCCCCTTGTTGGTGGACGTCCTACACTGCGCTTTCCGGTTCCTGGTCTCCACTCCAAAATCTTTCGGCCCCATCGGTCAGCTGTTCTGCGTGCTAGGTAATCTGCCGACTGTCACTTCTACTTACTAATCCGTTGGGCTATGCCAGTAATCTTCATTCGTCTGCGTAACTCCTTATTTCTGATTTGATCCCGCAGAGGAAAAAAAAATAAACCGAACGTCGGTAAGGCCGCCTGCAACCGACGCGGTAGGACGCTGCATCCCTTGATAATAGGGCTCCCGTCGGGTCCGACAACTAGCCACACATAGTAGTAAATCCATATATATATCCTAACTAGCGACCTGTCCCAGCTTCGCACGGGTGTAATGTACTAATGTGGTGAACAAATGTCGTCATATCATTATACAAACTAACACAAAACAATATTAAACTATACGTATAAACCTTCCTCTTGAATCGCTCCATTTATTGGTGTAAGCCGAATTAAAATGCGTTGCGTAGTTTAAAACATTTAAGCTCACAAACGGCGGCAGCTACTTTGTTTTATACTATGTAAAGATTAATATAAATATCACTCAAGACTGTTTCTATTCGAATAAAATTTTGTAATTTCCGTTTCCATTTTTCTCTCTTCACTTCTTTTTGCTTTTGTAACGTGTCACGCTATCAGATTTCAATAAATCATTATAATGTTCAAAATCAACAGCCTTTAATTTAACAGTAACCTTACATACATATACACTTTCTGCCTTCGGAGCAGGAAGAGCCGGGAGACCTCCGTTTGCCTCTGTCTATCCATGTATACATTACGCGCATCCTCTGCAGTCATTAAAGCTTTTATAAAGAACGGCGCATACGGCTTTGATTCTTCTGAGATGCTCTTTTTTCAGGTTATCACCAATTTAAAAGGTCGACTCTTACCAAACAGAATAAACGTTTGCCTTACTTATACTATACTATACTATATATATATATATATATAATATGTGTCCTATATTGTTATACGATCAGTTCTCGTTCGTTACGCATATACCAACCATCTTAATATACCCTTTTCAACTCTCGTCACAGCGTTCCTTTTGCAATCCAAAAATCAAAACGTCATATTTCTCAGCAATCTATGAATTTTTCAATCTTTGAAACACTTAAGAAACGCAATTGATCCAGGCTTCTTTAGAAATCTCTTTATTACTTCTTGAATTAGAAATCGTTCTACAACTACAATTTCTATGGTCGTGTATACTTCGGAGTTCATAACTGCGTTTTGAAAACAAAATAAAATCATCATCATCATCATAAAATCATCATCAATACAAAGTCCACACTGCAACGAGAGTGCTACAGCAGTTCAACAATCCCGTTGTCATAAGTAGCAGAGTGTTCAACGAGTTATCGTGCTGGAGTACTTGCATTTTCCGAACTTTTTTAAATCACTAGGTGAGTAAATGTAAACGTAACAATCTACAGTGATGTTTATTAAATAAAAATATTGTCGGTAGTCCCGTTATACTAAAAAAATTGGCAATCATCATTTAAACAGTACTTTGGCCTTGGCTTTCGTCAATAAATTCAAAGAAGGAAAATTAGGGCGATTGGCTCTTTAAGGTTTCGTAGATTTTAAAAACTAAAAACTGGCTTTCGTCTGCTGTTACGATACCATTAAATACTAATGATTACCCCATTGTACTTTTATCATTTTATTTTATACTATCAGAGCCCCGCGGTTTCACCCGCGTGAGTCCCGATCCCGTGGGAATATCGAGATAAAAAGTAGCTTATATGTTAATCCAGGTCTTCAGCTATCTACATATCAAGTTTCATCGCAATCGGTTCAGTAGTTTTGGCGTGAAAGAATAACAAACATCCATACATACATACATCCAAACATCCTCACAAACTTTCACGTTTATAATTTTAGTAGGATTACCTCTACACGCTGCCGTTTCTGAAATTCCGTTAATGTTTAGTGCCCATCTCAAAAACAAGCCAAACGTAACTGTTTAATAAACTTACTAACTAAAACGCGACTGCCCCACCAAATGACGAAGTGACGATATTTTTCGCCGTCATATTGATTTTTTTTAAACAATTATAGCATGTGCCATTCGAGATAATGAGGGTTCTAATGATTCTTCATACATCCAGATCTGTACAGGCATTTTGATTTTTGAATAAAGAAACTCAAATATGTACGTAGGGCGCTACATATGTAAGTTTTGTCTTAAACTAGATATCACAATATTGTGATTTAAAGTCATATTCATAAACTCTAAGTAATCAAAATCAAAATAATTTATTTCAAGTAAACCCATTGTAGGTATTTTTGAATTGTCAGGAGGAGTCAGTCAGTATAAGTCGGTCGTGAAGCTGGTTGCCTGTTCCAAAACGTAGATCCTATGGAGAAGAACAGGCAAGAAACTCCAAGGACACTCTTTTCCAACATGTTTTTTTTACAAAATTATTTGTTACATTGCTTATAAGCCGACTTTAATGGGAGGACAATGTAACATAAATTAATATTGTTCTGAAATGGAAAAGGACATCACAGAGCTGCTAGGCAACATAGAAAATTAACATAATACTTGTGACTACACAGTTCTCACATGTACAATTAAATTTTTTTTTTGCTAAAAATAAAAATAATAAAAAGCGTATCATAACTACAATGTCAACAGTGTATAAAATAACACCAATGTTCTAAAAAAATTACAATGTCAATAATAATGATCAAAATATGAATAAATAATCTATAATCTATCTCATTGACAGTGTGACTGTGGAGCAGGACCGGCATTTGCCAAGCATTTTTATCATCTAAATAATGATCTAGTTTATAATATGCTCGTTAACCTAGCGTGCATTTTATACAAGTTTTAAGTTTCTTCTCACTTAGTTGAAGAATATTATCAGGTATTTTATTATAGAATTTAACGCAGTACCCCATAAGTAAGTACGCAGTAAAAGATGTTTGCACTTTTGCTAACCTAAACTTTGGTTGAACTAGTTTATGTCCATTTCTAGTAACATAATTATGTCTTTCACGCCGTTTTGTAAAGAGATGAAGATTTTTTCTAACATACATGATGTTTTCATAATATATTGACAAGGCACCGTCAGGATATTAATTTCCTTAAATAGATCCTTAAGGGATTCGCGACTACGTAGATTATAAATGGCTCTGATAGCTCATTTTGGCAGAATGAATATCGATTCTATATCTGCAGCACGCCCCCATAATAATATACCGTAAGACATGACACTGTGGAAATAACTAAAGTATACTAGTCGCGCAGTATCTATGTCTGTGAATTGGCGGACTTTCCTTACAGCATATGCTGCAGAACTTAGGCGAATCTATAAAAAAATACAAATTTGGATGCAAGGAATGGTTTGTTCAAATTAAAAAAAAAAATAATGAAAATGTGACATTCATGTAATTATTTTGGATAACATTAAGCGTGCAAGCATGCACTCAAAGCAAGCACTATAATCACTGAATTGAAGAGTTCTACTACCCATCTCCTGGCTTAATCATCAGACCATCATTACTAAGCCCAATCTGTTGGACTCTTCAAAAAGAATCCTATGAGCACAAACTCGAGGGGTTTACTAGTAGCCACTGAAGAGTTCCACTAACCACCTCCTGGCACCATCCTCTGATCACCTCCAAAATACCAAGTTATAGTATATACTACCGAATAAAAGCGTTTTAAAAAAATATTGATCTTTTTGTCAAAAGATCAATCAAATCAGCCTCACCTTTTTATTCAATCTTAAATTTAAAACGATTAGCTAGATTTAGCAAAACGAGCTATAAGACTAAATGATAAACCGAAGGAGCAAAGCATTGCTATTTCAGGTTTGTATGTTCTTACAGCACGTATCGTTTTCTCGAAGAAACTGATATTCAAGGTCCTCGTTTTTAGATATTATTAATCAGGATGATTTAGTCTGGTCCACCGAAATAAAGTGGAACTTTTCAGTTAAATTTTTTGGCCTACTTTCATCGTATTTTTTAATAAGAATAAGTAATAATTCTAAATAAGATCGTGTCCAAAAATAATAAGATAGCCATAGCCTCGAGTGGTGACTCTCCGTCGGTTTGGTAACGACAGCTAAGGACAAACCTGAAATTTTTATTAAGGCAATAGGCACCAACTCTTAGCCATTCATAGCTTAACATATGCTTCCGTAGTTCTTGTGTCTTTCTGAGGTTCATGGAGGTATAAAGTGGTCGTCCGGCGGCTTTGTGCAATATGTTCTCCCAGATTCTTGCCTCCTCTGAACTAACCCTGTATCGGTGTCCTTGCTTTGAGTGCATGTGCAGTGTCTAACAGCACATAATGTGATTTCTATATGGTTTAAAGAATGAAGAATTCTAGCTAAACTGTTTTTGCTAGTTTAAATTGACCTAATATTACTTACAAACGTATTTATTAACGAAAGGAAAGTAAAGTCTCCTTGTCTACAACCTCAGACTCAAGTAAAATTACACTAGATAGGGTTTTAATGGCATAGACACAATTGGAATAATCGGCACGTGAATGCTATACGTAATTTTTTTCTAAAATACTTAGGTATTTATTTTTATTCTTTAATATATTCATCCCTTAATTGTTCACAATTTCAATAAAATAGCTTAATGATGTTGCAAACATAAATTTTAAGAATATTTTGCAAATTATTATTATACAAGAAACTTTTACCAGCCTTGGTATAATACTTTCCAAACCGTCATGCTAAAGCATTTTAACAATATCTTATACACACACTAGCAACCCACTCGGCTTCGCACGGGTAGCAGAGACATCTTCAACAATTATCAACTTATTTCAATCAATTTTCACAAAATCTTAACAAATTATACACTTCCTCATGAATCACTCTGTATATTAGTGATAACCACATTAAAATCCGGTCCGTAGTTTTTCAGTTTATCGCGAACAGACAGACAGACAGACGCGGCGAGGGTCTTTGTTTTATAATATGTGGTGATAACAAAATAAGCTAATAACGATTCCTTTCAAAGGATTCAATTTATTAGAAGACATATGTTACGTGAACTGTACACTGTTTAAGTTCCAACTCTCAAAGCGGAAAGCTCAGTGCATTCTATTTTCCAAAACTACCAGACCATGTCTACTGGAAATACATGTTATATTCCCGATTCGTTCACTATTCCGAAATCACATGACCGTAGCCGTACATACGAACACCTAACAAGACAAATGAAATGTAAAGGGATTCGAAGACAAAATGTTTCCGGACATGGAAGGTCCATTCACGGATCACAGCCGTTAGCTCCCCGTCACCAATAAGTAATGTTGAAACTGAATATCCGTTTGCATTGCCGGCCACGATAGGAAGGGATCCCTCGGTTCGACAAACAGACTGTCTCACTTCAAATATCTGAGATTTCGAATAATACAACGCGTGAGATACGGTTTTATGTGGAGTGTTCGTACTGAAAGATTAGTTGTCTACTATATATATATATATATATATATATATATATATGTCACTTATGTTTTCACTTCCACCGTGTCCTACGATTGACAGTTTTTGAAGTGAAATTTTCTTTAAGCACGTTGGGCACTTTTGGTATGGGGAAAAAGCACTGAACTCGCGTGACCGTCAGGCTCAGATACACACATACTTTTTTTTTACACTTCTGACGTCGAGTTTTTTCTGTAGAATCGTTATGACAAAGAAAATTACTTCTTAAGGTATTTCACGGTTAATAACCAAAGCGATACTAGTGTTGTAATTAACTGTGGAGTACGGTAGCCTCTGACAATTAAGTAATTGGTTTCGTTTTTCCTCTTTCTTGGAATCAGGTAAATACAAAGCCGGAGTTGAATTCCGCTTAATAGGAATGTTGACACTAATCACTAGTTTATGTTACGTTGTCAATAAACTATTAGTTGTGATATTTTAGAAACTAAAACCACATTTTTTAAATTTAAACAACCATAATAAATTTAATAAAAATGCTTAAATAGTATTTAACATGATTGCAAACAGCAACCAGACCATTATGTCATATACTGATTTGTATGATGTAGTCAGATGCGAGTTTTAGCGGAAATTTTTAAAAGTAACTTTATTTTTTCTTTTCAGTTAAGGTTTTTTTTAATGGAATATTATTTCTGTGTTAAATAAGGGCCTAGCTATAAAATAAAATCGATTTCGAAACTTTGTTACATCCCTATTGTGATCATATTACGTTAAAGAATATATTCTTTTTATAGCCATCTGATCTCGAAGAGATATAATATTCTACGACTAAACTAATTCTTGATTATACTGCTGCAGATCCTTTGTGAAAGCGTAGAAAAAATTATAGTCCAATTGGCCTTTAAGTACGAAAAGTACTTAAAGGCCAAATGGACTATAATTTTTCCGCGCTCAGTGTTTGTTGTCAGTTGCGCTGTCACTAAAAAAGTGTGCAGAAATTACAAAGGTCGATATAAAATAACGGAAAAAGTTACTGTTCATCATTTCACATCATCACATCACATCACACATAAGTATCATTATATCACATCAGTTCAAGCAAAATAATTCAATAAGCCATTTCAAAATTTCGTAAATTAATTTACATTTATATTGGCCATTTTGTATGCTGACGTGACTGTTGCCAATTTATGAACTCTAAACTCCCATATGAAAAATGGGGCCTGGTATGTAAATAAATATGAGCTGACATTTGAAAAGCGAATATAATTGAGAAAAAGAGAGAAACGAGGAACTTCTTAGCAAAGTATGAAACTGACTCGACTCAAATTACATTTTATTTAATTTTTTTTTTTTAACTTTTTCCTATTTTAATGGGAGTATTTCATCAACTTGTATCATTATGCACACACACTAGCACGTTAGAGTGACGTTTCGCGAGTGTAAAACGTAACTGTCACGTACACCAGCATAATAAAGTTGGCCCGTTTATTTTAGTTCTTTTGTACTGCTACACTCCATCTAGAAATATTAATGATCTAAGATATTGAGTTTAAAAAAAAGCGATTATGTCATAATAATTTTCATTTTACTCGCAAAGATTACAAGTAGCTAACACAATTTTCATTGTCTGTGACGCCTCACCAGCTAGAATATCTAATACGACGTAATTCTATTCTAAAATTCAACAAAGCCATCGAACCAATGAGGCGTTGAACGAGTTGGAGGCAAACACGGCGAGTCCTGGCGCTCGGTCACGTGTTCCAATATTTATTTTATCAATATTCAAACCGCTTCAGTGTTCGAATTCACGTCAAGTTGTCTTTATCGGGTTCTCTTATAAATGAAGTGTTTATAGATATTCTGCTTATGAATGTTACATTGCATTGGTATAGTATTTATTCGTTGTTGAAGACTGTGAAATGATGTAGCCGAAGTACTTTCATTTCATTTATTTCTTAACAATTTTCATATTGTGTTGATATTGTTACAAATAATAACAGGTAATTTCTACTGAATATTATAAATCTGAAGAGTTTGTTTATTTGGTTCGAATTGAAAAATTGTTTTACTGTTGAATAGCCCATTTATCGAGGGAGGCTATATGCTATATAACATCACGCTACGACCAATAGGAGTGGAGAATCTATAAAAAATGCTGCAAAAACGGGGTAAATTTACAAACACAGACAAAGTTGCGCGGGTCAGCTAGTGGTTAATAAAGACAAGATATACATTAAACTTATTAAATTAATGTTAATGTCTGCAACAATATTATTAGGATAGGGCAAGGATATAATAAAAAAAAATAGTATGTACACTAAAATTCATAGTATGTACTTTATTTCGATTTAAAAATTCATCTACAGAATAGAAACATTTTTCGAGCAAGAAAGCTCTTAATTTAAAATTAAAATTATTTACGCTAGTTATTGTTTTAAACTGAACCGGTAATTTAATATTTTTTTTTTTATGGTATAGGGGGCAAACGAGCAGACGGGTCACCTGATGGTAAATTACTACAGCCGCCCATGGGCACCTGCAACTCGAGAGTCACAAGTGCGTTGCCGCCCTTTAAGGTGGGAGTAGGAAAAGAGGGGGAGGGGGGAAGAGGGGGGAGAGGAGAAGGACGGGAATAAGGGAGAGGGAAGGGTTAGGGCCTCCGGTAACCTCACTCACGCGGCGAAATGCAATGCAAGCATTGCTTCACGGCCGGTTTTCTGTGAGGTCGTGGTAACGAGCGGAGTCGAGCCGGCCCATACGTGCCGAAACATGACTCTCCCACATTTAATTTTTTTTTATGGTTAATTATATCTTTCTCTGTCTGTAATATTCTGTATTCTATTCAGATTACCTACTATATCTACTTGTATACATAATCTCACTATCTCCAACAACATACTCTTCCAACTTTGCTCACGCTAGAACTGTAATGAGTGGAATTCGAACCTGTAACATGCCCAAAGAAGATAGATACATCTATTTTTTACTTTTTTAATAAAAAAGTTAAGAGCGGATTTACATTGGTAGTGTAAGGTTCGAGATATAAGATAATTGGGAGTAACATTAGAACTTACAGTCTGTAGAGTGCGACGCCTCAACCATTACGATATTATATCTCAATGAAAGTCCTTTTTTTTTTCGTGTGGAAACCCCCACGGGTCATCACCTCACCGGGGTCAACGGCAAGGTGGTATGTCGGACTCGAACCGACTAAAACCACACGGTGTTCCGTCACGGGGTCCTAATGCCGGGGACTCAGGTGTACCCTAGAAAGGAAATCCCTGTGAACCCCGGCAAACTTGGTGCGAGGGTCTTGCCCCCTCCGATTTAGAGAGGTGCGCGTGGAACACGTCGCGCCGCCGTCTCGGGCCTGCTTCTGCTAGGGCGACGGGTAACCCAGCCCACCTTCAGGCCAGCGCTCATGGAGGCCGGAGATCATTTTGCACTCTCCGGCGCCTGGTGCGTCTTCTGCGGGACGAAAGAGAAGTAGTTCTCTCCCGTTCCCTTTCCGCCGCCTCTTTGGCATAAGTACATCACTTCCTCACAGAACGAGGCAGCGGAATCCCATGCTCTCTCGCACCTAAGGCAATAAGTCCTTATAAATACATGACATATAACCAATAAGAATATGGAAGGAAAAGAGACAGAAAATTAACAAAAAATAACATTAAACAAATAAACATATTAAAACGAAAGATTAAAAGCTTAGTTCAACTTTACAGGAGGAGATGATTTATTACGGTAAAATTACTTTAAAACAACCTTAAAATACCTCAGTTGACTCAAACTTACGATCACTTATTTTCTATTTATAACATAAGGAAACGATCGAGTCGAAACCACCACCTCGTCACTACTCATCGACATCGAAGCACAACCCTTACTGAATGCATAAACCCCCTTTAGCTCACTAATAAGTTAAGGGGGTAGGCGCCATCCTACGAGTTTATTTTAGTCGTAGATTGACGCTGTTAAACCGCAGGCGCCCCGCACCTGCCACGCGATTTTCCCGCATCAGGGAATGCTAAGTAGGACCCGATTGACATTCCAGTGGCGAAGCAATCGAACGGAAAATACACTTGTCATACATTTAACGTGGAATTTTTACGATTTGACTTTGCAGAGGGGGAAATTATTACGGTTTTTTATCGAGTTGTATTCAATTTAGATGTAATGAGGTTGGCAAACGATGACACATTAGGTACGTGACAGTATTGTGTGTAATGCCAGGTTGTAGGTTTTTCTTTAACCAAAGATATTTTTGTTGGTAAAGTGACATTATTTGTAATGTCACTTCACCAACAAAAATATCCAAACTATTTTTTCTAACTATTTTTGACATTAAATCCTTATTAATCTTACTAATATTATAAAGGCGAAAGTTTGTGAGGAAGGATGATGGTGATTGTGAGCACAGAGCTAAATTATTGTTTGGAATAGCGCATAGGCTACATTTCATCCTGGAAAAATGTACGGTCCCCGTGGGATAAATTTTAACCAACATTTCCAGGAGAACGAAATCGCGGGCCACAGCTAATATTATAAATAGGCGAAAGTAAGTTTGCCTTCACTATTCAAATGATCATAATGACATTTTCCATACACGTTGTCATTGATACAGAAAAGGACATAGGGTACCTTTCAACATAAAAAAATAAATTACAAAACCTAGATTAACACGAGCGAAGGCTAATCTAATATATAAAAATCTCGTGTCACGGTGTTTATGGTCGAACTCCTCCGAAATGGCTCGAACGATTTTAATGATTTTTTTGTGTAGGTATTTGGTAGATATTAGAATAGGTCGTAAAGTATTTTTTACCCTCCTGCCCCCACCCCCCATTTTGAAACCGTTGAAAAAATAAAAAAAGACATTGCGACGCATGCCGGATGCAGCTAGTATATCTACATATATATCTATAACCTTGACGTTTTACACACGGTACCTACACTACTTTGGTAAAAATACATTATTTAATGTTGTGTTGATTTAAATTATGTTTTTTTTGTACTCTGCATGACGTAAAATTTAATTTTTTTATGTTTTTATTTAATTTTTTTACACAATAGTATGATTGTTTCTAAATAAATGAACTATGAACACTAAGTTACGTCACAAGAACGTGTGCTAATTACAAGCTATACTTGATCGTGATCTATTGGAATAATTACACATCAGATTTTAGAGTAGTGTGAAAAACTGCATAACATTTTTATAAAGACTTGATACCAAAAAATACGTAAATAAGCAAATCGAGAGGTGCACGGAGCCCTTGGGTATTGTATACCACAAAAAATCGCTCTAGTTAGCCAAACCTACATATAATAAAAGTCAATTGTGAAGTAGGTATAGGTATTGTAATGTAAACAGACAGATTGAGTTACTTTCATACTTTATTGCAGACTTTCGGTTAAATAAAAACCGAAAACTGGTCCTAACATTTGTAACCTAATTAATGCGAAAACAAGGTGAGTTTTTGTTTGCACTTACGGAAACCTATCAGTTATTAACATGCCACATTTTCGTATCCTACCCTCATAAGGTAATAATTTGATCTATGTTTATTCCCTCCGGACTTTAGTGCTACCTGCGACACGTCACGTCAGTTCGACCCACCATCGTTCAGTTCGTCATCATCGTCAAAACACGTTAGCGAAAACACGATGCCACGAGGACCTAATTCTAAGAGCCCGCACGTCGCTCTTCCCTCGTCAAATTTGCGAACAGGGTTGCGACAATATGATTGGCAAATTCGCTTATTTTTCATGTTTAAACATTCACTTTCCAAGATGTCGGTCCTCGTGTTCAATTACAGTTATGTAAGACATGCATAGTTATGCTTATTTTGATTTATGCTTGTAATGTCTCTTAATTTACAGAACCTGGGAGACCGAGCATTGCTCGGTAGCTTTTTGTAAAATTGTTTTTTTTTTGTAAAATTGCACTTTTACAGGAAATACAACTATGCAGTTGAACTTAAAATGCAAAACTGTATCTGTATACAAAATTTCATCAAAATCGTTGGAGTCGTTTCCGAGATTTAGGTTATATATATGCACAAGAATTGCTCGTTGCCTTATTAACTTTGAAAGAATTTTGATTATTTCTTTTTTTATTTGGACTATTTTACATATTGTAAACCTATGTACTTAAATCATTAAAATTTTAATTCGGTACATTACTGCTTAAATCATAATATTATAATTATTTTATTTCACACAGAAAAAAGAAAGGCCGGTCTACAAGAAGGGGCAATAACAGCTTTACAATGCAGCAAATGCAATGTTACAAATGATTCAGTATCTTGTACTGCATTGTTAGATAAAGTTCAACATGAACTCTTGAAACTCCAGGCACCCCTGACGTGTGACGGACTCAAGACGTCTTCGTTGGACTGACAGCCGGGCCCGGCGACATATTTTATTCACAGCGCAGCGCTCGTAATACCGTCGATGCAGATAAATTGTTTTACCGCGGGAGCAAGCCACGTCCCACGACTTTGGCGTTTGCATGATGAGCTCGTTTTTTATGCTCGAATAAAATTGTGTTAGCCACCGGCAACGGGAGCGACGTGTGAATGCCGCTTGATTCCCAAGAAATTGTTTTCGGGAAGGCTGCTTTGATATTTATGAAAGTTGGCATGTCAAGATGTACATTTGAGTGAAGGGTACGCGGTGGATTTTTAGGATCCCTTGGACTATTTGAATTATTTCTCTAGGGATATTAGATCGTTAATAGTGTTTGGAAGTTGGTTCGTATTTGCATGTAGCCACCAGTTGCAAGATGACACGTATCGTAAACAGCCGGTGTGTGGCTTTGCAACGCGCTTGGGACCGAGCAACCTCCGTTCTGCTATCAATATTAAATCCACGGCAAGGCAAACGTCTGCACGCGACTGTATCCATATAAGTTTAATCAGTGGTGTTTCGATTAACTGCAACATCCACGTGCTGTTGACGTGTGCACATTGGCTTACGTTGCCATATAAGTAAATCTTTGATCAGTATAGAAGCTTAATAAAAGCTGTGTTAATAGTTTTGGTAAAATAAAAGCTGTCTTAGCCCGGCGCGAGAAGGTTGAAACAAACAAGTAAACCTGACCTGAAATCGCAATATTATTTCTACTGATAAGTAGGGTAACAGGGTTATGGGGTTGATGACACGCGAATAACACCGCCAGAAGTCGAAGGTTGAGTGGCAACTTCTTTAAATAAAGAAATAGTAATATGATCACTTCCCAAAACCTAATTTTAATATATCAAATGGTATTTACAGTATTCTTCGCAACAAATATGAAATGTAGATAATTATATTGAAGTGTGTTTTAAATTGATCGAAGTTAAAATGTTGCTCTAGCTAAATTATTTGGATAGACGATCTTCTTAGAATTCCAACTTTCATCGTGTTATAGGGTGAAGAGAACATCTGAGTGATTGGGAGTTAAGGCGCAAATAAAGGTTTAAAGGGCTTCTAATGACCTCTCATTTTTGAATAGAGCGTGTAGTAGCTCTTGCTGGGTTAATAACTTCTAACTTCTTAGGTTGTAGAGGGATTCCATGCGATTATTATTGCGTATAAGTAAACCAAACCACGTAGTACATGTTAATGATACTTCTTTGTTTTTGTATAATGATCTTTTTGGGTTTTAGCAAAACCGTCGTAACAAAACGACTAATAGCCTCTATCTAAGAAACCTTTACATCCCACTATTAAGGGCCATGCTGTATCTGTTGCTTTACCATCGATATATAGATGTGTAGCGACATCCACATACAGCTAATAACATACTTCAATGTCATCTAGCGAAGACACGCTGAATTACACAGTACTGATCCGTCAACGTAGCAGCCAGCAACTACGCAGCAACAGACCCGACTCACTGAGTACTTTACCGCAGAATCGCAGCACTGCGGCACCGCAGGACCGTAGTACCGCAGCACAGCACGTAGCTCTAACTCACTGGGACTAGCGGAATACAATTCCGACTCACTGGGAACGCGATGTTGTGTCCCTTATAATATATATAAAGGTTCTTTTTCTTTTTTTATTAGTTTTAATGTGTAAGTTGTATATTGTTATCTGTATGTATGTGAAAATTAAGAAAAGAATAGTTATTAAACTTAACAAATTATATACCATTTAAGATCGTAAAAAAAAAGGATGATATTATCGAAATATCCAGTATTAACTTTATTTACTTCACTCAAGTACAATAGCGACATGTCACCACTTTAATATTACGAGAATATGTAATCGCAAATAAACTATTAAGACATAATAAGAACATTTAAAAATATGTACTAGAATCAATCCGTGGTTAGCCTATTAAAGAAAACCGATTTTACCACAAATTACAAGTTTCACTCCATTCCATTAGTATTGCGTTTCCAAGTATACTATTTGAATAAAATGTTGTCAAATACCAAGCTTCAGTAAAACAATTTCACAAACAGTTAGCTGACATGTAAATTCCTGTATTTCACAGAAAATAAAATAAGCTTTGACCCAACGAAGTTTCTCGGGATTATGGTTGTTTATACTGAAAATAATGCTCGGTTGTGGCATTCGGTGCAAATATTTGAAGATGTAGTCAAAGGGCTGGCTTTTTGCGAAGGTCCTTTGAGCAGCGCGGTCTGCGGTCAGATAACCCGATTAACCGGCCCCCACAGCCGCAATGTACCATGAGAATTGAAAGCTGCTAGTTTTAACCCGACGTAACGGTAACTGTATTTTTTCTGAAGGGTTAATTAGGAACTAACATATCACACGTTTATTAAAACATGTAGTTTTTTTTATAGAACAATAAAGATATAAAAAAATGCAGTTTTAGATTGAAAACCTCAATATTTTTTCTTTCTAATTATAATCGGTCGATATAATTTAAAAGTAAAATAAATAAAGCCTATGACCACGGCCAGTGCAACCTGGTCGAAGCGTTAGGCAATTCAGAGGTATGTAATACCTTTTCGTGATCGCGTTAATTCCCGTTTAAATATATAATTATAAAATAAACAAAGTTTTGAGGACCTGAACTGGACCATACAAAGTCTATATAAGCACTTTGTAGAACTGATTAAGAATGTTTTTTTTTATGAAATTGGTTAAAATTACGGGTAAGCCAACATCAAACCGGACGCTTTTTATCTTGGTTGCTTGATATGGATCGGTTTTTACCATTACTTTTCATTTAATCCATTATTTATCTTAGTATCTGAACTTCTTCGTTGTACATTTTTCAATTTTAGTTTTTACTATGAAAATTATATTAAACCAAGAATGCATAGTGCGTTACATAGTTATATCCTTTCCACATCTCAATATTGAAATTACAAGCTATCTCTACTGCGTTAGAAGAACGTCGGAATACATTTCTGAAATGTATTCTATTTTTTAAGTTTTATCTCATCTTTGATTCAAATATATGTAAAAGCAAGTAAAATATCATCAGGATATCGTAACATTTTTGTATTAAGAATTTATTAGATTTTGCACTGAAGTTTTAATCACAAATCTTTGACCAGGATTAATTTTAATTTAATTTTTAATTTAATTACCACGACGTTGAATCTTCATACCAAAATCTATTATTTCAAGATTGTGATTCGGGAACAGACGCATCGGAAATCCACCTTTAGCTGCTACGGAGTCTAATATCGTTTTGAATAATAATCAGAAATGTTATTCTATTTTACTATTGTATATTTCTATACACTGTCTTACTACAAAACCGTGTTTAACACATGTTTAGTTAGACGATGCCCAAATCGATGCGTGTTCTATAATATGGTAACCAGTGGCGTAACAATAGGGTGGCAGAGCGGGCAAAATGCCACGGGTCCATGGCCCTAGGGGGCCGCGCCAACCTAAAGGCCGAAGCACACGAGGCTCCAAGAGTTATCCGATGAATTAGCCACGGGCCTCAGATGGTATAGTTACGCCACTGATGGTAACCCTAGGAAACGTTTCGTTACGTGAAGAACTGATTTTGAGAAACAAATACATTTTATTATAAAAAAGTTTTAATTTAATAAAAATCCACATAAATAACTATATTCAATATACAACATGCATCGAGTTAGGCAGCGTCTAACTAAACAAGTGTTAAACACGGTTTTGTAGTAAGACAGTAAGTATTGATACTTCGGTACGACTTTGAAGTGTTTAATAAACAAGACCATAAGACACACAGTTGAAAAAATATTAAGAACATTCAAATCCTTTTTATTGAATATTAAAAAGTTTAAGTATGTCATATAAAATTTAAAATACACATACCAATCAAAACAAATCAAATCATCAAAGGATTTAGGTAGACAGATAATAATAAATTTGTAGGCAGTGCTTTTTATTAATTCTTTTTAATAAAGTGCATCTTTAACCTGAGAAATCTACGGAATTCAGGATCGAAAGAGATAGACCACTGTAAACTCTTTAATTTTATATAGCAAACATCAAAATCTATGATGCAGTTCTTCTGCTACAAAGTGTAACGTTGTGTTCTTTACGAGTGACTGACAGTAAAATGTTTCCTAATAAAAATGTTATCCATCAAAACAGATCGCTCCTTTAACATAGGGAATGCAGTATTCCTATGCAAGATGTCGAGAATGAGAATACTAGATAGGATTAGCAAGTAGATAATTTTATGATTTCAGCGATTTATTTAAGTAGATAATCATCATGGTGGTAATTTTAGCATATCGTGTTGTTCTACACTACTTACTGTGGTTCTCTAACATTTGTATGAATTATTCAAGTCAAATTAATGTAACGTAATGTCCCAATGTCCTATATTTTTCATTATAATATGCTAAGGAAATAAATAAGATCTTGCTTTTTTCATATTAAACAATATCTGTTGGAATCTAAAGAAGTTACGTAGTTTTTTTGTGTTAAAAGGCTATGTTCTAGATTAGTTTTATTGTCAAATCACTCATTATTTATCTTGTTTAATCACCTGCTGAACATAGACTTTATTTAGCAGTCAACTTTCCATAGAGTTTATTCTCTGAAGAGCTTACAATAAGCGGTTTTAACTTTGACTTGGTCTTATAGCCAGATTTTCCTACTCTACTTGAAAACATTTCTTCTCCAGCGGTTGTTGGTTCTTCTTGGTATTGTTGTAGGTATTATTGGATGTAGGGTTCTTTTAGCAAGTTGCGCTTCGCTGGCTAATGTGTACCTGAAGATCTGACTTTTAAAAAGAGTGGCCATGAGTTTCTTTGCCAGTATTCTTCTCATAAGGCTCTACGCATTTTGGAAACTGGAAGTTATAGATCAACACAAGCAGGCAGTAGATTTTGGTGTTTTGACCTAATTTACCTCGACAATCCAGTACATGCTGTGGGGTCTGTTTGCGTCGATCTATGATTTTTAACTGTAGCTTCAATTTAACGTTCATAAATGTCACTTACGTGTCTTAATTGAATAAATGATTTTGAATTTGAATTTGTGCAATTTTTTAAATACTGATTAATAATGTTGTGCTGTTTCATCATAACTTTTTCAGGTCTTAGCAATAAATTGTATTCTGATTCAATTATTGAGGTCTGATTTTTATCATAATAATAATAATCTTTATTTCAGACCACAGAGATCCATACTTGTGCATAGTGTTAGTAAACTTAAAATAATGTTAGTAAAAAAAATCAATAAATTTTTGTTTTTGACTTTGTTTTAAAAGTGTGATATCTTTTTATACCGTTCTGTCGAAACGGTCGTCAAATACGTCGAACAGGTAATTTTTGCTACATAGCCAATTTCACTGATAAGCGCTCTACGGTGTCTGGAGCGTGCGCTAAGTGGTTGAGTCATAAGTAGTGTATTGTAGTCATTCAATTCTATGAACTCGTGCTGGAGTTGCGGCACTATCACGTTATCTGTCATGCATGTTTTACTTAAATGTACCTTTTATGATCTGACAATTGCTCTGTCGCTGTAAACCATACCTCGCAGATTAACTCCAATCTGTTTATTTTTTGTCTGAAGCCTAAATCACATCTCAATTGATTAGTTTAATTTATGGTAGGTACGAAATGTTTCAGGAATATTATTAGGGATTCAAATTATACTAAATACGTCTGAGTCCATCTAGTGAACTAATTCCACGGTGCACTGACTTATTCAGTAGCGTAAGCAAAGGCTTGGCGGTTCACCTGCGGTTAGGTGTAAGTTAACGAACCCTCTCTGAATCTTTAATATAGTTTCATTTAATACAAGTACTCGCAAACCTGCCGAACGGTCCACTGTTTAACTTGCCTTACCTATGTAGCTAAATATAAGCTTATCACGAACATAACTCATGTTTGAATATACATTTCTGTTCAAATATTTATAAGTAAGTGTGACGTAACGACGGCGTACCTACTTCCATGGAACGCTTCTTGGCTTAGATTTTGCACGTGACTTCATTTACGTGAATGACGGTACTTCATTTGCGTGAAGTAAGATACTTCGTTTGCGTGAATTACTATAAGAGAAAGAAGTAAAAAAAAGTAAGAAAGGCTTGATCAAAATACCATTATACAAATAAAGTATGTCTCTTTTTTTAAATTAAAAGCTTTTATTTAACTTCATGTGTATGTAATACATACTATGTATATCCTGGAATTTTGCAATCAATATTTCACCCACTTCCACTGAAGCTATCGTGCTGAAATTTGGCACACACGTTTGGTTCTCATGACAATTCACAATAAAAGATTTTTTTAAATATTTTTTTTTTTATTAATTATTTTATAAGTCTTTTGTATAAACATGTATATGTTAGTAATTTCTTTAAAATCTGGAAATAGTATGGGTTTCCATTTATAAAAAATATAGGTATACACACACTGATACTATAAGTCGTGCACATACAAAATCTATTCAATCAATTCGTTAGGCAAAATTATTTAAATACTTTTGGGCAGAATTAATAATCCCTAAAATATACAAACAAATAAAGACACTGCCCACCTGTTGGTTACTAGTGCATACAAATCCTAGTCACTACCATAAACGCAACACATGATAATAATAACTTGGGACACATCCCACACACGGCCGTTTGATTCCAAACTAGGCAGATCCTGTAACCAAACTGCTGGTAAACATACTTATATATTACTAAATACATACATATTACAAGCTAGCAGCGCCCCGCGGTTTCACCCGCGTAAGTCCCGATCCCGTGGGAATATCGGGATAAAAAGCCTATGTGTTAATTCAGGTCTCCAGCTATCTACATACCAAGTTTCGTCGCAATCGGTTCAGTGGTTTTTGCGTGAAGGAGTAACAAACATCCATCCATCCATCCATCCAAACTTTCACATTTATAATATTAGTGGGATTAGTGGGATAAATTACACCCAGACACAGAACAAATGATCGTGTTCATCACACAATTATTTCTCCTGGGTGGGAATCGATCCCACTACCACGGGTTCAGCAGTTAGGATCACTAACCACTAGATCAACAGGCCCATGATGTCTAATAATGATTTTTAACTTACAATAAACTTTATATAAGCAGGTAAAACATTTTCCTAGTATGCATATTCAGTTTAAGCTCTCATTAGAATCCAATTAAATTAAGAAATAGCAAAACTTTGTTAAAGAAACTGTGTCAAGTTCTTAATGGTTTAAAAAGCTTTTGATTTGCCGTAATGATATTTACTCTATAGATGAGAAAAGAGGACTAAATACGTAATATCAATTATATTTAGAAGGTAATTCTAAAGCAGAATTAATTCAATTTCCAATACAAACAACTACCTCGAGTCGGGTACCTCTCGTCAAACGAAGCGCTCGGTTCCCTACTTGGCAAATTAGATTTCGCATAAAGCCTATTTTAATTTGCGCCGTCGCTAAACATTGCGAGGTCTTTAATGTTTAAGCGGGCGCACAAACTCGCTATTGAACGCGCGAGCGCGGCGGCAGCGGCTACGGCCGTCAGTTGACATTCAACAAAGCAAATATGTTCTTGGCGGTGGCGCCCGGCCTCGGCCCGGCGCGATAATAAGCTTACCGGCCGAGGGCGGGTCGCCGCCGCCCGACCGCCCCGAGCCCGCCCTAACCTTCGCGGTGTTATTAAATTCTTTTGTTGGTCGCCGCGGCGGAATGCCCAGTTATTTAGCCGCGGTCCGGCTCTACGGGATCAACGTAAATATCTTCATCTTGCTGTCTTTTGAACTCCACTGGGTTGCGAGATAGAACGGATTATTTGCATCCTTTTACGTTCCCACATACATGAGGAGCGGAGTAAAGCAAGTCTAACAACGATGATAAATAGAAAGTAGCAGGTGTTTTGTTGCCCCAACTGCGTTAGTAGGTATTGTAAAATAAGCTCCTCGAATGAAAACATTAAAATCCTGCTCCCCATTCGTATGAATTTAGACAACATCTAAGCCGAGGGCGCGCTTCATTTCGAGCACATTACTCCACTCAACAATAAAACTCATTAAATCGCTCGTGCGGTCGCGTTTTATAAATGTTTCACGTATTAATAAAATTAACAAAGCAGTGGTACACGAGAGGGCTATTTTCCGACAAAGCGTCGGAGCGTAGCACAATGGAATCTAAAATAAATACGAGGACTTTAGCAAACACGAGAGCGCACAAAGCGTCCACCTGGTGGGAGGCTCTGTTTCTATTGAAAATTAAGTGCCTGCGACGGAGTTCAATTAATGCCCGCGAGGCGTCCGACGGAAAGTCTCGCCCCGTGGTCTTCACACACTGCACGCTGCCAACCCGCCTATGGCAACTAATTAATACATGCATGAGAGCATGATACTATTATAGAGGCGAGCGCCACAAAATAACTAACTTACATAAAAGGAAACCTAGAGTCTTTCGGGACCGCACCGGGGTGCAAACGCTACGAGCCGTGAAATTGAATATTGAACAACATGGTATCAACCTCTAAATAACGTTATTAATATAATAAAAACCCGCCCAACCCTTTCATTTTCCTATAGTGTCTTATATTTAGACAAATATTTCATTGTTATTTTTTTATGGTATAGCGGCAAACGAGCAAACGGGTCACCTGATTTTAAGTGACTACCGTTGCCCACGGACACTTGCACCTCAGAAGTGAGTGCCGGCCTTTGAGGTACACTCTTTCCTTAAAGGTTTGAAGGTCGTATCGGCCCGGAAACAAGCTTAACCAAGCATAGTTTTAATTCATATAGATAAGTTTACTTTTTTGGTCAGTCGGTAGACTTCTTAAAAACCAGTGGTATCCAGTGGTAATACACCTATGGAGCCCTAACAGCCTATTCATCAGCAGCGAAAAAACCGGACAAGTGCGAGTTTGACTCGCGAACCGAGGGCTCCGTAAGCAAAAAAAATGCAGATAGTAGATACGTCCATCTCGCGAAACAATTCTAAAAGATTTTTGCCCGTCTTTATCGAAAGACCAACTTAACTTTGCACTTCTAAAAATACTTTTCCATACATTTATTTATGATTTAAGGCAAAGTCAACTTTCCAACTGCAAAATATAAGTTTGTAATCACAATTTTTTTATGTGATCTTACAATAAATTAACGATTTTCAATTTTTTTCTTAACTTGTGCTATGTTTATGGTCATACCTTGCTTCTTACCAAATTTCATAATTCTATTTCAATGGGAAGTACCCTATAGGTTTTGATTTATTTGCTAAATGTTTGAATGTGTTAAGGCGCGTCGACGAAACGTCGGGATCAGTGTAGGTAAATAGTAAAATAACACCAAATAAATCGCGATAGAATCCGTTAAAAATAGTTTTATTTCAATGTGTTAAGGCTTAATGGTCGTATGTTTTGATTGCGTTGAATTAGAAATTTTTTTTACAGCTTCAAGGGACCGCTGACATAAGTAGTTGATGTTAATTTCAACTTGATATAGGTTTTGATTTCCCTGCGAAATGTTAAAATTTCTTCAAATCTGAGGCTTAAATGGACGTATCTTTTGATTGCTTGATCGATCGTTTTTGCATAACTTGTGTACATAAGGACGTGCAATATTCTTATACTCGTAATTTACAGTATCAGTATCTCATATATCGTATACCAGGTAAATGCATATGCTGATACTGATCAGTTAAATCCTTGACTAAAAGTTATGCTTCGCTGGCACTATACCATCTACATAATTATATCCCATTGTAACAAGTGACACTAACGCGATGAGATCATGTTTTTTGCATTTGCGTGGGTAATCGTTGTTCTGGCTCTGCCAAATACAATTATGTATTGTAAAAAACCTGATGACATATTGTTTACTAGCTGTTGCCCGCGACTTCTTTCGCGTGGAAATTTATCCTACATTAACCGTACATTTTCCGGGATAAAAAGTAGCATTTATATTTTCCAGACTGTGCCAAATTTCATTCAGATCTGCTCAGCGGTTTTTGCGTGAAAGAGTAACAAACATTCATGCATTCATCCTCACAAACATTCGCTTTTAAAATATTAGTAATATGATATCGTTAAAATTGTGTAAGTATATCTTATAATAGAGTTTTCTCAAAATCTTGTAATAGAGTTTTAAATTGTCACTACTTCTTTAAGATTACTAATCGAACTCACAACCGGATTAATTCAGTTCAATTCTTTATTTTACATTCCAAAATGTTTATATAGTAATAGTCTCAATTTTGGACCCTGGCGGGCGCAGCATATTCACAAATAACATTAATTTTAACAAATATTTAGTATAATATAATCATTCACAGAAATCCTATAGGAACTCCTAAGATACCTTCCTTCAAACTTTTATGCGTATAGATTTATCTATCACAACATTAGATAAGTAAGACAAGTAAAAACGTGTGTGGTTAAAATAGTCGTAGATAAGTAGATGTAACTAATTTATTCCAATGGTAATCCCTATCTAAAAAAGTGTGGTCCAGTCCGCACCACTAGCGTGACACCCTCTTATTGGGAGATCGGTATCAGAGTCCGGCATTCGGTAAAACCGCCTCTTATCTAGCAAATTACACCGTTTTACTGGCTTCTCTCGAAAACTGCTAAACGTTGACTTTTTTGTACGGCTTAGAACTCAACCCTTACTATTTGTTGTGAAGGTGTGGGCTGTCGTTGAGAACATTTTTCCACATTTTTAATAACTGGCTTTTCTTTTGCGTGACATAGCGTCACCTTCAACCATTGATAAAAAAAAAATTTTTATTTAAATAATATTTTTTGTTAGACATCCATCTAACAAAAATTATTATTATTATTATAAATTTGGACCAATCGAATGTCAGATTACGTATTTAAACTAAGTCTACAGTCTACTAAGTCTACTAAGTCTGTTACATACGACAGAAACGTACGGTATATATGCCTATAATTGGTTTAATTGAAATAAATGACTTTGATTTGACTGATTTATTGACAACCCAACGGATTAACTGTATGCTAATTATATACTAATGTGGGTCAAGCGCAGTGCTGCTTTTTAAGGATATGTTGATGGTGTGCTTTCCCTTCTAATATTTTTCTCAAAATACAAATGTAGGTTATAAACTTATAACTCCATCTATTCTGAAATCTTTTTAGACTTACTACTTCAATAATAATAACTGTTTCAACTGACTACTTATTAAGTAAGTTCAGAAAGAGAAGTTACTCAATGCACGTCTTTAATTATTTTTTTCTGTTAATGATATTTTTTTATTGATTTATTTTTCTTTGATTGATTCGTTTTACACGTCAATTAACCTCACATTCATAATAAAGCCACATATGTTGTAGTGATATTCTTTAGACTTATTAAAGTCGAGTTTTCATTTATTTATAAGCTAATAACTCAATCATGCTGAAAGCTCAATTCACAACATCGCTACGACCCCGCGTAATAAAAGTAGTTTTCCAAGAAGCACTTCTCTAAAACATTCTTATCGTTCTATTATAATACGAAGTTTCTTTATTCGAGTTAAAGTATCTCTTAGTAAGGGACAGTAGCTTACCAATCGCCAGTTTAACCCCCGCTGGCGGATTTTATTGCCATTCGTATTGTCGACCAGAGATTTACTTTGACATGTCGGAAATTCGTTTGTTGACTCTTCGCCGCTATTTCGAATGTCTATTTCGTACATCGTTTTCCCCATTTTTCTTTAGTCGTAAAAGCTTAATTGCGGTTAAACTCTTTGACAATTCAACCAGGATTTCTATCGGAAACCATAGTACTCTTATACTTGGAAGTGGTTTGTGTATTAAGGACGCTTCCCCACATTTTCTAATTGATTAAAAACATACGGTATATTGTTTTTCTTAAGCATAAGACTTAAACAAGTTTCTAGCTGTTTCTAAGAAACTAATCCATTTATCAATTTTAGTATCCAATTTGTTCATTTTTGAGAAAATGTATAATGATATATGAATGGATAATAACATATTCTCAGCAACCAGTCGACTTTAAATAAATCGTACCGTTTCGTGAGAAAATGATCGGGACTTAAAATGTTTTCCCAAATACCTAACGAAATGTCGTCTAGTTGGAGGGGCCAACGAGGAACCGCATATGTGGTTCTTGGTAATACTGGATTCGAACTTACTTTATTAACAGACAGACAGATGTTGAAATATTGTCGAAAAGAAACTAAAACAAACCACCTCTTACCATTATTTTCGTCTGATGATAAGCCATTAGTCGACAAACCCGTAAATCCAGTGATGTTGCCTGTACGTTTCCAACCTTCAGAGTTTCATCGGACTCGAATGAAGCTTTGGCAACAGCGCTTTTCTTTAGAAAAGAAAGAGGAAAGAAATAAAAAGTATTTATTTCTAAAGTGACGTTAATAAAGTGCTTTTCAATTAAACAGGAAATAACAAATTGAAATAATATAAGAAAAAGAAATACAAAATAGGGTGACAATTGCCTTGTACGCACTTGCACGTTACTTACTGAAATTGGTCACCGCTCATCATTGATTTTGATGGCGCCGGCAAAAAAGTTGCTGTGCGCCAAACAGCGCTGATTTTCAGCGGTGACCGACTGAAGTAGGTGCTTTAGGGTTGAGCATCTTCCCTAGTCTCCAAATCCTGCCCACTAGGCTCCAAATAATCTTCTTTTCTGAGAAATCTGCTACACATCTGTAAATCTAAAGACAGTTCGTTGTACTACATAAACAAGACGGTATAAATAATTACATTTTAGAACATTAAATCAGTTTACGAATTTAACGAACTCTTTTACTCGATTCTGCAAAATCTAAGAACGCGTCTTAAGTGACTAAATATTAAAAAACGAAGAAGAAAATGTAACCGGAAATTGTGCTAATGCGTCTCATTTATCAATTTCCGCACCACTTCTTGAAATACAGCGGCGCACACCCACAGATGTATAGCAGGTGTGTCAGGTAAAATGCATCGGGTAACACATTAACAATGTTTCCTCTGAAAGCCTTTGTCTGCACTCAACGAATTACGAGGAAAGGCGAAAATTTAAATACCCGCCGGGACTGTTTTACATGTAAGAGATGCATTTTGCATGTAATGCGGCGATTATTTGAGACGACATAGAGCGCGTTCTGCGCCCAAGCAACAGCTAGAAATGAAATATACAAATAGGTATTTGTTACATAATTGTTTATTCTAAGTGTTAATGTAAACACTGCCAAAAACGGTAGTCACAGTTTAATGTATTCACCCAATTTAAAGAACACCTTTAAAATATTAGAAAGTAAAAGAAATAAAAACGTTTGTAATTTGGCTATTTGTAAGTTCCATAAAACACATATTTGGAAATTCAAGCTAAACGATGAGTGACAGACCGAGGGGTTAAAGTATGTCTTGATTGAATACACTTCTTAAGTTTTTTAAACAACTAATGTGTCTATACAACCACACAATTAATAGTAGTATTACACACATATAGAAGTAATACCTCAGAGCAAAGTAATACCTATAATAGTAAGCAGGGTACCAAGCCTATCCACGTCCAATTTCTATAATGAAATAACTACTTGGTACATTCCTCAATCTTCGCAAAACTGGAATATATTTGACATTTCTTGTTTTACAAATTCTCTAAGAATGAGCTTTCGCAGCGCACAATTATAGTCTATAATTATAGACTATAATTATGTGCTTAGGAATTAAAAATCATATGTAAATAAAGTTATTATTATTTCCTTTAATTACGTGTTAATTTTTCAATTATTTAAATTAGAAAGAAATGATTGTTCAATTTATTTTAGACCATGTATTGTTTTTCCTGAACTACTTTCAGTATAAAATAAGATATTGTACTGGCAACATTATTTGATTAGTAGCATTGTAATTATATATAATAGAAACTTTTTTCTCTCTCTGCAAAATTTCAATGTGCCAATGCACATTTGCTCTGTAATAAAATTAATTTTTACAATAAAAAAGTACATCAAAAAGTTTTATTGTGTTTTTATAATATAGAAGTGGTTCATATGATGCTTCAATTCTTATTTAAGTGACTGTTAAGAACTGATGAATATAATTTCTCTACCATCGACTAATCGTGACGTGAATTCAGACCATACACCTAAAGTGAAAAATCAAACTCCAATCCAGTGAAATAAAGTCGCGACACCTCTGCTCGTCCGCTCTATTGCACCTCATTCTGTCGACTCTCGTTTGAGGGTGACACCACTCGTCGCGTTGCCACAAAGGTGCAAAGGGAAGAAAATTCAATTAAAGCAACGGAGCACTTGTCGACCGGGTCGGCTCACATTACCACACGATTAAGCTGGCTACAAATGCATAAGTATAAACAGGGCGAGTTTTAACCCTTATAATTCGCTTAAACAATGGAATTTTCTGCTCATATACTATCTGAGCAAACAATTCCATCTATAAATCAATCTATAAAATATAAAATACTATATTTTAATGAAATTCAGCTGAAATTTCTTATGAACCTAATCGAAACCTATGAACTTGAGATATCGCCTTCGTTGTATATATTACCATAGTTGAATACTTGGAATACACGTGGTCTCACTTACTCAATTTACTGACTGTAAATAAATTGAAAATACTTTTTATTAGATAGTATAAATACGTTGCCGCTAAGGGTTGAGAAGCCTTTTTTTTGTGGAAACTCCCTAGGGCCGCCACTCCACCTTGGTTTTCGATGGAGCGCGAGCTGTGTGTAGGAACCACACAGTGTGCCGTACTCCGACCATACTAGCGCCTGCCAGGGTATGTCTCAGATACTATTAAATACAAACACTTAAACTTATCACACTTTTGTGTTTAATAAATACACTCAAATCTCGTATCCACGTCTGAAGATATTCAAGTCAAAGGTCACAAAAATCGTTTTCTGGCCAATATCTCGTCTTTCTATGGCTGTACTTATGATAACATCTATCATAAAAATTGTATTTGTATGTATGTAAGTGTATTTATTCATTCTATTACTGATACAAAGTTATCGTAAATTATTTTAACGAATCCGCTGATGGTTATTTTTAATCTGTGGATTTGTCGTTAAAGTCTACTATTGGAATGATCAACACTATTGTCATTACCTGAATTGTTGGTTTTCGCGCCCAACAATTTTTTTATTGTTGTGTAGGTAGATAAGAGTGCCTCTCGCTTCATACATAGTTTTTTAGTATTAGAATTCCGACTCTTCTAACTTAGTGTTTGTATACTCTTTGGTTTCACAATCCATACTAATGTTTAATCCCCGACACAAAAAGGAGCTATGCGTCTGTGACATCATAGCTCTTAAACGTTTGCTAATTCACACGTTATGACTTTACTTAGTGATGCAATAAAAAACGCAATTGTGGCGCTCCTAGGTCAGGATTTTTATTTTTCTGGTCAGGCCATAGAATAATAATCAATTAGCTATTCTACTTAATTTACTAGCAACCCGCCCCGGCGTCGCGCGGGTAGCAGAGACATCTTCAACAATCAACCTTAACAAATTATACACCTAAACCTTCCTCATGAATCACTCTATCTATTGGTGAAAACCGTATGAAAATCCGTTCAGTAGTTTTTTGTTTTCTTATTTTTTTCGTTTTCTTGTGACAGACAGACGTGGCGGGGGACTTTGTTTTATAATATGTAGTATTTCTATGGCCTGACCAGCCATCTTAATTATATTTTTATTTAGCAATTAGGTATCATTTACTACAATTAAAACTAACAAATAAACTTGGTTAGTAGAAAGGTAATAAAAGGTAGCAGTAAAACGTATTGCGTTCTACTTACGAGTACCTTTACCTTCAGTTTCACATTAGGCTGACAGTTAAGAAGATTTCTGGGGGGTACCCAGAAATCTTCTGTTGTCAGAAGAATCAGAATGTTGATATTAAGAATTGGATATTGTTTTCGTCACCTGACATTATTTTTTAAATTTAAAACATGCTTATACATCAAGAATATTCATTACTAGCAGCGCCCCGCGGTTTCACCCGCGTAAGTTCCGATCGTGTGGGAATATCAAGATAAAAAGTAGCCTATATGTTAATCCAGGTCTCCAGCTATCTATATACCAAGTTTCATCGCAATCGGTTTAGTAGTTTTGGCGTGAAAGAGTAACAAACATCCATACATACGTACATCCATACATCCTCACAAACTTTCACGTTTATAATATTAGTAGGATAATTAACGCTACTTGAAGGGATCCGCTGACATATAGGTACCCGTATGCGTAATATATATAAAGTGTACAACTTTCTTTCTTTAGTGTGAATAGCGTAGCAATATAATGTCTTGGTGTGGGGCGTAAATGTGCCGCAATCTGACCAATGACCGTCTCCGAGGGAGGACTCCTTCGATGCGGAGAGAGATAACGGACACATTGTGTTCACAAATCCACTCGATTGCTGTAATAAATGAGAACATTCGATCGGCTTTGTTAACGATAGATACGTATGGCGGTGGTGGCGATATTGAGGATGTTTTTTTTTTTTTAATTCTTATTTTACATCCACCATCTATAGATACGTGCTCTATAGATGTTGCATGTTTTTGGATAAATTTTTAAAAATTTTTTTTTTTTTTTTGTTAAAGTTATTTAAAGAATTATTTTTAGTTAATTAGGTAAATATTTAAATCTTTTGTTTTGTTTGTTGTGGAAAGTAACTACTACTATAGAGAATTGCAATGATTTTTTTAACTTTTTAAGATTTAGAGAAAGAGTAGAATTATGTGTTTATTTTAAGTGACTTGAAGAAAATGTTGTTGAAGTTTATCTTCATGCTTTCATATTTTCACATGTAACAATCACACATGCGTTATATTACATGATTGAGTGACATCTATGAGAAAGTGCTCCAATCATTGGAAGTACAATTAACAGACACATTCGTCAAAACTTCTATCAATTACATACTCGTATGTCTTAACACAGAAATAATTGACCTATGTGGGTATCAAATTTAATTTTTTTCTGCATTTATGATGTACTAGCAGCGCCCCGCGGTTTCACCCACGTAAGTCCTGATCCCGTGGGAATATCGGGATAAAAAGTAGCCTATGCATTAATCCAGATCTCCAGCTATCTACATACCAAGTTTCATTGCAATCGGTTCAGTGGTTTTTGCGTGAAAGAGTAACAAACATCCATCCATCCATCCATCCAGACTTTCACATTTATAATATTAGTGGGATATTATCTATATATATGTGTGTTGTTATCTGTGCCTATGTATAGAAATTGGATTAACGTTTTTTTTATTGTAAAATAAAGACTTATTTATCTATCTATCAAACCCCATAAAAATATGACATAGTTATTCATAAAAATAATAAAGTGTGTTTCGGCTATTTAAATGTTTTGTCATCTGTTACTTGTTACATACTTCAATTCTTTCTTTTGTATGTTAATAAATAGACCGAATAAGATATTTATGGAAAGAAAAGTTGCAACAATTGCCCGGAAAAAAGAAAAATTCGGGGATTACTGGAAGTGCTTAATTGCATTCAATTTCCATAAAATTAAAATAAATTTATTGAAATTTTGACAGGACATCTGTCGGGTCAGCTACTACATTATCCTAACTAATAATATAAATGCGAAAGTGAGTTAGTTCGTTTGTTACGTTTTCACCCTTTCACGCCTTAACTACCGATCAACCGATTATCATGAAATTTTGCACACCCGCTGTCAAGGGTACAGAAAAGGAAGGACACAACTTCATCAACATGCACTTGAAGCCGCGGCAAAAACAGATTATACACAAATTTATGTAAACAGAATTTTGGTCCAAAAATACTTAAAAATCGAAATCTCGTTCCAAACATTTAAGCAGATTGTTATTTTTAAAGTAATTACAACCATAAAAATTCTAAATTATTTGCCTACAAAATGCGACAATGCGGCCATAAAACACATTTTATACATGCCAACAATTTAGCGGAATGAAAGTCAACAAGACAAAACAATAAAGTTTTATTTCACGTTGAGAACTCTTAAGAAGGAAGGCGTAAGTACCGTTATTCTGAACACCTTGGGTCTCTTTTGCGTAATTTATTTTGAAGTTGACTCATTAATTAATTGGGCGTCTACCACGATGGGCCGCGTGCTTTTTACGATGACTATAAAATTGTGTTGAGACGTCTCACCGCGGGAGCTTCATTATCTATTTTGACCGATTAAGTTTTGTAACTATACTGATTTCTTTAACATCAACCCCTAGGTTATTAGTTCAGTACAGTAATTTATTCCTTTGTAGGACAGGCCCTGCACTTGGGAATAAATCAATACATTCATTATAAATTCAAGACCTAGTTTAGGTTTAAAAAAATTGTGGCATAATTAATAACAGACCAGACTTGCTGGCAAAAAGTATTGTTTCATTTGTCTTTCTTATTGTTACAGAATACTTACTTCAATTCTCGCTTTCTCAAGATTATCAGTGCCAGTAGGGAAGCCCTATGAATTATAGCAATAGCATAGTTTATAGGATCATCGAATAAACATGAATGTTCATGGCTGGAAACTCTAACTTAACAAGAATATTTTTTTCGAAATATAAATTTATTACAAGTGCCTGTGTTCTATTGTCTAAAAAATCTAGAAACAAAAATGGCATTGCAACAAGCCGGGTGTAGCTAGTCTACAAAAAAAAAATTAAAAAAAACTGTTTTTATTAATTATCTCACTGTAGTTAAATCAAAATATAATTAATGTAATTTTATCGTTTATTTACTACGGTAGTACTAAAACTAAGCTTAGTTATTTTCATTTTCTTAGAGGATCTCGGAAAGGAAGACAGGTGATTACATACTTATGTAAATAAGTCTAAAGTCCAATCATCAAAATAAGATTAATTCAGTAAAAAAAGTTATAAATAAATAAAAAGAATATACCTAATCAATATACCTATCTACCTACCTATTACTAGATATCAGCTTTGAATCATATTTAATACACACACATCACTACTAGTACCTACTTATTATCATTATTACTACTAGAGTTGTGATCCGTCTCCGTCTGAAACAAATTTAAAAAGTTATTATACTGATTTGGTAATTACTGAACTGGTAGTGGAACGGAATCTTCTGCATGCATATTGCCTAATTCACAAAGAGGTATTAATTATAAATCTAATAGAAAATTTCAATATTTCGCATAATAATAATAAAATCTCTTTAATTCCAAGAATATAGTCGGTTACAGATTTTACTAAGATTAGGTAGGTACAACATGTTCTGCGCGGGTGGCGTGCGTTTTCATGTTTATTTTGAGTACAGAGAATGCACGCAATTTATACAACACATCACATACTTCTGTCATTAAACCTATCGTTAGATCTTATTGTTAATTTAAAACGATATCATTCGGCGAAAAGCCCTTTATTCAACTAATGTAGGTTCATTAGGATTTCAGGTGAAAACTTTTTCTGTTAAAAACGTATGTATGTGCTAATACATTTCTTCTGATAACTAAGTCTGTCAATCCATATGGTTTGTGGTTTTAATCCATTTTACATCCAAAAACCATGAACAGTCGCTACAAAAGTTGTACTGTATGTAAAAAGGATGGTTCTAAGATTTACCTTGTCTATAGCAGTTATAGTTAGGGTTGTAGAACGAGAACGGATAGCCTTTTGAGTTCTGCGGGAAAGTCTTACATCACCCGCATGTGCAATCGCCGTCGCGGGGAGGAACCGCCAAACTATCGGGCTAAATAACTCTGCATCCATCATGATATTATCTTGGACATCGAAGGATCTTCCTACTACAGCACCAACTATTAGAGTGGTAAAAAGACCCGCAGGTGCCACCCAGTGGAAGGAGATGCGGAGTAATGGAAATATTGTCGTAGGATCCTGAACACAGTAACGTTGATGATGTTGAACACAGTAAAAGACTTATATCCTTGTAGTTCTGCATCTTCACTTTCTTACGAATAAAACTTTAAACTGATCGTAGTTATTTTGCCTAAATTCGGAGAGAAAGACCTAACTTACTTCTGATCATTAGGAAAGAATGGGAAAAGGCTTTCTATGAAGTTAATGAACTTGAACTGAACGGAACCTGGGAACGAGTACAGATATAAGGGAATCAAATTTAGCAGGGCCTTCATTTGAATATACCTTTTACAACTAGTCTATGCACAATGTTACTTATGTTTTTAATACATCATACATTTTGAGATTCCTAGTATCACTTCACACCGGTACAAACGAAAGTAGATACTAGGGTGACGAATTTCTCCTGGTTTTGATTAATCGGTGGTGCCTTGTGCTAAATTGAATTAAAGTACTTACGAAATTAGGATCTATGTTCTGAAAACTTGTGATGTTGGTGCATTGCATGCTAACGCTCATAGGTAATGCCCGTAGGCCCATAGCAGTAGCTATTTGAGATCCCAAAGCTAAGATAAATGCTACAATGGCGCCTGCAACAGCACCGGCTATAGCTCCTCGTGGCCCCACCCAGCTGCACAATAGGCCAAGGGTGAAGACTCCGCATGTTGTGCTCGCTGCAATAGCTGATAAAGCTGTTGCTACACCTACACCAGACACAACATTTTAAAGCATTTTAGAAATGTTCTAGAATTTTATCAGTAAATAGCGGTTAGAAAGTCTATTTATTCAAGCATGTCACAAAAACTACTAACCCGATTTTAATTAGCTTTTGTGTGTTGTGTGTATGTGGTAATAATATAGAGACTCCAAATATTAGTAAATAATATAATGGTAAAATATGTATAAAAGAGTAAATTAAAAAAAAATTGCCTTCTTAAGGAATGATAGAGTGAGATCGCTCACACTTAATGAAAAATCATCGATGCGAATCAAAGATGAAACTAGTACGATAGAATATAGAAAAATCTTTTCACACCTTGGCATTTATTGCCAGTAAAAGCCATTAAAACATGTGGTGTGTGGGTGTTATTGTCTAAAGGGTGTTCTGAATCGCTTTAATGAAAGGAGGAAAGAATGTAATCGAAGTAAAGGAATGCCATTTTACATGGTACACGACTATATTGACGAATTTAACGATTCATTATCTATGTGTATGGGGAATAATCCTACAACGACTCATGACAGCAAATCTGTAGAGTTCATCACACGAGAGCAAAAGAGAATAATCTAATGGGCCGTACAAAGCTAATTTTACCCACGTCTTGCAACAGAGAAAATTATAACTGTAGATAGTTAAATATTTGGAGGTAAACCAGTTATCAGCACCGATTGTCTAAATCTACTGTCGAGCCTGTATTGCTACTCATTATGTAGTGTTGCTATCTGTCTAGTTACTGTGTCTTGTTGTATGCACATATCTGTTACGCTGCAATCCAGGTCAAAACATTGTATTTGCTATGTGTGATATTGTTATGGTTGTAATGTGTTTTGTGCATTTAAATAAATAAAAATAAAAAATAAATTGAAGGTCCAGTGGAGTAATTAAAGTAAAATTGATGTAACACGAATCAATCGTGGTATGAGTCTCAGTGCGTTGAAACTTGCAAATATATAAGGTCTCATGTCTCAAGGAGTATTCCAGGGAATAAAAAAGTGTTTAATACTTAGAATTTTCTAACAATAACGACTCCTTGCAACTTTAAAAAGTTTAGTGTGAGAAATAGATCCTTTCAATTAGGGAAGTATGTTCTGTCTACAGGAGACCGCAGTTAACAATCTGCATACATTGTGCATTGTTAAGAAACACACAGACTTCAATCAATGATTTAAGTGACTCACCGAGCATTCCTCCAAGTTCTTGGACAATCATCAACATGAGCACAGAGATGATTGCTAATAAAATTGTTATGGCTCGGGCCACTAGGGCTTCGTTAAACGGATTCAGTCGTATCTGCAGCCAGCCATGGAGTAAGTCTTCGACTACCACCAATACACACGCATTCAAAATTACAGATAGTGAGCTGTGAAAAAGAAAACACTCTCTCGTGAAATTATGTGATCCTTGAATACTGACCCCTACATTAATCTGATTAACTTTTCAGTGAAATACGCAAACATCGGTGTCGCGTGACAACCTCAGTCAAGATAATAATAAAAATATAGAGTTATAGATTGCTTGTGGCAAATATTACATTGCTTTTGGATTGAGAAATAACGAGCAACTTATTTAAATGATGTCCCAAAGCTATATATAATACTATACGTCATTTTGTGGTCCTATACGAAATAATTACTGGATCATCGACATAGCATCCTGGAGTAAGTTTGTTAGGTGTATAAAGATTTGCCCAAGGCCCTAAAATAGCCGGCCTTACTCCAACGTAACACAATAGCTACGCTGCCAGTTATCACCTGTAAGTGTCACTTAGATAGAAAACTAATTTATAAACCACGTAGTAAATTTAATGGTAGGTTGCAATTACCTGAGTCCAGCCCCAAACAATCCTGCTACGAAGATACCAGAGAGTCCAGGAAGGCCGCATATATTGGTCATATATGTGACGAACGCGGGCAATAATCTGTCATCGACAACGGGGGCAGCATCAGGATGACAGCCAGTGGTGACCCACGTAGCATATGCAGCGAGACCACAATACACGCATAAAGTGATAGTTACTATCGAACCGACACAGAATATGGCTATCGCTCTGAAAGTACAGTTAAATCTCTATGTATGAATGTTGCAAAATAAGGTTTATGAAAATCCCGATTGGTTACTTTGCCAATAACAGATATATTTCCAATGTAATAGGTTGACCTTGTTATTCGTGTTTCTTGTTTGAGCCTTTGACAAAGATTTTGGAAAGTATATCATAGCTTCCGTTTTTCAATTTTAATATTATTGTTATGTTTTTTTAAGACAATACATTTAATACCTGAATACCGCTATTTTTGTCACAGACTAAAGACGGTAAGTGACCAAATTATAAACCAAAAATAAAATATTAAAATATAACCTTTTTTTTAGGACTAAACCCGTTATTAATATAACTAAGATGAAAAAAGCATGTGCCAACCAATGGTTAGCACTTAGCAGTGTCTATTAAGCACTTGCACTTATTAAGACTGTGCAAGCTTATAGATGGGTCTCTAAGTGACCTTTCTGAAAAATAGTACGAAGCTATCAGTGCGTTAATCGGCGTTCTGAAGGAGAGACCGCGCTGGTTTCTTTAATCTAACAAATATAAAATAGTTAAGTAAAATAAACTTTTAATAAAAGTATCACTGGCTGCATTGCGCCTAAATCATGATAAATTGTTATAAGCTGCTGTAATTTTAAATTGTAATTTTTCATCCCTAAATGTTCCACCCTTAGAGTAGGAATATTGTCTTCAAATTTATATAGGACCAATCTTAAGTACAACCAATTTAATTAATGAAGGAATGATTGAAACGGTTCACAAATGGCGAAGATATCACATGTACGTTACACGAAAAAAAAACAATATTCAGTAGAATTGAGTACCTCCTCATTTTTGAGTTCGATTAAACAGTAATGTAGAGGTTCCAGAAATGGATTCTTATCGGTTTCCTTAATACAACAGCGTATTTTAGGTTTCCTAATACAAATTGGATGTATAATCTCTCATAAGGTTTGATATAAGGTTTGGTATTATTATAATCTCAGAAGGTTTGGTATTATTGATAAGTAACGTTATAATTGGAGTAGGTAAGTAATTAACTGTTGCGGAAGAATGCAATAGCGATTCTCGCTCCCCTGATCATAGGCAAGTAGTGGAACACCGAGGTGGTTTTTAGTCGGTAAGAGTCCGACAGACCCCTTCGCCTCCCCTAGGCGTAGGACATCCATGTAGGATCTTCCAACCCGTCAACAAAAAAAAAAAAAAAAAACGAGGTCAATATTTAGTCGGTTTTCTTCATAACTAATTCACTTATAGGTAATCTAAAAATCTAGTTAGGCCTCTTATATTTTAATAATATCTACCATATAAAAAAATACAAAGCAATTAGCAATCCATTTCATAAAGTTAACGGCCCGAACACAATTATTTTAAACACCTGAGCATGTGCCATATACGTATGTTTTATCCCTATAAATTGCATATGGACCATAAAGGTTTATATAACTTACTTTAAGTTCACTCTCAACGTTATTTTTTTTGTTAATTGCTTTTTACTGTCTGTACTTATTTAAAATGTTTGTTACTTTGCATGTTGTGGTTTATAGTAATTGAGAGAACATGAGGCTAACTACATTTGTGGAAGATATTTAATATTGTGTCATGTATTTCTCGTTAGAGATCCTATTTAAATAAATAAAGTCAAAGGTATTAAGATTACTGTACCATTTTTTTAAATATACAGGTTTCATTTTACTGATTATTAACTCTTAATATGCTTTTTACAAGAACGGAAAAAGTTAATTGATTTTCGAGAGTTACGTAAGAACTTACGCTTCGGCTCTCCCTATAGTAGGCAAAGCGATGTATCGCTGCACCATGGTTTGGTTGACGGAGTTGAAACATGTCCAGTAAACCATCCCACCGATGAGCGCGCTCCATCCTGTCTCACGTTCATAAAGGGATATGTGCCAACTGATAACAAAGTAGGTATACACATCAACCTTTTATGTAAGCTAATAAAACAAACTATAATATGGTGGTAACAGGCCTAAGACAGCGCACAGTGTTTCGTCCAGAACAGCCAGGTGGAGAAAAACAGTCAACATTTCTACCAGAATCTCATGGCAAATAAGAAAATCAAAATTTGTTGTGTGCAATATACCAAGGAAATTGAATAGAACGATCTTGATACTGATTCTTTTTTCATACGAAATAAGTATCATAATTTGTTTGTAAACATTATATTATTTCACTAGCTGTGCCCCGCGATTTCACCCGCGCATGGTTTAAAAGAAATCACTGATTAGTGATTTATGATACTTCAGTGACAATATTTAAGTAACATTTTCTTGGCATGGACGTGTTTACAGTTCGTCTCTTCTTAGCAATGCTTGTTTCTCTTCGGGTAGCTAGGATTATGCGTCACCTACCCGTTACTGTAGTAGAACCAGGCCTGAGACGGTGGCGCTCTGTAAACCAAGGCAGGGCTCTTCGCACGCAATGCTGTATCTGCCTACTGTTTAAGAGGCGGCTAAGGCTAAAGTCAGCCGAGGTTTTCGGGGATTTCTCTAGGGGTATACCCGACTCCCTTGCAACAGATTCACTTGTAACGGAACACCGTGTGGTTTTATTTGGTTCGATTCCGACATACCGCTTCATCGTTACGCCGGTGAGATGTGGTTGTGGGGGTTTCCACACAATTCAAAAAGGGTTATGCGTCACCCGGCTTGTTCGCGTCACTATAGTTATAGACATGAGCCAAGTGTTGAAATATTTTTATTTTCTATTGTGTCCTTTAGCATGTACTTTAGACGCATAGTAAACTATATAGTTTACTATGCGTCTAAAGAACACATTAACAAATGCCCACCATCGATAACAATTTTCTACAGGAAAGTGTCCATTGATTTAATAATAATAATGTATGTTATCATTAAAATAATTGAACAAAAGCCATATTTTTATTACATTGGCCAATGCATGGGGGACATTATTCATACATACTCGCCAATTTGTTTACTTATACCATTTCTTTTTTTTATATTATAGGGGGCAAACGAGCAGACGGGTCACCTGATGGTAAGTAACTACCGTCGCCCATGGACACCTGCAAGAGTCACAAGTGGGACTTTGAGGTGGGAGTACGCTCTTTTCTTGAAGGTTTGAAGGTCGAATAGATCCGGAAATACCATATTGGGCATTTTTAAATTGTCTGGTCACTATGAATAATGCCCATTAACCACTTGGTCCATAACATATACATTTCTATCTTAATTTTTTGTTCTAAGTGTATGACTTTATTAATGTGAATGTGTAACTACAAAATGAGAACAAAACCACCAAAAAATAACTACTTAAAAAACTACATAGTATTATTAAAAAAATCGATCAAGATTCTTTCAAATCAGCAGCTAATAGCGTGAGTTGAAGGTTTTACTCTAACTAAAAATTTTGATCAGTCTAATGAAACAAAGTAAGAAATGTTATTGTTTAACTTCACGAGTCGAGCGAAACGTCTAGTGAACAATTTCGTTCCACTGTAACTCTTATCTAGTGATCTGCTAAAACGTCGATCGAAAGAGCGAAGTGAGTTTCAGCTGTTAATTAAAAGTAATCATACATATAATTTACTTGCTCAGATCCATTCTGCCAGTCACGCTCGCTATGTCGTAGACGGCTACCACACCACCGACAACAATGGTGCCGACGACCGCGACTAAGAGTACGGCAAAGAACATTATGGCCGTCTGCGCCACATTCGTCCATATAACTGCTTGAAATCCACCCTGGACATAAATAAAAAAACATTTTCTGGACTAATATTGTAAAGCTGAAGAGTTTGTTTGTTTGGTTGAACTCGCTAATCTCGGGAACGACTGGTTCGAATTGAAAAATTCTTTTAGTGTTGAATAGCCCATTTATCGAGGAAGGCAAAAAGGAAAATTTACAAACGGAGACGAAATTGCGCGGGTCAGCTAGTGTATAATATTCAACAACATTACATTCAAAGAAGATTATAGCATAAATTAATATATTACACACATGGGAGCATAACAACAGGAATTGCCACGTATTGCTATGTGTGCCACGATTATGCGTAGATCCGCTGCATTCACATAGTAATTGTAATATAAGTCATATTTTGTACTACAGTTAGTACAAAATATTACTTATATCATCACACTTTTTGGAGCAAGGTAAATTACCAATCACATTTGTATTTTTGTTTGTTAAAACAAAAATACACACTCTAAAACAAAACTGTAGGTAACAAACGCAATGTAGTCCAGTACAGACTAGTTGTGCCTACTGGACTAACTTTTTGCAAATGTGCTAATTTGGTGACACCGGTCCTTGTAAAAACTATGTATGTTCTCATTATTAAGTACTAACAGCGCCGCGCGGTTTCACCCGCGTAAGTCCCGATCCCGTGGGAATATCGAGATAAAAAATAACCTATATGTTAATCCAGGTGTCCAGCTACCTACATACCAAGTTTCATCGCAATCGGTTTAGTAGTTTTGGCGTGAAAGGGTAACAAACATCCATACATACATACATCCCTACATCCTCACAAACTTTCACGTTTATAATATTAGTAGAATATTGCATTTCACTTTTTATTTGGGTTCCGTGAATGAAAGAGATTCTTCCTTGTAGTAGCCGACTGGTACTATCTACTACGGGTCCAACCCAGCCACAACGCGGGAATAACAGAACACTCACATTTCGGATTTATACTTTTAAAAGAGGATTTTAAATCGAAATGAGGTGATTCTTGTTTTGTTCCGTCGTCAGTGAACTGTTGTGAAATTTTTGTGCGTATGATATCTACATGGTGTCTAGTGACGAACTACCTACTGCATGTTTATCAATGTTGGCTGCGTATGTAAGAAATAGTTGTACCGTCAATAAAAGCGTTTTTTCATCGTTAATGTACTACTACCTACTACAACATATAGCCATTGCGCTTTACAGTAAAATTAAGAATCATAGTGATATGAGTTAAAATAAAACTCACTAAGGCAGTATAAAGACCACCCACCAGCAACATAACTGTCCCGATGGCAAACACGTTGTAGTCGAGCACTAGAAATGAAAAGTTAATATTATTATTTTTACAACCAAATTTAAAAAAAAACTGTACCTCCTTCCTGCAAAAAAAAAAAACACAAAAAAACACACAGCGATATTTAAAAAGACCCTCTGAGAATCTAAGCTTATAAGATGCCCCAGTGAAACCGGAATATTGTATCTGTGGCCAATGATAAGTGTTTACCATCGGATGAGACTGTAAATGATTACAATCCCTTCCGATGGTAGCTGCTAAACAATGTAAGAATTAATAATGTATAAATGTGAGTCTTTACCATGCGGTCTGATGCCATCAGATTGTGCGAATCCCGAAGTCTCTTAATAACATTTTGGAACTTTTAATTAGCAATATACAAAAAGCACTAGTTTTTTTGTATATTGCGCATGAATTTTAAAAGTATCAAGTTCTAACTTACGTTGGTTAAATGCTAAAGCAGGAACAAACACTACAATCGGCAAGATAAGAACCTGAAACAATATAATATGTTTTTTGAATTTGAAACAAAGTAAACTTACTTTGTGGCTTACACTGAGACTGGACACTTGAAAATTTTAGCTAAACATTTTGTTAATTGCAAGAAATTCCCCCACCGTCTTCAGATACATTTTAACCGAGCTAGAGCTATTACATTCAATAACTTACTCTGGTTTTATATAGCTTATTTTTCATTCTCAATTGATTTCACGAAATCATAGATATTTTGCACGACACGGAAATGTTATCCTCCAAATAATCAAATAAGCAGTGTACAGTTCAGTGTCCATAGCCCACTGCTGCCCATAACTTTAATGATCAGTGACAAGTAAAAACTTTGTGTGTATTGCCTATAGACGAGGCGCCGAATTTTCTCTTTATGAAAATACTTGATACTAGTAGATAGGAATCAAGTGAAGAGCGGGCATAAAACATGTCGGTTTAGTGATTAAAAATAAAGGTAAACAGTGTATGTTGCTTAAATCAAGACATAGGGAAGGTAACCAATTTTTTTTTCTACAATACTGATTTTTAACCCTAGGGGTCTAATAATATCAAAAAAAAAATGGGTTCTAATACTCGCGGGGTGGGTTACGAGGTTATCATTCATAATTTTTTTAGGCACAAGTTCAGTTTTTCACTGTTAGGTTGTAATTTTACGAAGAATAAGACGGCCACACAAGTGACCTCAGTGTGCTCTATGGTTGGTTGGTTGGTTTCATGTATAAGTAGCAAAACTGGGAAAAAAGTCGGACGAGAAGCCTAAGCTTGAGCATAATTCTAAGTTAATAATAAGGTACTCCTTACCTCATCGAACAAAAACAGGATTGAAGCAACACCTCGAACATGTCTGTTGAAGCGTAGCTCTAAGTACTGGAACACACCTTTGCGTTTAGGACACGTAATACTTAGTTAACTAATACTTAAAAAAATGCATAAGTAAAATCTATGAATTTCATTAATTCTTGATAATATTACAAGTTAACAATGTAATCTTGGATTCTTATGTTCGTTCTGGCACTTATGTTAAATTCGGCGAATAGAAAATGTTTAAGTCGTCGAAAATCCCTTAAGTAGCCTCATGAAACGGGGGATACTTATGCGATTATTCTTGTAGGGGTAAATTAGGAGGCACAGTCATCAGCGTGTCATTCAGTTCATGATCAGATGAGAGGGTCTACGATACAACCTCCTGGTTCCTCATTATACACTGAAGTTTGAGTAAAAAAGGAGTAAAATGAAACAAGAAAATCAGCACTCTTTAGACACAAAGGTGATCTCTGTTTTTGAGTTCTAGCCCTAGTTGGGGTCTAGCTCCCAAAAACAAGGTCAAGGCAAGGTCCTTTCCACAATGACACCAGCTGCTTTTTGCCAGGAAACCAGGGCCTATAAGGCGTTCAAGAAGTAACCGTCCTAGTTTATACCTGTCCTCCTGATTAGTTAATTGGATATGTATACGATATTGATTATTTAAATATTTCATATTCAACTTACTTCATAAGACGATGAGAGCTTTAATGTGAAGAACACAGGCAGATATATGATGCTAACTATCATACAGCTAATAACTATTCCAACGACAACCAGCCAGTACTGCACACCATAGTTATAAATCTCAGGTGGTGTTCCTACGATCGTGACTGCAGATATATAACTGAAATAAACACTTTATTTAAATATATCATGTTAAACCTAAATAGGTACAAAGTCAGTCAATAAACAAAGGAAATGAACAGAAGCATTTTAATGTTTTTTTTAGCTAAATCCCTTCCATGGTAGTAAGGACTAATCCCACGCAAATTCCCACTGCAGTCACTTCTGTACACCAGGATCACCATGGTGTGCCACGAAAACACGGAGCATGACACTCAGTGAGTCCCGGGGAAAGTTAAACTATCTTAGAACCGGTAACGAACTTAACTGAAGCATATTTGAGGAGTTAGAAACAGTAAAAATCCACTTCCCTCCTTAGCAAAGCGGAATATAAAAAATAATAAACTTTCCATATAAAGGATCTGCTAATAGATTTTATATTCGCATCAAATGACTTTTTTAATGTATGTACTTTCTTTTGCTATCAATATGACAAACTATCTAGATGAAAAACAGTTTTAGTTCTTTGTGGCAAGGAGTGGAGAGGGCAATGAAAGACAACCAACGTCATCACCAGCGTGGGTGGCGATCTCACTACCCCACGCGCCTGTTCAAAAATACTAGATGACAGTGCAGTGTACCTACCTACTACTATCAAGAATTACGCGGACACTTTATTGTATATTCTATTCTTACGGTTACGATGTTTTTCATTTAGAACGTTTTTTTTTTCAAGAGAATTAATAACTGAATCTATCCTTACGGGTTCTACTGCTATTTAAAATCATTTTAATGCTAAGATATTTTCAAGATCAAAAATATTACTAGGTGGGTATGTTTCTAAATTTTTACTGCAACATTTGAATCTTTAATACAGTTTCAATTAATAATATAGTAATAATACCATAAGAAACCTCACACCCGACCGTCTGATCCCAATGGTAACCAGACTGCTGATAAACATATTTATATATTACCAATAACACCCAGACACAGAGCAAATGATCCTACTCATCACACAATTAGTTATCCTGGGTGGGAATCGTTCCCACAGCCTCTGGCTCAATAATCAGGATCATTAATTACTAAAGCCTGTCAACTGAAAAGCAGTGTGTCTATTTACAAAACATACACATGTTTTGTTAATTATCTATAGGAAATGGTTCTATCTCTATATGCAGTTTTTATTTTTTTATTTTTTGAACATAATATTACCTTGCCATAAGTGAAATAGCAACCGGTAATATAGACATAGATCTTCCGAAGAAATAGCCTTTGAGATCCACAATCGCCTTAGTTGAGGAACCGGTAATGCTGTACCAAAAGCCACCGGAACATGAGAGAAAACATAGCACCCAGAACATCACACAGTCCCCTACAGTGAAACCACCTTCTTGCATTGTAAACGGCGTCATTTTGGAATCTGTGTTTAAAAGTTCAACATTTTAGCTTAAATGTATAGAAATTACTAGCTGTTATCCGCGACTTCGTTCCCACGGAAACCGTATATTTTAACGGGATAAAAAGTAGCCATGTGCTATTCCAGACTATAATCTATCTCTGTGCCAAGTTTTATCCAGATCCATTTAGCCGTTTTTGCTAAAAGAGTAACGAACGTCCTTGCATCCATCCATCCTCACAAACTTTCGCCTTCATAATATTGGTAAGATAATATTCCCTTATGCATAAAGTTTGTGTTTCTCCCTTTATACTGAGACGAGGGAAATGTGTTTGTCGTCTCAATTTTTTTAGTGTAGTGCAAAATATGTATTACAGTGCTCCATTTGGTTTAACAGCTGGTTACGGAGGCTCTTGGAATTAAAACATCTGTAAAAATGTCCCGTTTTTCTGTTACTAGATGTATGAGACATTGGATATTACACAAGCCTCGACTAACCCAACGTGAAACTCCAACCGGCAACAAACAAGAACCAACCCAAAGAATCCCTCGATTCTTTAAGTTGAGAAATAGCTTCTCTTTAAAGACCTCCAAGGCAAAGTTCTTTACAAATTAATTCAAATACCGCAGATTACCGTCTGACATAGAACTTAGAGACAAAAGAGAATTTTACCGTAAGTATAGGGAGACATGACACCAACTTGAAGACCTTACGTGACAGTAACTGACTTTATTTCACAAAGGTTACTAAAAAAAATGCGTTGAAACTTCAAATTCACTTTAACTTTTATAGTAGTACTTTTAGGACTTTATTTCAAAAGTGTCTAGACCATCAGCCTCAATTTACTGAAAAAATATTTGTGAAGGGAAAAGATTAATAGCTGTAAAGAATTATCACCATTGTTTAGTAAATTTATTAATGAGCAATGTATAACATAACACTTACAAGTGTTGACACCCTTTTTGAGTTAATTAGACACTTTTGTATGGAAATCTAGCCAAGTAGCTCTTTTAAAATTATAATCAAAATGTCATATCAACTGACGAAATCAGAATCAAGTCAGTTATTATCTAAAGAGAGGTTGTAACCGCACCTAAATATCAAAACCGACAATGTTAATCTAGTAGCCACGACTATATATTACCTTCAGAAAGAGTTTTTCAATATTGACTTCTTACATAATTTTGTTACAAAAAGTGTAAAAATCATACAAAAATATCCTTTAACCTGCAAAAAAAGTAACGATTATCATAAAAATGCGTGAAATGCTGGATTTGACAGCGTGACTAAAACAGAATACAAAGCATTTACGTTGTAATTGTTTATAATCATGACTAGCTAGTTACTCCAATAGTTTTCCTGTCATGACTAAATTTAATTAAATTAAAAAGAGCTGGAAGAAACCAAGTTTCTAATCAACCAATTATGACTATTTACACTCTAGTATATCAAACCCTATAGATCTCATCCCGACCTAGAATCATGAATTTTGACAAGAAGCGAGGTCTTACATAAATTACGAACAATCACAAACTTTTAAACAATTGCAGTTGGAAAAATTACCGTGGCGTATATTAGTTGTTTAGTTACTACCCTTACGACAATATTGATTCAGGGGATGTGTAAACGATGGTTTACACATACCCTGAATCAATATTAGCCGTCCATATGTACAATTAAGTTTGTAAGGAACCTTCAGGGCGCGAGTTCTTTTTGCACTAGCTTCTCACGCTTGTGTATTCTTGAAGTGATATTTTCATTATATATAAAATAAAATGGCTTATTAATATTTCCTGGCTAATTATTATTTTCATTGTTTGTGACAGCGAAAAAATATGTAAAGTAATGAACTTCTGACTTCAGTAGTAATTATCGCGCTTGAAAAGGCATCTTTTCTAACATATAATACGCAAATCTTATCAAAGTAGACAGCTAAAAATCCTACTAATAGGTATTATAAACGTGAAAGTTTGTGAGGATGTATGGATGTTTGTTACTCTTTCAAGTAAAAACCACTGAACCGATTGCGACGAAACTTGGTATGTAGATAGCTGGAGACCTGGATTAACACATAGGCTACTTTTTATCCCGATATTCCCACGGCACCGGTACTCACGCGGGTGAAACCGCGGGGTGCAGCTAGTGTATAATAAACAAAATTATAAATATTCAATTAGTTATCGTTTGTACGTAGGTTGGTACGTAGTTCTTTAGGTGAATTGTGGACCAACTAAGTGAACTACGTACTACCAAGGACCCAAAACAGTTGGTATGGATGAGGAATCCATACCGTTTTGTTACCGTTTTGGGTCCTTGGTTGCCTCACTTATGTGTACGTATATTTGAAATCCCAACTAATATTATAAATGTGAAAGTAAGTTTGTTTGTTTGTTTTGCTTTCCCGCCTTAACTACTACTACGATTATCATTAAATTTTGCATACAGGTTATGCAAAATTTAATGTTACAGAGAAGGAAAATCACCGGCCCCAAAAAACCGGCCAAGTGCGTATTAAACTCGTTTGGAAAGGGAATGGAATGGGAATTCATTACGATGAATTGCAAAATATTTCAGTTTGTCCACAATATTATTATGCACAATATTTAGAGATTTACCATGTTATTTTGAGCCCATAGACTTCTTATAGGTTTACCTGCAATGTATAAGTAAAGAACTATTTCCATATTTTTCTTTTTAAATTTTATGCTCATTAGTTACGGAGATACCCCTTGGAAAGTATTCATCAATTTTTTTAAATAACTTGAAAACTATCCTAAAATTAAGAAAATATTGATACCCACAACAAGCTCTTTCATTTGATATATTTAACATGGTACACTTTGCAATTTTTATTTTATTTTCAAATTTGGCCCCCAAAAAGGACCTGCCATATTCTAAATTTATTTATTTACATTGCACATCTATGTTTTGGTTACAATATGTGTACCAAATTTTAATTAAATCAGTCCAATAGATTCGGAACAATTTGGACAGATGTATTCAGACAGACGTAGGGTTTCCTTTTTTCATTCGGACGTCCGGAATCCTAAAAAGTATAGCAAAATAACTTTAACACGAGCGAAGGCGCGGGAAAAAGCTAGTTTCAAATAAAACAGAAGCCTAAAAGTGTAAGATGAGTTCAATATAACGCTTGTAATGTGAAAATGTGATTAATTTTTTTAGAATAAAGAACCCTTTATAATCGATTCCGTTGGTACTTCGATCAAGCGTTGGTACTTCGATCAAGCGTTGGTACTTCGATCAAGCGTTCAAGCGTTGGTAATTCTTACACGACATTAAATTACGTAGGTATACGTATACTTACATAACGCTACATATTTACAGGCGTAGGTATAACTTTAAAAGTTATGGTATTAGTTTTAAGTAACTTTGAGCATTTATAGTTTATTAATATTTAAAATATAAATCATTTTTAGTCTCGCAATGAGGCTCAGACCTATTAACTAGTTTATAGTATTTAAAATTATATTATTTATTGTAAGAGTTGCGTGTACCCCGTGTACCTTATATAAAGTTACACACTATTAAGTGTGAGAATCTTCTGAACCTCTTGTCGTATTTAACACATACACTACTGACTTGATATCAACTTCAAATTCAGTTTTCAACATAATGACCACTGATTTGATATATTTGCAAACGAAATGAACTATACCTTAATTTTAAAATCAGTTAATGACAATCTGTCACTTGCTCCCCTTTTTTCTGTTATGTGATTTATGTCATAAACTAAAATATGATTTATGTATGATACGTTTAGTTATAAAGTGAATGACTGCGTTATTTAGTTGCCTGCGGACAAACTAAAATTTTTTATAGAAAAGAAAAAAAAGTCTGACAAACCTACTCTTTTTATTTAAATTTAGCAGAGTATAGGTATGTATGTTAATATATCATACTAATACTTACAATATGACACGAAGCACTTATCTGAAAGATGAAACCAGCTCAAGGCTGTTGGTCTGATCCCAAACTAGACAAAGCCTGTACTATGGTAAACAGACTGCTGATAGACACACTTATATATTACTAAATACATACATATTATAGCGAAACTACACCCAGACTCGTCACACACTTATTAGTCCTGGGTGGGATCGAACCCTCGACCTCTAGCTCAGTAGTCAAGATCTCTAACCACTAGACTAACAGGCCTGTCAAGAGAATAAGGAAGAGGCAAATAAAATATTAATGAAAATCGTGTCATTAAAAGGCTTTGATTTATAATCAAAGTTAAAATGTTATAAAAACATAAAATAAGGGTCCACTGCAACGAACGTGAAATTGAACGTATTTTAATATACCAATCAGCGTCTAATGACGTCACTGGTGTTATGGCAACCATAAACTAAAATATATAAAATGGCAACTTATTTGAAGTTATAACTGTGAAAGTAAACATTTTTTTGTAGTCTCTACATCTCTACAATATTTTTTTTTTGGCTCTACCACAGCTCTATACAAAATCCTTTGACAGTTTGTCCTCCGTATACCTACTTGACATTGGCAAAATTGTGGTAACTCCACAAAGCCACAAACCAAAAGTTGAAGTTGAACATTTTTTTGTTGAGAATATTAAATACAATTAAAAATGGAGGATGGGTTCATCAAAGCAGAAGCCAAAACTTAGTATCGATATAATATAGTCGTGAGTCATTTGGTCGAACGTGCAGACTTTTAGTTAAAGGGTTACACTGCTATGGAAACTACCGTACCTATGTATAAATCACACTTTAAATATTGTATTTTAGCTCAACAAGGGAATCTCATGAGGATTGTGAAACAGAGATTATCAAGCGAGTATTCTTCGCTACTTTCGACAGAAGATCCACAAACTACAAGTACTCATACTCATACAAACTGTATTGAAGCGGTTGAAGCTTGATTGGATAGTTTGATTCTCCACAATCATTTCTTTAAATATTATCTGGACTCACCGTCATCCGTACCTCCGCGCCTTTTCCCAACTAAGTTGGGGTCGGCCTTCAGTCTAACCACGATACGGCCAAACTTCGATATCTTACGTGAAGCGATTGTCTGACTTTTTAGGGCTCCAACTACCCGTAACGATCGCCACACACATGTTCGTATGGCAACCGAGACCGACGGCGTAACGTGCTCTCCGAGGTAAGGAGGGGTCTCAATGTGTTAAGAATGGTCATCCATCCTAAGTCTGATCTGGCTAGTATTACTTAACTTTGTAATGTGCTAACCTACTTGGTTACCACTTAGCCACGATCACGAAATACTATGGTAACTAAACCGCTGATAAACACACTTATATTTCTCTAAATACATTCATATTATGCATAAATTACACCCAGACACAACAAAATATGATCATCTACACACAATTATTTGTACTAGGTGAGAATCGAACCCATGATCTCTGGCTCAGCAGTCAGCATCACTAACCAGTAGACCAACAGGCCAGTCAGCATGTAAACAAATATTGATTTTGCAGGTATGAAAGAATTACAGGCAAATAGACACATTGGCACAAAACATGAATCAACACGGCTCTTTCTCAAAACAAAATTGAAAGCATTGTTTTGAATATCTTCTCTTTCTTGATCTATTCTTTCCATCCAGGTCCATTTTGAATAGTTTACAGTGGCTTATATACCTACTTATAATCTGTACGTAATCTCTCAGATGAAAACCGCAGTTTTGGTAATAAATTGAATTGTTTTATTTTTTATATACTTACCTACCCTGCCCTACTAATGTACTTGCTGTACTGGCAGTAATCGACGTTTTTGTGATTTTCACTTTTTTTCAAAAATGACATCTTAAGGGGTTAATCTATGCATAAAAAAATTATTCTCATGAATTTTTTTTATCATAAACATGTTTTTTATTTAACCAGAAACGCAGCACTTGCACAAAAACATTGGTTTTGTTAACAAGATCTGCAGCATTCAGCATGTACTAGAAGGTTGTGCAGTATTTGATACGTTTACTGTAGCTTAGTTTAGCATATAACTTCTTTTGAAACGAATACTAACTAAAGCCAAACGCAGTATTCTACAATAATGCGTTTGAGTGTAGCGAGCATAACAAAGAGCCACTCTTGCGCTGCTAAAACTAAAGGCAGCATTAGTATACAGTGCCGCGTTTCGTGCTAGCAAATCAGTGCGTCGATGTCATTCGCGGACGGAACCATTAACTAAAAACACAGTATTAAACACGTGCTAGGTGATTTTGCAGTAATAAACAGAAATACTGCATTTGGCCTTAGTGATACTGTAAAGCTCACAAGCCCAGATGAGAAATGAAAATGCAGTACTGTGCATTTTATCCAAATGAGACATTAAAGTAAAGAAATAAATATGTCAATAGAAAGCTTTATTTTTTTCTAATTTTTTAAGTACACTTCAAAAGTTATTTAACATAGACTTGTTGCTAAGATTTCAAAAAATACGTTTACCGCGGTTATCTCCAAACCACTATTTTGCAAGTACTTACTGCGTTTGCAATAAGGAGGGCAGTACCTATGATCTATTTTCTACATGTAAATCTTTAAAATAAAAGCAAGTATAGAAATATCGCATGCTTGCTATTCTTAATTTCAAATGATAATGAATAACATGTTGTTATCCAGAACTTTGGGTCTCCTTTGTGCATTTTCACCTTGACTCATTAATTAATGGCGTCAAAATGAGTGTACCGCGATGGGCCGCCTGCTTTTTACGATGACTATAAAATTATGTTGAGACGTCTCACCGAGGGAAGCTTTCTGATCTGTTTTAAATTAGTTGGAGTTAAACTACTTAATTTAAAACAAAAATAAGTAAGTAATCCACCATTTACTTCTACACTGACTAAACTCGAAAATTATCAGATCTCCAGTACGTATTGCTGTTTATCTCATCGACTGAGCTACAGTAACAAGACCGTTAAAGAAACCAAACTTGACAACGCAAGACGGAAATTATGTTTAATTTCAATTTCTATACAGACCGTATATTAATTGCAAATTTAACAAAAATATTTGAAATAGGTCCCTCTACCTAGCTTCGAACGCTATATATTGTAGCACAAAAGAAAGGTTGTCTGGAAGAAATCGCCGTGAGCGATAAGACCGCCAATTGTTACCTATACCTGAATGTTTACATTGTTTTGGATTGTAACTCACTTAAAAGGTGTACAATAAAGAAATAAATAAATAAATAAAAATTAAATTAGAGAGGAGGGGATAAAGTGTAGTGAAGTGTTATATATTTTTTTTAATTTTTGATTGTTTTTAAACCTATAAAATATATTTAAGGTATACATGATTATTACGTATCTATTTTCGCTTACATTCATGTAGTTTAATAAGCTACTGAACTGAGTTTGTACACCTGCAAACTGCCTTATACACTAATCCTTCACATTTGTCCATCTCAAGGTTGTCTGGAAAAAATCGCAACTAGCGATAAGACCGCCGATTGTACCAGTTTTCAATGTTTCTCTTCTATGTTGTAATTTCTTCTGTGGTGTACAATAGAGATTGTATTGTATTGTATTGTAGCCCTCAATTTATTAGATATATGGTCTCATCATAGGCAGTAGAAATTTTTTACCTACATTATTAATAATGAAGTGATAATTATATAAGACTGGTCTGTTGGCCTAGTGGTTAGTGACCCTGACTGCTATACCATAGGTCGTGGGTTCGATTCCCACCCGAGTCTGGGTGTTTTTTGTGTCCGTTATTTGTATGTCTGTAAAGTCCCCCGCGACACAGGAGTAATTCCTAATGCGGGAGTTGTCTTTTATAATGAAAAAAGAGAAAAAAAAATATATATTTTATTGCAATCAATGAGTAAGTACATGCACGACGGCAGTCTTCTATAGTAATTAACTCCGAAGTACAAAATAAAAATGAGAAAATTCTATGAATCACTAACAATAACAAAATCGTCAGAAAAGATACGGCATACATACATAATTATAATAGATTAATTTTCCTAGAATACAATGAATCTTAAAAACGTAAATATTTTCTTCTAGAACTATAAAGAACGAGAGAAGATTAGCGTGGCCGGCCAATCTGCCAAACTAAATCAGAAAAGAAGCACTAACACCAACTGAATGTTTATCTCTCGTTTTGATTGATATGAATTCAGAAGTCTGACCACTCGGTCAGACTTCTGAATTCATATCAATCAACATCAACAAAACGCAACTGAACCTTTTTTCACTCTTACGATGTGATGACGTAATAATATATTTCCTTCTCGTTAGGTACTCTAAGCACAAACAGAATTGTATTTCGTTTTACGCATATTTAATTACAAATTACTGTTCGCAATTAAACAGTTCCTGGGCCAATTCAGTTTACGATCGAGCCTCCCTTCGAGGCTTTTCGACGCCGCAATCAGTTTTACGACGCTTTTTGTCAGAAATTTGCGATTTTATAGCTTGCTTAAATAAGTTTGTTCGAGTCATTTGACGCGCAAGCAGCTCTACGCTGATAGCCCCAGGATTGCTTATACTTTATTAAATACTTACATTATAAAGACAACTGTATTTATAATGTATATTCCTTTTTAAAAGTAAAATTTAAAAAATATAATGTAAGAATTATTTTATGCAAAAGATTGACATTGGTGTGTGTATTGGTATCGTAGTAGTGGTGTTAGGTGTTTATAAATCTTAAAAAGTAATGTCATAAGTATCTTTTAAGCGTTAAATAATCTCTCTCTCTCTCTCACTCCAATGTCCGAGTGGTTTAAAAACTAGCGTTCGCAAAAGAAATAACCAACTGGCGCCAGGTTTTTAAGGGCGCGAAATGTTAAAAGGTTTTCTTGGAGTGAAAATGCTACGTTTAGCTATCATAATCAAGCTAAAGGCACAAGTATAGTCCAAACAATAATTGTGTATAAATCACAAATAAATTGTCCTATGTTGGAATCAAATTTATTACAACCAACGGCGCGGTAGTTTGGAAGGTGACCACTTAAGCTACGGTGGTATCTGCCTAGTCTAGTCAAGTACAATTCTCGGCTCCTCCTATCGCAAGCGACTACCCGAGTTTTAAATCCAATATACCATACCTGCTGTCTGCTACAAGTTTTCCTACAATAATCACGCTAAATAATGGCACTCGATAGTTCCACATACTGTAGGTACGTGCATGCATTTAAAATGCTATCGTGATAATAAACCAGATCATATAATTAATGTTCCTGTGAATATTATCTTGTAATAGTTTGATACAAAAACAGCAATGTGCAGCATCTGTAGTTTTTTGCTGACCACAACGGAGCGTTTAGACTCGTAACTCGTGGTACGTATTCCACACACGCTCGCGAGAGTAAAAAGGACAGGTGCTCAAGTATTAAAAAAATAAAGCTATCATAACATATTATATATATATATTATTTTCATCATCAATCAGCGCAGGAATTCCGCCAATGTCAAGTGTTTTATAATTATACAAGTTAATACTTATCGAAAGTGCGACATTTCACGCCTTTTTTTGCATGTCAAAAGCGTAATTTTAGCATTTGTCGGCTGCACTTGAAACGTCACACCGCGTCACACCGCGCGAAGCGTCCGATAGCTCAACTCAACCTTGTTTACAACTGTCAAAGAGTATACAAATACTACGTACAACTCCATTCAAGCACAGTTTAGTTGGTACCATTTTTTGACCGCTGATTAAACATCTATGGTATACACGATCGAATACCCGTGTAATAATTTCTAGTAGTGGTAAGTACATAATACATATAGATTTTGTAGACGTATTACGTTTTTATATTTAAGTAATCCACCCCTAAACTAAAGAAATAAATCCTTTAGAATCAATTTATTTTCATTCCCGTGCTGTTAAACCGCCTTACATCCCTAAGATGAACGAACATTGTAAACACAACTGTACCAACAATTCCACAATCTCCCCGTGACTTTTAATAGGTGCGCGTCGCGCGCCGCATGTAAATCACCCCACAGGCTTGCACATTCACCAACACCTGACTATTCACAGTATTCAACTCGTCTCCACAATTCCGAGTAATTTTATAACTTTCTAAACTTCACGCAAAATTGTACCAAGTTTCATAAATAACTCCTATTCAAAGGCCATCTGGAATATGAAATAACGAAACTTTGTGTTATAATTTCATTTATTCTGTAACAATATATTATTATAAAATAAATATACGAGTTTTAAAATTAAAACGTGTAAAAAAAATATTTACATATTATTTCGGGTACACGTTTTATTTATAGCTACTCATTAATCGATATTACTTAATAATAAAAATATTTGGCTACTAGTGATGTCTCGGATAGTTAAGAATGTAAATCCGCGGATACAGATATGAATACAAAGTATTAGTGTCTAGATCCGCGAAAACGGAAACGGACCTCAACTATTTTAGTCAGTTGGTGTAACCTTGAAACGACATTGGACGCTAAGGATTAGCGACACAAAATATTTACCTATAACTTTGAAGTTTGATAACATTATAAATACAGTATAATTAACAATTACTATTTAATAACTATGAATAATTTTGGTAACTCACTATAATAAATGCATAAATATATATTTTAACAATGTAAATTTAAATATGATATATTAGTGGTTCATTGACACCGAAAGTTAGTTTAAATTTCATAAACCTCATAAAATATAGTAACGTATAAGATCCGTTCACGCTCCGCCAAAAAGTGACGGATACAGATCTTTTTTCTTTCTAGAATTTCCGCGGATATGGATACGGATGCAGATATCCGGAACATCACTAATGTAACATGTAACAGCAGCTTCTTTTTATGCTAATAATAAAAGAAGATGCTGTTGCATGTACAAATAAATATGTTACATACAAATAATATGGATATTATTTAATAGTATCTAAATATTATTAAATAATATCTATATTATTTGTATGATGTATACAGATATTATCGTTATAAGTATTAGTATCTATTCATATCATTACATAGTATAGTATACTATTTGTTACCCAAGACTTATGAAAATATTATTACAAGAACAATTTCTTCAGACATAGAAATAGTATACTTGTTTAAAAAATAATAATAATAAAGTGTTAATAGCTATTAAGACTTTATTATTATTAACATAAAAATACTAATAATAAAGTTTATTAAAAGTTAGTAATATTGCATTAATACCTATTAAGAATTTATTATAAGTATTTGTTAGAATTTATTATCGTAGTATTTTTAAAATTATTATCGTACTAAATTACTTAGTTACTTATAAAAGTATACTAATATCAAGTTTCAAACAATACAAACGTATACTGATTTTTGTTACAATGTATTTATTTAATTTTTCACGGTATAAAAAGGGTTCTAGTAGTGATTAAAAAATATTATACAACTATCAATAAAATTGTATAGTTAGAGTAGTCAAATGCTTACTTCAGAAATGCATCAAGCAAACAGAAATGATTACTTGTCGCATGATGTGAAAAAGAAAAAACATTTTACCAAATGTGCGTTTCAGAAAGTAAAGCATCGAAATAAAGGCAATCCCACTTAAGAGATTTAACTAATGAAAATATAATCATGTTTCTAAATTCCATCAGAAGTTTAAGTGGCTTCCAATTCGTTTTCACCGGAATAATTACATCTTCATTTTACTTTAGAATATCTTATTCAACCCTAAGGCCCAGTTTTATCTCAAAAAACGGTTCAAGTCCCTTCATGACACACATGAAAAATGCCTAAGATCATTCTGAAGATTTAAAAGATGCCACTGCATTCCACTTAATTTTATGATCTAATTTTACTGTTAAAGCTGTATGTTTGTGGAATGCGTTGCCAGACTACCAGTCGCGGGCAACAGCTGGTATATTTTGGACATAAATATTGTAATCAAACTTAAAACAGAGGGTTAAAATAAAGGAATATTGAAAATAATAAAATAATATAATTAATAAAAGCACGATCACTTAACCAATTTTAAGAAAATGTTTCATGAATATTACTTATCACTTTTGTTAAATCATTTTTGTGTTAAGTATTGGTATAAAAAGTAATGTGTTTATGTGTAATATGTTTATATTTATTATGTAGTATCTATTTATAGTTTTCATTAAAATTTAAACTACACCTCCAACTCCCCCTGTCCCTCCGAATCTTTTTATCTATCCTAAGGTTACCTGGAAGAGATTGTGTTAAGCAATAAGACCGCCCTTTGTACATTATCTGTTTGACACAAGTATCTATGTATGATACTTCTACTCTAACAATGGTATACAAATAAAGTGTTATCTATGTATCTAACTTTTTACTATATTATACAAGAATGTTATTGTTGTTGTGAAATAAAAGCCTATTATTTTCCATTAGAACATGGTCGTTTATAGAAAAACACAGGAAGCATTAAGATCATTAATTTATGTCGCAATAACATTTAACTAATATTTTACGAGTTGGCAACACTGACCGAAACGGTAAACAGACACATCACTACCAACTACCAAGACATACAGGAAGAGAGCGCTGGCGCCGCATTTGTGTATCACATCATTGACATCATGCATTTAAAATTTTCAGTACACAGTTAATTCAATCAATGTTTTATTTTAATATCGCAAGACTTAACAGCCTGATCTGATAATGGTCTTTAAGATTCTGTACTGCCTACCCAGCTGTTATTAAGACTAATCGCACGTCCTCTAAAAACTTAGTCACTTACGACAGAAGTTGGCATAAATAAGTCCAAAAGAAACCTAAGATTCGCTTATTTCAGAACTGCGTTTTCTAAGTTACGACATTTTTAAGAGGTGTGACATCTTACTAAGATTATAAAGGCGAAAGTTTGTGAGGATGTATGGATGTTTGTTACTCTTTCACGTAAAAACGACTGAATGAAATTTGGCACAGAGATACCTAAATTATAGTCCGGAATAGCACATAGACTATTCGCGTTTCAGTGGAATAGATTTCGCACAAAATTTCCACGCGAACGAAATCGCGGGCAACAGCTAGTATATTTTAGACATAAATATTGTAATCAAAATTAAAACAGAGGGTTAAATGAAAAAATAATAATAATAGCACTGTTTTAGTTAAATATTTTATTTTGAGATTAAGTTAATTAGACAAAATAGTCTCCAAAAAAAAACTGTTCATAAACTTTATATTATAATATAATTTTATTAAAATAGGTACCTACTAGTTTCAACATATCACTTCTATTACCTACTCTTGACAATTTCGGCTAAGTGGAATTAGTTTTCTATGTACCTTAATTTATTGATGTCATAGAACTAATTTATAGTAGGTACATTATTTATATTTACTAAAATTTTTAATTTCATTGCAGATTGGGAAACAGATGTTTATATTTTAAAGCTACACATGATCTCCCATGGGTCGCATGGTAGTACATAACCGTAATTTAAATGCCTACATAAATTTGTAAGTAGGTTACGTTGCGTTGATAAAATAACAATTGTGTTACATTATAAACAAAACATTTCTTATCATGTCTATAGTGTGTGGTTGAAGTAAAGGACTGCCTTTACTTCGATCGACCCCAAACTAATTTCTGTAATAAATAATATATGATGTATAGAAATCTAACGTTGTAGAAATATTAACATACTGTGAAGAACTTCATTGTATTGTGATATTATCAACCGCAAGTCAATTGCAAGTTTGATGCCTAAGCCATTAGGTACATTATACAACGGCCGGCTTATTCGTTAGTCTGCATCCGTCAGCTTATTCTAGTTATGGAAAGAATAAATGGATGAAATTGTCTATAATCCATAATTTTCTATAACATTTTTTGTGAATTAAATATATTCACTATCGTTTATTAAACAAAATATTATTCAAATATTTTATTTGACTCATTGGCGACACTGCCATCACTTGTCAGGCCAGCTGGCCCTGAAACAGATCAGCATTTTCCCCATTCGTTTCTTTTTCTTTTATTCACCATTAGTGTTGCGATGCTTCCCTAGATATTTTCTTAACGGAAAAGTGAATGTGTTGGTGGGTGATCCTTCGTTCTTTTTCCTGCCAGGTCAGGTTCAGAAATTTAAATAATCTCTTAAAATAAACTTTAATATCTAAATCCTTGTAATTTTGTCGCCTGCTTGATAAGACTTAGGTATGTAATATTTTAGGACAATTGCACGACGGATTATATTTCTACAGGAGAATAATAAAGCAAAAAAATAACAAGAAAAAATATTTATCCTGCAATATTATTGAGTCGCAGATATCTGGTAAATCAGGCCACTTTAAAGTTCTTGTTTTTGCAATAAGCTGGCAGAGTTGATTAAACTTTGAAGGTTAACAAAGTATGTAGGTATTGGCATAACTTTGAAAAAAGGAATGTAGCTAAAATGTTACTTTAGGCTATTACCAGATAAAGCAGTTAAACAATAACGAACATATTTATTATGTATCACATGATTACTTGTTTTCGATGCCTTTTGAGGCCTCCTAAGCACGTTCTATACAAACTTAAGTACAAAAAAATACTGTCACTATCATAATAAATAAATACTAGGAAAACAACAAAAATGCAAATCACCTATAAACCAATTTTAATTTCATAATTTTTATATTTTATTATTTTATAAGGACACATTCACAAATTGTAATGTTTGAAAAATTGTTTTTATTGTGGTAAAACTTAATGGCTTTTAATAACTCTACATACATTTCAAGAGAGGAATATTATATGTGCAGCATATTAACATTTCTGATAATCATACGTCAATCTAATTCTTGCAGACGAGTTATGGTATTGGCCAGTAACAGCCACGAGTGACGTCATCGGTACTGCAAGACCGTTTTCGCGCGCAAATGCAATATCTGTCATTTTGGGCAATAAATAAAATTGTATTATATTTATTTTAAATACGGTCTATTCTATATATAAATCTTTAAAATGAAAACAAAAGTAAAAATATCACATGTACTCTATTAGCAACATAATGTGAATGCGTCCTTAATTATTAATTAATGTATGTTTTACATATTGATATTCTTATACTGTAGGCATTTCTTTATTACCCTAAAATGTTATGGAAAACAAAATAACTGGACACAACAAATAAGTACTACAATATCATCAGAAACAATAAGGTCTTTATTTTGTTAAATATTTTAAGTAAAACGCTTTAACACCGCCTTACCTAATGTTAAGTCAAGATGCCACAAAATTTGAACACTTGTTTATAGTCTTTTGTTAGTTTTAAAATAATAAATACTCTGTATTAAAAAGAAAATGACTTGTTATGGTCTTAGCCATAAGAAGAGTAGCATTTTAGTTCAGGCGTAGCTCATCAAGGGCTTTGGCCCAAACACCACCACGTGGCCACCATCTTTCTGCCTGTCCTTTAAGGGAAGCAGGCCGAGCATTGTTACCTCTATGCCTGTGACAGTATATGTTAAGTCATATCCCAGATTTTGGAGAAGAGGGGAATAGGGGAGCGGGAAGGGTTAGGGCCTCCGGTAACCTCAATGCAACGCAACGAAAAACAATGCAATCATTGCTTCACTGCCGGTTTTCTGTGAGGCCGTGGCATCACTCCGGTCGAACCGGCCTTATACGTGCTGAAGCATAGCTCTCCCACGAATCTGATCTGATAACTTCATAATAAGCTACCTTATGACATTATCAGTAGCCAGTCAACTGCTTCTGTGACAGTGCTTGTGTCCACTTATTTCCCTCTAAACCGTAGACATCACCTGTAATTGCAGTCGGGTCCTCTCATGTCCCAATATTTATATATGTTCTGCAGGTATACTGCCTCAATAAGTCTTAAGTCGGAGGCACCGTCTGTTTTAGTCAATTTAACTTCAACATAAACGCTTTGTTATGTCGTTACACAATAATGACATAACCACTTCTGTTTTTATTGATAAATGGAATAGGCGTTTGTCTTTCATCTCACCTGATGAAACGCGACGATGAAGACGAAGATGGTACACTCCTATCCAAGAGAAACCTATTTACGCTACTCATGAACGTTTCAAGACTATATTCGTCTGGAAAAATAGATGCAGGCAGTTTACTCCAGACTTTGGCGACTTAAACCAAAAAGGAGCTATCAAAGTGTTTAGTTCGACTTTTTCTTGTGTCTATAATGACATGATGGAACTTCTATCTGCGTCTAGTAGGTCGATGAAGAAATGGTGAATTTGAGAAGAATTTGTGATCTGGGGCTTGTTAATTGAATCGAGAATACCTTGTCCTGCTTGCTAACTAGTCATATTCATTTCATGTGACCAGCAAGAAAACAATTATATCTAAAATTTATAATGTATTAATACTTTAGAACTATTGTAAAGTACGTTTATAAAACCATGCTACCGTATATTCAGGTAACAATAATATACAACAACACAACACAACACTTGTCACTCATGAAGTACTCGTATATTTAATGTCCCATTTGCAGTAATAACAGTAATGTTGGTCCCATCCATAAATAATTACCTTTCTTACGCCACAATCGGTTTAATAAAATCGCTTCAATAAATTTATCAATGCCAATCGCTGCAAGTGTCTATAATAATGTGTCTCTCTTTCTCATTAAGTCATCAACGTTTTCATCTATCGTGTCTCCAATTTCTCTGAAAAACCATAAATCTAACTCTTAGATCATAAAACCCATTACCATTTCAATGTCCATTGAATTTAAGTTATCAGAAAAAATAATTATTAATTTTCGAGATATTATCACTTTACATAATATATGTATACTACGCTACGCTACTACGCGCACTATGTACATGTATACACGTATATACTTAGTATCTGCCTTTCATACCCTTTCTTAAGGAATGATTTAATTAAAAGGTAGACCTATAAAAACTATAACTATTTATACTAACCAAGTTTTAACAACCAAAACACACGATTTCAAAATATTAACGATTACAAGACTTTTGGCACCCTCACAATACAATACATATTTTGTAGGACGTTATCGTCGCCAGCGACTACTTTAAAGTCATTTTACAAATTAAAAATGGTATCTTTCATTTACACATCACTATTTGTGACTAGATAAAATCTTCGTCACAGTAAATAAATATACAAACTAACACTAATTTTCTTCTCACCTACTAACTTCACCGTTCATTTCAATCTGAAAAAAAAAATAGATTTTATACCTATTGGGTAGGTGACAAGTAAGTACTTCTAAAATCTCAAAAGCTTTAATTACATTTATATTACTGACGTGTTTGGTAAAATTCGTATTGTTTAACAGTATAGATGCCTATTAGTTTGTTGTTAATCGAATCGAATCTTTTTTGAGAAATACTGACTCAAAAGATTTTACTGTATTACATTTAAGAGCGGGATAGCTGCATTTTGCGAAATAAAAACTGTTTTGAAAAATAAAGAAGACCGATTATCTGTTTTCCTAGATATACAGAAGGTGTTTGATAGGGTGTGGTAAAAGATATTACTCTGTAAAATCAAAGACTTCCTCCTGTTTGACTACTTCTTGATACTACATAATTATAATCGTTCCTCTTAAATACTGTTCCAAGTTAGAGAATCGCTATCGATATTCTATGAATAGGTTTTAAGAAATATATGTAAGTGGGAGGTCTACAAGGCCCTATATTAAGACCGGTCCGGTACATTCTACACACCGACAACTATCAAACCAAATGGGATGGCACGCATATGTATCTTACGCACACCACTAGGAGATTTTTTTTTATTTTACTGCCTTCTTTTCCAGTTCCAGTTTGGTTAAACAGAACAAATATATATAAAGATGACGGTAAAGCTGACCTTATCCACGGTAGATATAATAAGCGGTGCGGCGATGGGCGCGGCGGCCTGCGCGAGCTGGCGCGCGCGCCGCGTGCTGCCCGCGCCCTCGATCGCG